>PVKU01002302.1:144347-235494 GCA_004027475.1 Anoura caudifer
GAGGTATTCCAAGTCATGAAAATCAAAGACCTACATCCAAGATTGCTCTATCCAGCAAAGCTGTCATTTAGAATGGAAGGGCAGATAAAGTGCTTCTCAGATAAGGTCAAGTTAAAGGAGTTCATCATCACCAAGCCCTTATTATATGAAATGTTAAAGGGACTTATCTAAGAAAAAGAAGATAAAAAATATGAACAGTTAAAAGACAGCAAACTCACAGGTATTAACAACCAGACCTAAAACAAAAGCCAACTAAGCAAACCACTACAATAGGAGCAGAACCACAGAAATGGAGATCACTTGGAGGGTTAGCAATAGGGGAGTGGGAAGAGGAGAGAGGGGGACAAGGTACAGAGAACAAGTAGCACAGACGGTGGGTAGAAAATAGACAGGGGGAAAGGTAAGTATAGTGTGGGAAATGTGGAAGCTAAAGAACTTATGACACATGGGCATGAACTAAAGGGGTGAATGTGGGTGGGAGGGGGTGTTCAGGGTGGAGGGGAATGAAGGGGGGAAATGGGACAACTGTAATAGCATAATCAATAAAATATAATTTAAAAAGATAAGAGATTTGAGAATTCTGATGAAATTCAGGAAAATACAATGGGACAGCTGATAGTGATTGGGAGACCTGTGTGAGGTCCCAAGGTGCCTATATTGAAGGGGACTGAGGCATCATTGCCCTGTGTATAATATTTCTTGTATCTTGCATCCTCTTCAATAAATGTCTCTATTTTTCACAGTGCATGGCTGGATACTTTCTGGACAGACCTTCATATATTGATTGGTCTTTGCCTCCTGTTTCTAACCCAGGGCTCTTGAAACCCTGGTAAATTCCTGGGTGGTAAAAGCACCAGGAGTAGCTTTTGTTCTAATATTTGGTCTTTGATTCTGGTTCCTGACACAGGGCACCTGAAACCCTTGTCATTTCCTGGGTGAGAACAGTGTCTTTTGTTGTAATATTGAAACTCCAGAGGGGCTCCTACATGACAGCTGCTGAGCAGACTGATAAAGCCACTGTTAGAAGTTTGGAATTTTCAGCCTCACCCCTCCTTGTCCTTAGAATGGAGTTAATAATTATGGAGTTAATGATTAATATGATGCAGACTCCAGCAAAAAAACCATAAAATGGGATTTGGGTGGCTTCCAGGTTTACAAATACATCCATACCAGGAGAGTGATACACCCCAATCCACAGAAACTCCTGCACTCAGGACCCTCCCAGACCTCCCCATCTGTGTCTCTTCATCAGGCTGTTCATCTGCATCCTGTAATAAGCTGGTAAATGTAAGCAGGTGTTTCTCTGAGTTCTGTGAGCTTCTCTAGCAAATTGATAAGACCCAGGATAGGGCAGGGTCATGGAAACCTCCAATTTGTAGCCAAATCAGACATAAGTTGTGGAAACCCAGGGACATACTACTTGCAACTGGCATCTGAAAGGGGAGCAATCTTGTGGGACTGAACCCTAAACCAGTGGGATCTGACACTCTCTCTAGGTCAGAAGTGTTAGAATTTAGTTAAATTGTGTAATACTGAGCTGGTGTAGTGGAGAATCAGTTGGTGTGGGGAAAAAAACCCCACACATTTGGTGACCAGAAAGGTCAGAAGTTGAAGTATTTTGTATGAGAAGTAAAGGAAACTCACAGGAAAGAAACACAGGAAGAGCAAAGAGCTTGGTTTTTCCCTATTTAAGAGGAAGTCTGGAGTGAAGTTTTTCCTTATATGGATAAGCAGACAAATAAAATATTATCATATTTTATTTGATACCTTCATGCTATAATGACAAAAAGTATGAGGGGCAAGAAAATGTAAAAGCAGCAAAAGAATTCTGGCTGAGGAATCAAGAACGTTTTCATAGAATCCATAGCACTTGAGCTGAGGTTTGAAGAACAAGGATGAACTAAGCAGGAAGGAGGCTATTCCAAACTAAGAAACAGAAAATCTTGCAAAAGTATGTGTGTTTGAGGAAACAAATCACCTACTATTTCTCTATCATTCAACATGAGGCAGCTTAGACTGGTGCAGAGGAGAGACTGTTCCAGGTTGCAACTGCTGCTGGATCCACAAGCTGGACTTAAGGCCTGGACAGAGATTGCTTCCCAACAGCCCTGCTTCGGGACTGTCTGTTTGTAGTCAACATATATTCTGACATAAGCTAGCACCCCTTCCCTGTCTCCTGCTACATGCTGGTTCCTGGGACAGGCCATTGTCCTGACCTGGTCAAGCATGTGATTTCCCATACCTGGTATCATTCGCATACTATACCCGCAACTATCCCCCTTCCCAACCTATGTAGTTCTTTGTCTCCTGACCAGCTGCACAGAATCCATTTCATCTTGCAGCCACCCAAGATGTACTTCATATGCTAAATTTCCACTAATAAACTATATAAATTACCAAACTGGAGTGGCCAGCCTTTTCTGTCTTCCCTGCTCTCTGCTTACAAAGATAGATTTTCTGGAGCCTTCACTGGGTTTGTGTATATTAACAACTGGATACCTACAAAGGGCCTTATTTGTAATGCCAATAAATTTCTACTTTATCTTGTAGACTACAGACAGTCTCTGAAGAATTCTGAGCTGTGTGGTCACATAAACAGAGTTACTAATTGGGAAGATTACTTTGCAGCAATGTAGACAAATAGGATGAGAACAAGACAGAAGTACCAGTGTTGAAAGATGCCACGTGCTCAACCAGTGGTAGTTGAGCTACAGGGCATGGGAGGAAGAACCACTCAAGAAGAATGCAAGGCAGACCCAGGGATTGTAAGTAGGAAGAAGGAATCCAGCAAAACTTTCAGACTACTGACGTGGACCATCAGGTGAATGGGTAACAACATGCAAGACTGGGAAAAGAGGAAGGCAAATTAATTTGGAGATGCAAATGAATTTCATTTTTGATATGGTAAGTTTTGGTTTCCATGGAAGGTTCAGATCTGGCACCAATGTCATTGTAGGGGTCATCAGCATATGGATGTCACTGAAATCAGGGGTTGGGGAGGTTCGCCAGACAGAACACGGGACACCTAGGAATGCCAATACATAAGGGTGAATGAAAGAAGAAGAGCCAGAAAAAGACAATGAGAATCAAGATAGGCCAGAAAAGCATAAAAAGAATTGGGGGGGTTCATTAACAAAAAGTAAGAGTTTAAAAGAAGGAGCTGATAGAATAATCAAACAGTATGGTACTGGCAGAAAAATAGACACACAGACCAATGGAACAGAATTGAGAAACTAGAAATAAACCCACATGTATATGGGCAACCAATATTAGGCAAAGAAGCAAAAATCATAGAATGTAGAGAGCCTTGTCAATAAATGGTGTTGGAGTTCAGGAAGCACAGAGAGTCCAAAACAAATTAGACTCAAAGAAGACCATGCCAAGACACATCATAATTAAAATGCCAAAGGTTAAAGATAAATAGAGAATCTTAAAAGCAACAAGAGAAAAGCAGAGTGTTACCTACAAAGGAGTTCCCATAAGACTGCCAGCTGATCTCTCAAAAGAAACCTTGCAGGCAAGAAGGGACTGGTGAGAGGTATTCAAAGTGATGAAAACCAAGGACCTACAACTAAGATTACTCTATCCAGCAAAGCTTTCATTTAGAATGGAAGGGCAAATAAAGTGCTTCCCAGATAAGATCAAGTTAAAGGAATTCATCATCACCAAGCTCTTATTATATAAAATGTTAAAAGGACTTATTTAAGAAAAAGATCAAAATATGGACAGTAAAATGACAACAAATTCACAACTTCAACAACTGAATTCAAAACAACAAAAACAATCTAAGCAAACAACTAGAATTGGAACAAAATCATAAATATAGAAATCACTTGGAGAGTTACCAGTTGGGAGGGGGAGAATGGGGGAAAAGGTACAGGGATTAAGACACCTAATTGATAGGTAGAAAATGGATGGGGGAATGTTAAGTTTAGTATATGAAATGGAAAAACCAAAGAACTTATATGCACAACCCATGGACTGGGTAGAGGGGCACAAAGGGGAAAAATCAGGACAACTGTAATAGCATAATCAATAAAATATACTTAAATTAAAAAAACAAAACACAAAATAAACAGATCTTTACTAGGAAAAATAAATGAATAAATGGTGTTAGGAAAATCTGAAGGCCACATGCAAAAGAATGATACTAGACTGCTATTTGACACCATTCACAAAAATTAACTCAAAATGGATTACAGACTTAAATATAAGACCTGAAACTATAAAATACATATAAGAAAACATAGATAGCAAGTTATGGACCTTGTTCTCAGAGAGGTTTTTGTGAACTTGACACCAAATTCAAGGCAGGTAAAAGCAAAAAAAAAAAAAAAAAAAAAAAAAAAAAAAAAAAAAAAAAAAAAAAAAAAAAAAAAAAAGGTAACAAACCAAATGGGAGAAGATATTTGCAAATAATACCTTCTATAAGGTGCTAATATCCAAAATATATAAAGAACTCATACATCTCAACAACAACAAAAGACCCCTAACAATCCAATTTAAAAATGAGCAGAGGACCTGAACAGACACTTTTCTCAAGGAGACATGAAATGGCCAACAGTACATGAAAACATGCTCAACTTCACTAGTTCTTAGGGAAATGCAAATCAAAGCTACAATGAGATAAACCTCACACCTGTTAGAATGGTTGTTCTCAACAAGACAAGAAATAACAAGTGTTAAATAGGGTGTGTAGATAAAGTAACCCTTGTTCACTGCTGGTGGGAATGTAACCTGGTACAGCCAGAACTACCTTATGACAACGGTGTTTCTTCTCAGTATCTACCCCCCAAAATTGAAAACATTTATTCGTAAAGATACACACTCATATGTATCCCTATGTTCATTGCAGTATTATTCACATTGGCCAAGACATGGAAACAACCTAAGTGCCCTTCAGTAGATGATTGGACAAAGATATGGTACATTTATACAATGCAATACTGCTCAGCCATAAGGAAAGTTGAAACATTGCCATTTGTAACAACATGAATGGATCTTGAGAATATCAGGCTAAAAGGAATAAGTCAGGTGTAAAAGGACAAGAACCATATGATTTCACTCATATGTGGGATATAAAACAGAAAGAAACTAAAGAAACAAACTCATGGACCCAGAACAATGTCGTGGTTACTAGAGGGGAAGGGGCAGGAGAAGAAGGTAGTAAATTGTAAAGGAGGTCAAATATATGGTGATGGAAGGAGGGTAGATTTGGGGTGGTGAGTACACAATGCAACATACAGATTATGTATTATAGAATTGTACACTGGAAACTTACATAATGTTATTAACCAATGTCACCCCAATAAATTTAATTTTAGAAAAAAGAGCTAAGCCCTGTCTGGTCACCAGTTCTATCCCAGTCAGGGCACATGCCTGGTTTGCAGGCAGGTCCCCACTGGGGGTGTGCAAGAGGCAACCAATTGATACATCTCTCACACATCAATGTTTCTCTCCTTCTCTTTCTCCCTCCATTCCCCCTCTCTAAAAATAAATAAATAAATCATCTAGAAAGGGAAGGAAGAGAGGGAGGGAAGGAGGGAAAGGAGAGAGGGAGGGAGGGAAGGAGGGAAAGAAGGGAGGGAGGGAGGGAAGGAAGGAAGGAAGGAAGGAAGGAAGGAAGGAAGGAAGGAAGGAAGGAAGGAAGGAAGGAAGGAAGGGAGGAAGGAGAGCTGAGCAGTTGAGCAATTTGGGGCAATTAGTCCATGTGGGACAGGAGTGAGTGGCCATGGTTAAGCGGCAGTGAGGGTCCTTAGAATTGAGTTAGTGTAGGGTCCATCTCTGAGGATACTAAAGGCTGCAGAAGTGTGGAGGGATGATGGCTGAAGGATGAATGGGGAAGCTAACTAAGCCGGACGCTAAAATCCTGCACGCAATTATCAGTCTGTTGAGGAATGGTGGCCTGCAAGGGGCGCCACCCACACCTGTCCAGTCAGCGCTGGAGGGCTCAGAACGAGCGACTTTGGCGGGAAGGGTTGCAGGGAAGGCGAGATGGGAGTTGATGGCAAAGCGGTTCCCGGGAAACTAGCGCTAACGACAGAGGGAGTCAGGGCGGAGTGCTGGATGAGTCCTGGAGCGCAGGGCACGGGTTCTGGGGGACAAAGGAGGCAATTAATCCCAGATGGGTTTGCCTCGCGGGGTAGCTGAGCTCTACTGGGAGATAAGGGGGCTCCAAGCCCCTGAAAGCTACAGGCACTGCCAGCCTCCAAGGGACTAGCAACTGCGGTGCAGTGGCGGAACCACTCCCGCCTAGGTACGTGGAGTTCTGGGTGGAGGGGGGATGGTCCCCCGGGGTCTGCCCTGAGATGGGCGGTTTGGAAGTCCTCCACCACTCTCTACTCCAGGAGCGTCCCTTCCTCTCCGCCGTACCCCGGGGCCAGGCCTGGCAGGGTTCGCCCCGCGCCCCACCTCCGCCCGGCTGGCTTCCCAGAGTCAGCCTCTGGCAGTCTCCCTCCCACTGCACCTAGTTGGCAGAGCTGCTCCCTTGAGCCGCATCTCGCCACGTCAGGAAAGAAGAGATCGCGGGACCAAGGCAGGTCGGGGTTGGGGCCCAAGGGACGGGACTAGGCCACTGGAACTCAGGGATGATTTGGGCTGCGGGTTAGGGGGATGGGACAGGAATGGGGAGGATGGTGCCCTAACCAAAGGGGAGCAAAGCCCTGAGGAAGGAGGGCCTTGGAAGAGATCACCTGGGATGAATCACCAGGGTCCCAGGCCAACTCAGGAGGGTCTAGGGGCACCCTACACAGGCCATTCTGTTAGTTTTTACCACAGAGCCCTCTTTATTTCCCTCACCACACTAGCCACCATCCGTGGTAATTACTTGTATTCCTTCATTTCCTCGGTTTCCACTAGAAGTTAACTTCCAGGAGAGGAGGCCAAGTCTCCTCACATTCCCCAATGCAGTAACACAGTGTGTCCACTCTGTGTTCCTGGAAGTCCTGAGGCCCAGCTTTCTGTTGAGGCTCCAATTTCTGATTAGATGTTTGAGATCTTATCTACACTTTAGAGCGTTTTTATTGCACTTTCAAAAGTTAGCACAATATATAATTCAACTTCAAACACAGTCGAGTTTTCGTTGTACTATGAAAATCCTTAAAAGAGAAGATGTGTCTCCGAAGTTTTGCTGGTCACCTACTTTAGTGTACTATTCTCAAAGTAGTCCAGATAAATATTGTAGTTTTGCTACTCACCTTGGTGGGCACTCAGTGCTCCAATTCAGGGGCTGATTTTCATATCTGCTTCTGTGGGGGTCCCTAATTACTCACCCGAGGGTGGAATGCTCAAGAGTCAGGGAGTTACACCTGTACCCGTGTGTCCCTGTATAGACTGAGGGCTTCCTTGGAGCTGTTCCCAACTTTTATAGCAGTTTTCTCCTGTGAATATTGGATCAAGGTATACTTTTTCACTAATCTGAGCTTTCTGTTTTTTTAGACCTTACTAAGAGTTTTTCTGATCCGCTGAAGACTCTCTTCTTGTTTTCCAGTGGGACGAAGGATTTGTTTTTAATTTTTCTCTTCCTCTTCCTCTTTAATTTTTCCTTTTTCTCTCTCTTCCTAGGGATTTGGATCAGAATGCTACGGGATGGGGCCTGGCATAGCGCAGGTCTGTTTCAGGCCAGCCTGTAGTGTATGGGTTTTTGACTTCATGTAGGAAAGATTTCACAACAGGAGGCAAGGTGATTCTGAGTTTATTAAAGCTGGGGACAGGGAAACAAAAGGAGAACTTAAGGTAGAGGCAGCAACAGGAGAGCCTAGGCGGTGCTGGGCTTTGGCTCCCTAGAAATGTCATAGGAGAGAAGTGAGCCACGGTGGGACTGTTGTTAGCTCACTGGGAAGTCAGAGTAAAGAGGGCCTTCGAACAGGATCAGGGGGTGAGCCCAGGATGAAGTGCCACTGCCTGCTGCTCCCTGGTTGCAAGTTTCATTGGGACCCCTAGGGTTTAGGAGGAAGTAAAAAAGTTCACACCCAAGAAGGGGCATAGGCATGCTGAAGAGTCAATCACCACCAGGTCTTTGTCTTGAGGGTTTTTATCTTTGTTCTGTGGGTGAGACTCTTAGGGGAGGGTTTCAGTAGGATATTCATCAGCTTTCCAGGCATTTTTTTTTAATATGCTGATGCATCAAAATGAGCATATAGGGGATTTGGGGGTTCTTCCTTAGTCCACTTTACTGTTTTACTTTTATCTTGGGTCTGTCTGGCTTTAATAGGGTTTTTTTTGTTATTTGTTCTCCTAACTTCATCTGTAATTGGGTTTCTGTTCTTTATTTTACCAACCAGGGTAATTTAAGCTATGTATTCTCTGATTAGAGAGGAGAGTTATAAACCCTTTGCTCTTGTGTCTTTGGTTGGGGATGATAGGTCTTGCAATTGACTAGCTGGCTGTAAATTTCTCATACTGTTTGGCCTTGTTTTTCTTGTCTTAATTTCCCCATTCCACTTGCCCAGGACTTTTCCTAGCTTCTTACTCTCCTTTCACAGGAAAGCCTCAGCATGAGCACAATTTGCCATATTGCAACAGAATGTTTTTATCCTTTATAATTCTGCAAATGGTAGCCTTTCCCCTTCCACTTCAAGCCCACTGCAGAAGATTGTTCAACATAAACTTTAATAATGTTGTAAAAATAATGTGTCCCTGTAACAAAATCAAGAAATCCAGAAAAGAATGAAACATTTCTCTCCTTTCTCCCGTAGAGAGCCTGGCATATATTAAAATATGTATATATATAAATATCTGCATTTATGTAATAGTTTTATAATACCTACATTTATGTACTACTTTTATATAAAATCTACATTTATATTAATGTTTCTACAAAAATAGAACCATAATATCTATAAAGGGAGGCCTGCAAAAAAAGAAAAAATACCCAATAGGAACTGAGACCCTCTTCTGACACTAATCTTTTTTATGTTTTTTGTTTTTTAATATATTTTATTGATTATGCTATTACAGTTGTCCCATCCCCCCTCTTTATTCCCCTCCACCCTGCACACCCCCTCCCACCCACATTCCCCACCATTAGTTCATGTCCATGGGTCATACATATAAGCTGATTCTTTGGCTTCTATATTTCCTGTACTATTCTTAACCTCCCCCTGTCTATTTTCTACCTACCATTTACGCTACTTATTCTTTGTACATTTTGCCCCCTCCCATTCCCAGTCCCCTGTTGATAAACCTCCATGTGATCTCCATTTCTGTGGTTCTGTTCCTGTTCTAGCTGTTGGCCTAGTTTGCTTTTGTTCTTGTTTTAGGTGTGGTTGTTAATAACTGTGAGTTTGCTGTCATTTTACTGCTCATATTTTTATCTTCTTTTTCCTAGATAAACCCCTTTAACATTTCATGTAACAAGGGCTTGGTGATGATGAACTCCTTTAACTTGACCTTATCTGAGAAGCACTTTATCTGCCCTTCCATTCTAAATGAAAGCTTTGCTGGATAGAGCAATCTTGGATGTAGGTCCTTGCCTTTCATGACTTGGAATACTTCTTTCCAGCCCCTTCTTGCCTGTAAGGTCTCTCTTGAGAAATTAGCTGACAGTATTATGGGAACTCCTTTGTAGGTTACTGTCTTCTTTTCTCTTGCTGCTTTTAAGATTCTCTCCTTATCTTTAATCTTGAGTAATGTAATTATGATGTGCCTTGGTTTGTTCCTCCTTGGGTCCAACTTCTTTGGGACTCTCTGAGCTTCCTGGACTTCGCAGAAGGCTATTTCCTTTGCCAGATTGGGGAAGTCCTCCTTCATTAATTTTTCAAATAAGTTTTCAATTTGTTGCTCTTCCTCTTCTCCTTCTGGCAGTCCTATAATTCGGTTGTTGGATTGTTTAAAGGTGTCCTGGAGGTTCCTAAGCCTCCCCTCATTTTTTTTGAATTCCTGTTTCTTCATTCTTTTCTTGCTGAATGTTTCTTTCTTCCTTCTGGTACACTCCATTGATTAGAGTCCGAGGTTCCTTCCCATCAGTATTGGTTCCCTGTACATTTTCTTTTATTTCACTTAGTGTAGATTTCATTTTTTCATCCAATTTGCGACCAAATTCAACCAATTCTGTGAGCATCCTGATTACCAGTGTTTTGAAGTGTGCATCTGATAGGTTGGCTATCTCTTTGTTGCTTAGTTGTATTTTTTCTGGATCTTTGATCTGTTCTTTCATTTGGACCATTTTTTTTTTGTCTTGGTGTGCATGCTACGTATAAGGGGCGGAGCCTCAGGTGTTCATCAGGGTGGGCAACCCAGGTTGCTGCATTGTGACACTGTATGTGGGGGAGTGGTTGGAGAAGGAACAATGCTGCTTGCTTAGCTCTTTGATGGATTTCAGCCACTTCCCCTGCTACCTGCAAGCAAATTGGGCCCTTCTGGTGCTGATTCGTGGGTGGGTTGGCTTGTGTATGTTCTAGGACCCTGTGGGTCTCTTCAACAAACTGTCTTATGAGACTGAGAGTTTCTCCCACTGGCACCTCAACCCCCACAGGTGTTTTCAATCGGTGGTTTGAGGCTTTATTTTCACCCACTGGGACCCTGGGTTGTGAGGTCTGTCTCACTCCCCAGTTGTTCCTCCCAGTTTATATGCACATGAATGTGGAACCGCCCACTCCACCAGCTGCCACCTTGCTGGTCTGCCAACTGCTGCCTTGCTGGCCAGTTGCAGCCTTGCCCATTTGGTTCTCTACTGCCGCCTTGACATGAGTCCTCTCCACCTGGTTGTCCGACTCCACCCCTCCTACCAGTCTGGATGGATGTTTCTTCTTTAACTCCTTGTTCTCAGACTTCCATACAGTTCAATTTTCTGTCAGTTCTGATTGTTTTTGTTTTTAAATTGTTGTTGTCCTTCTTTTGGTTGTGCAAGGAGGCACAGTGTGTCTACCTATGCCTCCATCTTGGCTGGAATCAGCCTGACACTAATCTTAAATCATTTTCCCCTGAGAACAAATGAGGCTAACAACATGATTATGTAACAGGGAATATTGGGATCCCCAAAATGGGGAAGTTCCCCCACTAACCTGGTGGGGGAACAGGAAGCAGAGTAGGGCCATGAAAGTTACTTTGTAGATCTACAGAACTTGTCCAGTGTTTTACTAATGTTAAAAGCTATGCCTGCCTTGCTCAGAGCCTGAGAGATGGATGTGACTCTACCCTGTGATGCAGCAGGAAGGCAATCCCCTCGTTGCTTCAGTTGCTACACCTGGGTGAGTGGCTTGGCAGCCAAGCCTGCCTGGACTAACAATGGCAGCCAAAAAAGGCAGAAGAGACCAGACTACCAGCAGGTGTAACCCAGTGTTGGAGGAGTCAGAAATGGGGTTACAGAGCAAGATCTGCACCAGGATTTAAAAGTACAAGTGTAGCAGCCATGCTGAAGCTCTGGACCATATGGGAAAGAGAGTAGGAGATCCATGAGAGGCTCTGTCTTGTGCTGTCTTCACCATGTGGTTTGGGATCAGAGAGGGGGCTCTTCATCATACAGCTTAGAAAGGAGCAGAAAAGCAGGATGTAGCAGCTGTATGAAGTCTTGGCCCTGCGGTGTCAGGGCAGAAGGTCCCCTACCAGCCCACCATGAGGATGCAGTTTTGGATTAAGAGCAAGAGCCTAGCCAGCAGAGCAGGGATGACTGGAGGAAGCCAGAATACAGACAGAAATCTGCCCAGGTAAGCTACAGACTTCTATTTCTTTTCCTGAGAGGTAGTACCTCTGACTGGCCTGGTTTGGCAAGGGGAGGCAGGACTGTGTATTAGCAGGTGTTTTTTTGTTTCTAAAGCGAGCAAGATTTAATGGCAGAATTCCACCATTATTCTAAACCTGTCCAACTTTTGAATAAATACCGTATTTTTAGGCCTATAAGATGCACCATACCATAAGACACTCCTAGGTTTTAGAGGAAAAAACAGAAAAAAATTTTGAAGCAAAAAATGCAAAATATTTAATAACCTGTGACCCTGCTCCACCCCGCCTCCCCCCCCCCAGCAAGCCAGGTAAGCTACATTCAGACTATATGACTCCCCTTTTCCTCCCAAATTTGGGGAGAAAGGTGCATCTTATAGTCCAAAAATGTGATAATTCCTTTCCTTTTCATAAGACTCTGGTATTGGGAGTCATGGTTCTTATTGGCGCCAGGCAATAGAACCCACCGCAACAGAAACCAGTGGTTCTTTTATAATTACTATTCGTAAGGTCTGTGAAAAAAACAGACTATATACATTTGCACTGGGGGAGAATATGTAACATCAGCAAAAATTTCTCCACTTAATACCTCTTTATTTCAAAAGCCTGGCATCTTCAGGATGATTGCAATTTATTCTGCAAACCATTCTTTGCACTGGCTCCCATTTCCCACAATAGTTTGTACACTCCATGACACCAGGGGACCAAAGGACCAGGGTCTGTTTTTGCTCAGGATTGAGTATTCCATGCCCAAAATAGTTATTGACACAGAGTAGGTGCTTAGTGAATGCTTTTAGAATGAATGAAGGAAGGAATCTTATTGATCTCAAGCTTTTAGAGTAATTTTTTTTCTTTTATTATTTTTTTAAAATAGCCCTGACTGGTTTGGCTCAGGGGATCAAGTGCCGGCCTGCAAACCAAAAGGTTGCCAGTTTGATTCCCTGTCAGGGCACATGCCTGGGTTGTGGGCCAGGTCCCCTGTTGGGGGCATGAGAGAGGCAACAGATCAATGTATCTCTCGCATATCAATGTTTCTCTCCCTTTCTTTCTCCCTCCCTTCCCCTTTCTCTAAAAATAAATAAATAAAATCTTAATATATATTATGTTTATAAAATATATATATCATATACATTATGTTTAAGATCTCCTGTCAGTCTTTGAGATAGTGTTTATTCTGGTTTGGTTTCCATGCTCTCAATTCACTTGTTATTTACTCTTATGAGTTCACAATAACATAAAACATTTAAAGACTTTTGTTTGGCTAGAACACAAACACAACAGATTTCTTCCATTGATACCTGATGTGAGATATTATGAGAGAGGTGAAATGTTTCATAAAAATGATAAAATGTCATAATTATTATAATTTTCTATCTTTGATATTAAGGCATGTAACCATTCTTTAATCCTATTACATAATACAGGACCAAGATTGGATTCAGAAAAATGATTTTCTTGTGAGAAGATTTAATTGTCTCCAAGACAGTTTCTAATACTTGCTATTCCACAGCTCCCTGGTCATTTCTGGGATCCATACCACCCAGAGGTCTGGCTATTGTTTCGTAGAAGTCCTCATAGCACAAAAGACCTGAGTACACCCCTCCCACTGGACAACAAGGTTACTTGCCCTCCTTGTAAGAAAATTGACCTTGAAAGGTAAACTTCTTCTATTCCAGAGAAGCTAACCTGCACCTACTTTTCTTAGTGTGATGTACTTACTTTCTGTGACACAAGATTATTTGAGGGCCCCTAAGTGAATCTCACCAGAAAGGGGGAAAACAAAACCAAATTTTATCTTTGCAGACATCCTAATGCATTTGGAAATGCCTCAAGCACTTTTGCTCTGAAAAAGGTCATTCTAAAATATAGACTGCATCCAGGATTTCCTAGGCTCACAAAACAAAGTGGTCCCGTTCCCTGTTAGCATGTGGGCATCTGAGGGAGAGGTCACATTCTCATCCCTGAATACAAGGAAAGCATCAACAGCAAACAAACCCACCCCAACACTGACCTACAAACAACAGCAGCACATTCTCATTATGAACAAGGGGGAAACCAACCTTACTTCTGCTCTATTGCTTGGATAGGGCTATCCTAGGACACCAGAAATCAAGGCATAGAAATCAAGGAAGGCATCGCCATCCTTGGAGATGTCACAATGGTTGACTGTCAAATGAGATGGCACAAACCAGAAAGTGCTAGAAAAAGAAAGAGACAATTAGCCCAAACTGCTCATCAGCAGACCCTGCTGCCCGCCCCCCTCCCCCACACATAAACACATCCACAGCCTCTAGTTCCATGCCTTTCCACATTCTAGGGAATATCCTGGCCCTGAACAATATCCTGGGCCTTTGAACAATATTTTTTAACTAAATGTTTTATTTTGAGAAAATTATATGCAGCTGCAGGGAGTAACACCTAGACATCCCATGTGTGCTTTATCCAGTTTCCCCAAAGAAAACATCTGCCCAAACTGCAGCATATCACAAGCAGGATACCGACGTTGCAGATACGGAACATTCCCATCATGACAAGCCCTTACTGTTGCCCTCTCATAGCCACATCCAACATCTCCCTGACCCCTGGCAACCACCAATCTCTTTTCCATTTTCATAATCAGTCATTTCAAGGATGTATATATGCCATTGGGAAACGGTGGGGACTGCAGGGTGGGAGAGGTTTCTGCGGATTTCACTTCCCAGCCAAAGTGGAAACATGTGGTCTCTGTGGTTTCTGCTACCGTGGCCCATTGACCATTTCGAAATTAGCATTTTACTTCACTCTTCCTAAACCCTCCTGCATGTTAGGCGTGGTTGTAAGTGTTTAACAGATTCCCACTTAATCTGCTCTCAACCCTGTTGCAAAAGGGGAAATAGGGCATCTCAAGATCAGTTTGTAAAGGGGGTACCAATTACACCAGCTCCCCATAGTCAGCCTTTGTCAAGTATATTGTGGCAGTCTGTAACAGAACCTTAAAAAATCAGTGTCTTTAGCCTTTAATTTCCCTGAAAATATCAGCCAAAAATACATGAAGAAAAGGGAGTGTGTTAAATAACACATGCTTCCATCAGTGCTTTTTATAGTTTGGGTTGGGACAGGGAGGAAACAACCAAAGTGCCAGGAATAGAGGAATGGTCACAAATGGGCACACAGACACTGGTATATCTACACAGTGAAATGTTATTGACTCAGAGTGACAGGCACACAGCCCATCCATATGTAAAAGAAGCAAAGAGAAAACATAAAACATCCAAATGCTGACTAAAAAGAAATAACCTACATCAATAATATCAGCCCATTTGATATATATCATTATTATTTTTAATAACTGCATGGTTCTTTTTCCCTATTTATATGGGTAAGTGCATAATTACTAACAAAGAAGAAAAGATTACTGTTGAGTGGGGCACTAAGGAAGGTGACTGAATGGGAATTGAAGAGCACCTGACAGCAAGTTAAAAGCCTGGCTTGAATACTTTATTTTTAGATAAGTAGCTTACTTATTGAGCCTTGGTTTGTTGCTCTATACAACTGGGAGAATTGTATAAGATGGGGAGTCACAAACTCAAGTGCCTCATGTGCCCAGTCATGTGATGTAAATATGTAAACTGGGACAAGCAAAAGAGTAGGGAATGGTGAGGCCTGGGGATACAGAAGAATATATGTCCTGCTCGTCCTAGGGATCTCAGGATAAGGTGTTATATGAGTCTGAAGTGACACTGATAACCTTTTATTTTTTAATATATTTTATTGATTATACTATTACAGTTGTCCCATTTTCTCCCCTTTATTCCACTCTGGCCTGTACTCCTCCTCGTACTATCATTCCCCCATCATAGTTCATGTCCATGGGTCATACATATAAGTTCTTTGTCTTCTCCATTTCCTATACTATTCTTAACCTCCCCTTGTCTATTTTGTACCTACCATTTATACCTCTTATTCCCTGTACCTTTTGCCCCATTGTTCCCCCTCTGCCTTCCTGCTGATAACCCTCCATGTGATCTCCATTTCTGTGAATCTGTTCCTGCTCTAGTTGTTTGTTTAGTTCGTTTTGGGGTTTTTTTGTGTGTGTTTTTTTTTTTTTTTTTTTAGTTTCAGTTGTTAATAGTTTTGAGTTTGTTGTCATTTTACTGTTGATAGTTTTTGATCTTCTTTCTCTTAGATAAGTCCCTTTAACATTTCATATAATAAGGGCTTGGTGATGTTGAACTCATTCAACTTGACCTTATCTGGGAAGCACTTTATCTGCCCTTCCATTCTAAATGAAAGCTTTGCTGGATAGAGTAATCTTGGATGTAAGTCCTTGCCTTTCATGACTTGGAATATTCCTTTCCAGCCCCTTCTTGCCTGCAAGGTTTCTTTTGAGAAATCAGCTGACAGTCTTATAGGAACTCCTTTGTAGGTAACACTCTGCTTTTCTCTTGCTGCTTTTAAGATTCTCTCCTTATCCTTAATCTTGGGTAATGTAATTGTGATGAACCTTGGTATGTGCTTCCTTGAATCCAAATTTTTTGGAATTCTCTGAGCTTCCTGGACTTACTGAAAGTCTGTTTCCTTCACCAGATTAGGGAAGTTCTCCTTCATTATTTTTTCAAATAAGTTTTCAATTTCTTGCTCTTCCTCTTCTCTTTCTGGTACCCCTGTGATTCAGATGTTGGAACAGTTAAAGTTATCCAGGAGGTTCCTAATCCTATCCTCATTTTTTAAAAATTCTTGTTTCTTCATTCTGTTCTGGTTGAATGTTTCTTTCTTCCTTCTGTTCCAAAACATTGATTTGAGTCCTAGTTTTCTTTCCTTCACTGTTGGTTCCCTGTACATTTTCCTTCATTTCACTCCACATAGCTTTCATTTTTTCCACAGTTTTGTGGCCATACTCAACCATTTCTGTGAGCATCCTGTTTACCAGTGTTTTGAACTGTGCATCTCATAGGTTGGCTATGTCTTTATTGCTTAGTTGTATTTTTTTTCTGGAGCTTTGATCTGTTCTTTCATTTGGGTCATTTTTTTTTTGTCTTGGTGCACCTGTTACGTAATAAGGGGTGGATCCTTAGGTATTGGCCAGGGTGGGGCAACCCTCTTTGCTGTGTTGTGGTGCAATGTGTGGGGGAGGGGTTAGAGAGGGAACAGTGCTGCTTGCTCAGCTCTCTGCCAACTTTCAGTCACTTTCTGTGCTACCCACAAGCAAATTGGGCCTTTCTGGTGCTGATTCCAAGGTGGGTGGGTTTGTGTACATTCTAGGACCTTGTGGGTCCCTCCAATCAACTCTCCTGTAAGGTGGGGAGTTTCTCCTGCTGCTGAAACTCCCACAGGTTTTTCTCAGTCAGAGGTTTTGAGGCTTTATTTCCCTGTGTTGGAACCCTGCATTGTTCAATCTGTCTCACTCCCCACTTTTTCCTCCTGGGTTATCTGCATGCAAATATGGGACCACCCACTCCAACAGCCACTGCTCTGCCAGGTCCTCCAGGCACTGCCTTGCCAATAGTCCTCTCTACCCTAGCTGCCCATCTCCACCCCTCCTACCTGTCTGGATGAATATTTCTTCTTTAACTCCTTAGTTGGACTTCAACTGAGTTAGAGTTTCTGGCAGTTCTGGCTCTATTTTGTTTTAAATTTTGTTGTTGTCCTTCTTTTGGTTGTGGGAGGAGACAAAGTGTATCTTCTTACACCTCCATCTTGGCTGGAAGTCTGATAACCTTTTAAAAAGGAATCAGTACATATCACATTCCTATGTAAGATGCTCCATTGGCTGTCTTGTTATGCTTAGAATAACATCCTTATCCCTGTACTGCAACCCACCCACCTCTGACTGCATTGTCCACCATAACACTTTTTTTAACCATAAGCCAAACAGGTTTTAGAATAGTCCATGTTAGTTCCTACCTTATGCCTTTTACTTGCTATGCGCCCAGATTTCTGCATGACTTAGTCCATATCATCATTCATTCATGCTCAGAGATATCTTGCTGGGCCACTCTATTGCAAAAATATCAAGTACACTCCTGCAATTTTATCTGCTAAAGTACTTTATTTTCTTATCACTGTCACTATTAGCATTACTGTTAGTACTTATCACTATCTAGAATTCTGTTGTTGCTTTGCCTGCTTGTTTTATCTGCCTCTCCACCCCCACAACCCTAGAATAAAATTTCATCTTGCCTCTTTGGTTCACCACAGTAGCCTCAGCACCTAGTATAGTACCTGACCAGAGGGTAGGTGAATCCTCCAAGGTAGGGATCCTGATGCAGACACTGGCCCGCAATGTCAGCATCATTATGGATGAAATGAGACATTCATAAGGACTACCGAGTCCAGTGGAGGAAAAGGGACTGCATGGCTTTTCTCTCAAGGGAAGCAAAGCCTTTGCCCTTGCTGTGACCAGCCTTTATTGGGCTACTCGACACATTACATGATGGACCTCATTTACTATGCACAGGTTCACTTTAGGTGGTTACCTTTTACAGACAACAAAGGAGCCAATGTCACTAATCACATCACAGAAGAAGGATATTTGCAAATGAAAAGGGGAAAAGTGATTAGACTGGTTACACTGGTCCTTGCAAGGTTTAGCATGGATTTTAGGAAGTTACAGTAAGCACATGCTCTCTCAATTCAGAGTGAGGGAGTTTTCAGCAAAAGCAAGACTCAAAGAGGCTTAGGTACAAATGCAGACCTGATTCCCCATGGGAGAACCTATCTGTGGGTCTGGGTCCTGTGTATCTCTGAGTGGGAGCTGGATCCACGCCACACAGAATGATCTCCTACAGGATCCAGCTGAATGAATATATAGATCAGTTAGGAATTGTGTCCCATTAACTGCTAGTAAGTCACCTCCAACAGCTTAAACACAATTTAGAATTCGATCTCATGTAAAGAAGTCTGGAGGCTGGCAATCCAGTACCATCTCACAGCTCTAAGAAAGCATCAGGAATCCAGGTTCCTTTCCTGTTTCTGCTCTACCATCTTTAATCCATAGCCTCAACCCTCAGGGTAACGAGGTGACTCACCAAGCCCTCACTATCATTCCAGAGTCCAACTCAGAAGAAGGCCAATGGCAAGGGGCCAGAATGGTACCTCCCTTTCTTCTTCACCCCACCCCCCCCAACAGAGTCAGCTCCTTTAAGGATACATCCACTCAGTGGCCACACTTCAGTGCAAAAGAGGCTGGGAAATATAGTCTAGCTGGGCACATTGACACGTGAATAAATTCAGGGATTGTTAAAGAACAAGAGGGGATGTTGGGTAGCCAAAGAAGCAAGCTCCTAACTGTTTAATAGTCAATTTAAGGGAATGGGAAAGGACTTGAAATCACCTTTGAGACAGGAGGTCATTGAAGTTCCTATCTTCTGACTGATCAGAGCTGTTTGCCCCATTTCTGTTTCAAGTGCCCTGCCTTCCTCCAACAAAGCTTCAGCCACAATTATTTAAGTCTCTTTTCATTTTTGTCTCCAGGACAGGGAGCACATTCTCCTGTACCTTACCTTCACTTCCTGGCAATATTCTGCATATCCTAGCTTTTTGTCTCCTGGCCAGGATCCAGCACCCTGGAAGGTGCTGATTCAGGCTCTGCTCCAGATTCCAGTGTGGCAGTGGATAAACTCAATTCCTGTCTGTTTTGTCATCATTGTTGTTTTCCTGTAAAGATGAACTCATATTGAAATCATCATTTAGGCAGCATCTCCACACTGGCCTTGACTCATAGGCTCTGAGCTGGCTGTTTTCTGGCAGAGGGAGCAGGTGTGTTGGAGGGCCCTGTCGTTCCCAGAATGAAGCCAGTTAATGAGGTTCAGGCCTCCCTCATGCCTGTGAGGCAATTAAGGGAGAGCTAACATTTTTTTCAGAGCCTTATTATGTGCCAGCCACTATGCGTAGGTACTATCTGTCTTGCTCTTCTCCAACATTCTTGTACTTTGTAGACCATGGTAGTCATGGTAGCTATCAAATTTTTTACCAATACTCCTGCCCTTTATTCAGGTACATTGATTATGTGGAAGGAAAATTTGGGAGAGGGAGGGAGACACAATGCTGCTTCCTTTCAGATGTCTCATTTCCCAGGATCTTTCCTCTATGGCTGCCTTCACAGAAGGTTCTGAGTCCTCTCAAAAAAAAATTGGCTTTGGCATCCTGTATGACCTGTCCTTTGAGGCCTGAATCTCCAGAGTTCCTTCCCTCTTTTTTTTTTTTTGATTCTCAAGTTTTATTCAAGAACTCATCATACAAAATGTACCAGATAAATGAGTTTTAATCTTCATCTTCCTCCTCTTCATCCTGATTAATGTGGAAGTAACACAACTTGTGACTTTTTTTGCTATTAGCAACTGCATGCCACCAATCATGGAGATTATTCTTAAATTATTTTTTGGTGAGATATTTCAAATACATTTTGGGAGAAGGCACCACAGAAGTTACAGTGATCTTGCTCTTTCTTTTTTCAATGGTTATACCCGTCCACTAAGATTACCATCTTTTCCAATCACTTTGATGCTCTCTTGAAGAGTTTCTTCCATGGCTGTATTTTCTAGTGGGTGGGTGCAGTCAAGGGTAAGCTTCAGAACTGCCTTCTTATTTTTGCCCCCCTTTGCCACAAGCTTTTTCACAGGAACCATGGTGGTGGTGGAGGCAGAAAGGGTGGTTCCTTGCCTCTCTGGAAAATCCTTTTTCCTGATGTGTTTGCATATCCTCCACAAAGTGAAGGTGAGGCTTAGAGCCAGTACATAAGCCTCACCACCTTGTCTCCCCACTTCCCTCAAGTGTTTGTTTTTCTCTTCTAGATTGTTGAGGTCACTGAGGAGAGCAACCACATCTGAAAGCCTGGGGCCTGCTACACTGAATCATTCTGTACCCAGGATCAATAGCAAACCTTCCTTTTGACCTGTCCAAGAAGAAAATTCATCATCCTACAATATGGCAGGTGACTATTAGCTATGGGGGAGTTAAACTTTTTTAAATTAAAATTTTAATTAAAAATTGAATATGTTGTTTTAAAAATCCAAACAACACTGAAGTGTATAAAACTTCTCTGTAATGTGGATCGCTACCTTGAATTACCTTGTTTTGTATTTTCTTACTTGTTTTATTGTCTATTTAAATCCTACCAAAATGTAAGTTCCTCAAAAGTAAGGGCCATGTTATCCAGTCTCTAGAGTGATCCCAGGGAATAGTAGATGCTCAATAAATAGTTCAGTGAGTGAGGCCTAGGAGTAAGCATGGTTAGAAATTCAGTATGACTCCCCGTCTTAACTTATGTCCCTGCTTGTGACAAACACTCCATTCTGCAACATCTTTTTTCTCTCAACAATAAAACATGAAAATCCTTCCATTTCAGAAGATAAAAATCCACCACTCTAAATGTGATATTATATATTAGGGTTTCTCCACCTCAGCACTAATGACATTTTGGGCCAGATAAGCCTTTGCTTCGTGCATTGTTCGATGTTTAGCAGCATCCGTGGGGCTCTGTCTACCAGATGCCAGTAGCTCCCCTCACCCCAAGTTGTGAAAACTGACAGTGTCTCCAGATATTGTGAAATATCTCCTGGGAAGCAACACTGCCTCTAATGGAGAATTATGGATATAGATATTGCATTGTCTCCATTTTCCTATTAAGCCCCCAAGCAGAGTCCATCTATTTAAGAATGAGTATGAGAAGTTAAAATAAAAAATATTAATCATTAATCTAACTCATGGAATTCAACCTTCATACTCAGTTGAATGCCACAAAATTGTTTGCTTTGTATTTTCTCCTTAAGGACCTAAACTGAAAATTTTAAATCAAAAGGTGAAACATTTTGGCCTTAGCCATCACCTAGGAAAATTTAAGCAAGTCACCAGAGCTGCCTCCCCACCAAAAATCAGTACATAATCTCACATGAACAAGGGAAATACTACTTCAGAAGCTGTTGGTAATAATGTCACATCAGGACCTGTAAGACCTGACTCTTTTTAGACTTCTTGTCATTATCACCACCAAAAGCAGGGTTCCTCATGGGCCTGCCTTCCCTGTAGTAGTACTAGGAGCCCAATTTTGATATCTCATTTAAGTGTGAAATTTCGATGGGGCTGAAGGAAGGGAAGCAGAACTCTGTCAGTAGGTGGTGCCTACCAAGGTAGGCTTAGCACAAAAGATTAGTTATGGTACTTTTTAATTTTGATGTTCAGGAATAGGGCTATAACTTCTCATAAAGGAAAACTAAAATAGATTGATTGGGCTTTTAAAGAACTTGGTTGTATGATTTTTGAGGAATCATAATTTGACCCATTGTGTATCTGTATATCAGTAAACTCAATTAACAATGGACTATGATATGACTGGATTAAAAACTCACTAAAAAGGTTGGTATTTCTTAGCTTCAGTTGCTGAAATACTCCTACATATTTCATTTTTGTCTTAAATATTGACAAAGAGGAATTGCTCTTTAAGAGAAATTATTTCTTCTCTGGATTTAGGTAAAAAGTGCTCATCATCTATGCGCACCAAGAGCCTAGGTCTTTCAATGGATCCTTGAAGGAAGTGGCTGTGGACCAACCGCACAAGCAGGGCTGCACTGACACCGTTTCTGATCTCTATGCCATGGACTTTGAGCCGAGAGCCACAGGGGAAGATATCACTGGTAAGTCATGGGTCATAAGCTCTGTGCTTTTTAAAACTTCCTTCTCTGTATGTGTACATTTTATATGGAGGTATAACTGATATAACATTAGTTTCTGGTTTACAGTGTAATGATTCAGTGTATGTATATATTGCAAAATGATGACCACAATAAGTCCAGTTAACACTCATCATCTCACAGTTATAAATTTTTTCTCCCTCATGATGAGAACTTTTAAGATTCACTCTCCTAGCTACTTTCAAATATACAATACAGGCTTATTTACTGTAGTCACCATGCCGCATATAACATTTTTATGACTTAATCATTTTATAACTGGAAGTTTGTGCCTTTTGACCCTGATACCTGTATTGCCTGCTCCCTAACCCCTGCCTTAGCCAACCACCAATCTGTTCTCTATACCCATGAATTCAGTTATTTTTGTTTGGTTTGGGGGATTTTGTTTGTTCTTTTTTTGTTTTTTAGGTTCCATGTAGAAGTGAGATGATACAATATTTATCCTTTTTAGTCTGACTTATTTCACTTAGCATAGTACCCTCTAGGTGTCCATTCATATTGTTGCAAATGGCAAGTTTTTTTTATTCTTTTTTTTTGTGGCTGAATAACAGTATTTCATTGTATATATACCACATTTTCTTTATCCATGTCTTGACTATTGTAAATAATGCTGTAGTGAATATAGGAATGCCTATTTTTTTTAATTAGTATTTTTGTTTTCTTCAGATAAATACCTAGAAGTGAAATATCTGGGACATAAGGTAGTTTTAGTTTTAATTTTATGAAGAACCTCCATACTATTTTCCATAGTGGCTGCACCAGTCTGCATTCCCACCAACCGTGTACAAGGGTTCCCTTTTCTCCGCAACCTCACCAATGCTTGTTATTTCTTGTCTTCTTTATAGCAGCCATTCTAACAGGTGTTAAGTGATATCTCATTGTGGTTTTGATTTGCATTTCCCTAATAGCTAGTGAAGTTAAGGGCCTTTTCATGCATCTGTTGGTTATTTGTATATCTTCATTGTAAAAAAGTCTATTCATGTCCTCTGTTCATTTTTAAGTCAGATTATTTCTTTTCTTGCTCTATTTTTAAAGATTACATTTATTTATGTGTAGAGAGGAGAAGGAAAGGAGAAAGAAAGGAAAATGTCAATGTATCTTGCCTCTTGCACACCCCCCACTGGGGACCTGGCCCCAAACCCAAGCATGTGCACTGACTTGGAATCGGACTGGCAGCCCTTTGGTTTGCAGGCCAGAGCTCAATCCACTGAGCCACACTAGTCAAGGCACTTTCTATTTTTCAAATTAAAATAAGTTTTGGGAAAAAAAAAGTAATTATTCTCATAATGTACAATTCTCAAGTCAAGAATTCCATGATGCAAGTTTGTTTCCCATCCCTTGGACACTCAGTTTCACTGCCTTTGAGGTAATGTGTTAGCCATTTTCTCGATATCCTTTCAGATAAGAGTCTGTGCAATTACAAGTATATTCTCCATTTTCTCTACACTTTAAAAATAATGGTAGTACAGTATACATGTTGTTTTGCACGTTGCTCTCTCTTTTTTTTTACCGGTGCAAACTATTCCATTATATGAGGAAGCCCCTACTTTAGGGCCTGTATTTAGTCCCTACTAAAGGGCACTTTAGATTGTTTTTCATCATTTGCTATTATAAACAGTGCTGCACTAAATAATCATGTCTATATGTGTTTTCCTACATATGCTAGTATATCTAGAAGTGAAATGGCTGGCATGAGGAAATGTGTATTTTTAATTTTCATAGGTAATATCAAACTGCTTTCCATAAATATTGTACCAGTTTACACTCCTACCAGCAGTGTTTGCAACTGCTCATTTACTCACTGTCACCACCAACAATATTACCAATTTTTGATAATTAGCAATCTTACAAGTGAAAAAATGGTCTCCTGGTATACATAGTCACCTGGTATATATAGTTCTAATTTGCATTTTTCTCACTATAAGTGAGCTTTACTATTGTGGAGGAGGAAGAAATTTTCTTCTGTTCTTCTAGGTTCTTCTGGCTGGTCTAATAATCAAATAGACATAAGACACATCAAGAAGAGAAAATAATCAGCTCTGGCTGGTTAGCTCAGTTGGATAGAGCATCATTCTGATACACCAAGGTTGTAGGTTTGATCCTCCCCAGTAAGGACACATACAAGAAGCAACCAATGAATGCATACATAAGTGGGACAACAAATCTGTTTCTCTCACTTTCTGTTTCTCCCCTCTAAATATCAATACATTTTTTAAAAAGAGAAAATAACCAAATTTAATCATATATGTATTGGAACCTCATGTACATGAGAGAGTCAGAGACCCCACATACATGAGAGGTTCAGAGACAGAAAATGAGGTATATATGGCATTCTGAGCTAAGGATGAGGTAAAATACCTGGGGCTTCACAGGGGAGGAAGGTCATTCAGAGGAAGATAAAAAGAGCAGATGTTCAGTAATTAGAAGTTAACCCTACCATGTAGATGGGTCATAAGAAGTTATTTTGGCCAGTAACATTTATTATTGGCAAGGTCTCTAATACAAAGTCTTTACAGAAGTGGAAAAGTTTCTTGTGAGCCAGCAGGGTCTAAGCTGCCTTCAGCTCAAAATAATTCACATGCCAAAGGTGGCACACATCTTGCAGAGATCTGTTCTGAACCCCTTCAATCTCACCTTTGAAATTCCTGAGAAGTTTCATATTTCAGAAGTTGAGTTGATAAATTGTTCCAGATCTGATTAAACCAGTCTCAGTCTTGAGAAAAGTTAAGTTTATTTAAACAGTTATATCTGATTTCAGGTGTTGGTGATGCAGGTGGGTCCCAAAATTAGGCCTATGGTCTCAGCAATCAGGAATTTATTAAGGGCATCTCTATAGAAACAAAAGAAAAATAATGGTTAATGATTGGAGCCAACTGTAATCCCAGTTTCTAAGTTCTGAAGGCAGTCAGTTGAGAAGATGCCTAGATATCTGGTTCAAAGTATCTTCAGATGGAGTGAAGTGAGGCAATGATAGGCTGACAGATTCTCCTGATTTTCAGTTTGAATATCTCTGGTGATCTCTCTACAGCAGGCACAAAGAATGTCCACATATGAGCTGTTGTGGTAATTTCTCTGAAGTTTATGTCAAGTTGTCCCATTTTTACCTTGCTTGGCTTTGTGAAAAGGGCAGTTCTAGTTCTCAGTGATTATAAATCAAAGGATGGGAGAAAAATTTAATCATTAGTTTGGAGAGTTATATCTACATATTCAAGGAAGCAAGAAGACTTCTACATTCAGTAGTTTATGAGTAGAAACAAAACCTCAAAAGACAATGAATAACACTGAACTCTAACATCCACAAAGGTGTATTACTGAAATGTCATTTTTTTCTAAAGTCACCACCATTTTTACCAAAAATCGTCAAATTAAGGCTAATTTGTTTGCAAAATAGGTCTAGTTTCAATACACTTGACCTGTTATTTACATAGGTGTAAATCAATGTAATTAACCATATAAAGCTCTTTTAAATCTGTTTTCCTGGAATTTTTTGTAAGGAATCTTCAGATTGAACTTTTAAAGGCCTCTCAAGGCTAGGAAAGCAAAGGTAAGGACTTCCAATCATACTTTGCCAGCAATACCTATATGTTTGGGTGAGTTCCTGTCTTCTTGAGCTCCCCAAAATATAGTAAAGTTCCTGCATCTGCCAGGAATTGGCAGATGCAGGAACCTCACCTGGAAAATTTTCTGGGGAACCTGTAAACAAAGTGCCAGGCCAATATTTCTTAAGATTTTATCGTCTTCTGTAAGTCAGTCTTAATTCCTTAAAGCTCTGGTCATTTCTGAGTCTGTGCATGTCTTCTGATATGACATTCCAGTCAAAGCCTTCGTAATATAACCAGTTTCTAATTGCATACTGTTACAAGGAAAGATTGTTATTGAACTTGTCCAAATGACAATATTGCCATGAAAATAAGAATTCTCACTAGAGTTTCTGAATTCTGGAGGATTCAAGTATGAGAAAAAGATAAATGTTTCAATTCTGCTTACAAAGTTGTTAACACATTGTTCTAAGTCACAGGTAACCTAAGAGAAAAATTATTTTATTAAATTCATTAAAAATATTGAAGGACCAGCAATATTTCAGAGAAAATGTCATAAAAGTTATAATCATCCTCACTAGTTCATTCAGTCCTCTATAATTAAGACTTATTCTGTTTGAATTCTGTTTTCCATTCAGTCTCTTCACCTTGCCTGATGATTGAGGGTGATCGAATCAGTGAGAATTCCAAGAAGTTTGCAAAGCTTTCTACCGAGGCTCATATGACTTGCACAGTGAAGTGGGTGCCTTGATCACTGGAGGCTATGGAAAGTATACCACATAGGAAACACTAATGAATAGTTTCTGTGCCACTGTGAGGGTATCAGCCTTGCAGCAGGGGAAGGCTTCAACTGATATGGAAAACATACATACAACAACAAGAGCATGTTGATAAGCAAAACTAAATGGCAGTTGAATAAATGTACTATGGTGGCGGAAGGAATGCAAAAAACAAAAAAAAGTTTGCCAAGGAGTAAGAAGAACCAAGGGGCAGTCTGGGATTTCCCATAGGCCCAACTATTTGTTTAATTTATAGCCATTGTTTACCCATCTTAATTTCTCTGATTCAGGAGCAGCCTCTTGCCATGTTGCAAGAATATCAAGATGGCAAAAGTCTGGCAATGATGAGCCACTTTTGCATAAGCAGAATAGACTTCATCTGCATGTGCCCCAATCGTGATAGATTTGCTGTGGCCCTTGCATGAAAGTCGGCTAAGGCTTTTCATATACAGAAGGGTAGTTCTTACCATTGAGTAGATTCAGTTTTCTTAAGTAATGAAAGACCTCATTAAGACAACATAAAGCACTGTATTATTTTGATAAAATACTGAATCTTTGCTTTCTCAGCAGAAAACTTCACAGTATCTTTTCAGGAGCAAACCAAGAGTCCAAGAAAACTTATCTTTCTAGCATATAAGAGAATATTAAGTTTTAGTGTACTATTGATATAAAGCTTATTTTTAAAACTCTTAATGAATTTATTCAATCTTATTTAGTTCAATCATACATAAAATTCCTTTATCAAGATTTCTTTTTCATTTAGTTCAATCATACATAAAATTCCTTTCTCAAGATTTCTTTTTCATTTTCTCTACAACTTTCTGCATCCATTTTAGTTCATCTCTTGCTCTCTTACCCATTCTGAAACAACCAGAATAAAGTTAGTTTCATTTTCCTTAATGAAAACATATCTCTTGCTTTTTTTAAAGCCAAAATACGTCCTGCTTTTCTTGTATACACAGCTGCTTTTCATATTAGTTTTTAGAAGCTTTAATTACATATTGGAATTTTCCCCCTTTTTGCTCCATCCCTCTACCCCCATCCTCCTTCCTCTTACCAGTCATCCCGCTCTCTATCTATGAGTCTGTCTCTATGTTGTTTGTTAGTTCAGTTTGTTTATTAGATTCCACATATGAGTGAAATCATATGGTATTTGTCTTTCTCTGACTGGCTTATTTCACTTAGCATAATGTTCTCCAGGTCCATCCATCCTGGAATTCTTAACCACTATAAAGAAACCTTAATTTCTAGTGAGAAGTAAGAAGTAAGCAATTGTGAATTGTACCAGTATTCCTTAGATTGATAAATTTATAAATATATTCTGTAATTTCTAGAAATGTGTGATTATATTCATAGTATAGTCTTTCAGTATGGCACAAGACATGTTTACTAACAGATCAAATTTATTTTTTCATTTCTCTTTAATAACAAACCAAAGGTAGATAAATCTATGTTCAATAATTAATATTTTATTATTTTTTCTTATTTGGAAATGATCTGGATATTTACTGAATTTAACTAAGCTCATCATTTAACTTAACTTGACTCTAAGTTTCAAGTTATCAAAAGATTTAGGACACTGCCCTGACTAGTGCAACTCAGTGGATTGAGTGCCCACCTGTGAACCAGACGGTCATTGAGTCAACTCCCAGTCAGGGCACTTGCCTGGGTTGCAGGCCAGGTCCCTCATTGGGGGCATGCAAGAGGCAAACACACATTGATGTTTCTCTCCCTCTCTTTTTCCCTTCTTTTCCCTCTCTCTAAAAATAAATAAAGTCTTAAAAAACAGATTTAGGAAACCATTTTTAAGTACACATAAAATATAATTATTACTAAAGAGTTTACCTAAAATAACCCTTTTTTCTACTTATATTTATTTAACTTACTTGTTCTTAACAATTATGTTTAGGTTACTTATGAAAATTTCCTTATACTGAGTTATTTTTCTCGCTGACAGATTTTGCAAGAAAGATAACATTAACTTATTTGACTAAAAAGGCCAGGTAGAACAAAAGTATTATATGCCAATAATTCTAGATACATGCCTATTTAACCAAACCAAACTCAAATCAGCTTTAATATCAAATATTTTCCCCCAGATCACATGATCCTAAAAAGCATTTGGGTTAGTTTCTACTATATTTTTGAAAATGTTAATATAAGAGCTTGTTTATTTAATCCAATTAATAGATCTCTGTTCCAAATTAGTAATACCTCAGAGACATAAAATACTACACAACACTCGTGAACATACAGATAGACACAAAGACCTTCCAGCCTTTGTTTTTAAATTTTTGCCATGCGAAGGGTATGGTGATATATTGTAAAATCCATTACTTATAAAGTTTATCAGTTCATATGGCTGAAGCTTTTTTGAGTTAGTATTTGTGGGGAAGACAATTAAGATTTGTGTTTGTCCTTAATAAGGGAGCCTTGCAGTCAGAGCAGGAGTTTGTGCCTTCAGAAAAAACCCTCTTTTCCTTTTTTTTCTTCTTCTCTTTAGTCTTAGGAATTGAGGATGATAAAGATAGATGGACTTTGAGCTGCTTCTAAAGCTGCATATCTTGTTTTGCAAAGGTTTGTAAGACAAGGATAGTGGCTCTCAATTCCCAGCCAGAGTTGGTTTGTAACCTCAGTGACATCATAGGTTGATCTACCTACCCACCCAACTACATCATCCCTAACTTGTTTCTGTACTTCTGATCATATTTTTTAAAATGTGTTGTCAAGTTTCAGCTGGGACAACTAGTAAATATTCCTGACAGCATTAAATAATTTCATGGGCTTAAAAGGATACAAAAGTTATTACATTCTAGAATCCCTCTGATAGCCAAAAGAAAGAACCAACAGCCTGAACATCCCAGGCAGGCAGAAAGCCAAGCCATGCTGGCAACACCTATCTATCCCTTAGAGAAAAGGATCAATAACAAATTGGTCTGTTTGGGGAAAAGAAGAGACAATGCTAAATTTTATTTTCCTCTCTTACTGGGCTCAGGAGATAATCCATTTATAATATTTTCAAGGATCCTCCCTGGGTTCAAGAAATTCTTGGCTTCCAGTCAAGATGGCAGCATAGGTAAATATGCTACTTGCCTCCTTGCACAACCACATCTAAATTACAACTAAACTACAGAACACCATCATTTAGAACCACCTAAAATTGAACTGAATGGAAGTCCTACAACTATGGAATTAAAGAAGAAACCACACCAAGACTGGTAGAGGTGCAAAGATGTGGAATGGGCTGGTTCCATACCCACATGAAGTGAATAAGTATTGGGAGGAATATCTTGGCTGTGGAGGTCACCCCTGAGAAGCGAGGGTCCCAAACCCACACCAGGCACCCCAGCCCAAGGTTCCAGTGCCAGGAAGGAAGTCCTCATAACTCTGGTTGTAGAATTCAGCAGGGATTGAGGCTGAGGAAAACATAAGAGTGTCTTCCTTCTAAAGTCCCAGGAAGTTCCTCTTAAAGGGCCCATTCATGGATTTACTTGGACTCACTCCTGGGCTCCAGTGTGGGGTGGGAGCAGCAGCTTGAAGGGGACCAGCACATACAGGGAAGAAATGAATTGTCAGGCATCTAGGTAAGAGCTGTGGGAGCTTTCTCCTAGATAGAAGTGCTGTCAGAAGGTCATTGTTCCTTTGCTGAGCCCTCACCTGCAGAACCTGCAAGTGGGTGCCATATCTGAGACTCCTTCAACCTGTTACTGTTTGCCTTGTTCTGGTGGTTTCCTGAGACCCCACCCCAGACAACTTTTGGGCCCACCCAAGTTATTCCTAGTAACTTTCCCATATGAATGGCTTGTCTTGGTTCATGCTTCAGATTTTCCTAAATTTTCTCAAACAAGAAGCATCTGTCTTCAGCAAGCCCTGTACCTCTTGCTAAGTGGCCCAAGGCCTGAACTAGCAGCAGCCAGCCTTATTCACAGCTTGGCCTTGCCTGGGCACCTCTAAGCCCAACACAAGTAGCAGCTATCTGCAGATTGCTTTGTAGCACATGCAGGGTAACAGCAGGCAGTACACAGACAGGGGCTGACTTTGGCCTGCATCTCCTAGGGTGTCCCAGAGGTAGTATACCCAGTGGACAGCTTCAGACCACATCAAAATACCACTGCCCAATCACCTCCAGAAGTGACACACTCAAAGGGCAGGCTCACCAGGCACCAGGGTCCTGCTGAAGTAAGTCCTGCTCTGTGGGGTGGGACACAGCACAGCTGATCTTCCACACTGGTCAGAGGTCAGTGGTCAGTGGTCATAGCCAGTCCTTGCAGCTGATTAGCCTGGGTAAATCCCTCCCATTGGTGTGCCAACAGAAATCAAGATTCAACTATAACAGGAGAATGTACATAGCCCACAGAGAAGGTGTACCTCAAGTACCTAGCTTGGGTGACAGAGGAGACTGTGCCACTGATCCCTACAGGGCATCTATTGTATTAGGCCTCCTTACCAAGCCTGTGAGACATAGCAGCTTTAACTAATATATAGAAACAAACACAGGGAGGCTACCAAAATAAGGAGACAAAGAAACATGGCCCAAATGGAGGAACAGAACAAAACTCCAGAAAAAGAATGAAACAAAATGGAGACAAGCAATCTACTAGTTGCAGAGTTCGAAACACCGGTTATGAGGATACTCAATGAACTTAGTGAACTCAGTGAATCTCAACAGCATAAAAAAGAACCAGTCAGAAATGAAGGATACACTAATTGAAATGAAGAATAATTTATAGGGATGAAGCTGAGAATCAAATCAGCAAAAAGAATCCAGAAGAATGAGGATAGTGTAAGGAGTCTCTGGGACAACTTCAAGTGTTCCAACATTTGTATCAAGGGAATGCTGGAAGGAAAAAGGATACAGAAATTGGAAACCTACTTGAGAAAATAATCAGAGAAAACTTCCCTAGCTTGGTGAAGGTAAAAGACATATACGTCCAGGAAGTGCAGAGAGTTCCAAACAAGAAGAACCCAAAGAGGCCCACTCCAAGACAGAGAATCAAAATGCCAAAGGTTAAAGATAAAGAGAGAATCTTAAAAAGCAGCAAGAGAAAAGCAGTTAGTTACCTACAAAGAATCTTCCATAAGACTTTCAGTTGATTTCTCAAAAGAAAATTTGCAGCCCAGAAGGGATTGGCAAAAATGTTCAAAGTCATGAAAAGCAAGGACCAATTGAACAACCAAGATTGCTCTATCCAGCAAAGCTGTCATTTAGAATTGAAGGGCAGATAAAGAGCTTCCCAGACAAGAAAATGCTAAAGGACTTCACCACCAAACCAGACTTATATGACATATTAAAGGATCTTTAAAAAGAAGATAAAAAATATGAACAATATAATGGCAATAAATATATATCTATCAACAATTGATTCTAAAAAACAAAATAAATGAACAAGAAGAACAGAACCAGAATCACAGATACAAGAAGTTTTGACAGTTGCAAGGAGGCACAGTATATCTACCTATGCCTCCATCTTGGCCAGAAGTCTACAGCATGATGTTTTAAAGGCATTTTTAAAATATTCTCTTTGAAAAGTTAAATACTTATAGCTTATTTATATCAGTATTTTATATTATATTTTAAAATATTTATGTAACATTTTAGTACATTATTAAACATTTTTAATATTAAGTGTTTTATGTGAATTACTTGATTATAGCTCTTGCTTATTTTCCTGTTAGATCCTTTTTTATTGATTTTAAAGTTCTTTATATATTATAAAATTAGCCTTTAGTGTGTGATATAAATTTTAAGTACATTTTTACCTATTTTTTTTTTTTTAGTTTTGACTTTGGTTATGGTATTGTTTTTTCCATTCAGGGTTTTATTTATTATTTAGTTGGCTTTTGATCATATATTGACCTTTTTGACATCTAGATTTTGTGACATATTTATATAATGCTAAGTTTATTTTTAAAAGTTTTATAGTTTCTTGGTTCTACTTTTTAAATTTAAATACTTTATTCAAAATTTATTTTGGTGTATGATATGAGGTATAGGTCCAATTTTTTTCCACCTAAATACCCAGTTCTCTCATCACTGTTTATTGCACAATCCCACTATTTGCTCCTGATTTAAAATCTCACCTTCATTGTGATCTAAATTTCCATTTATATTTCACTCTATTGTACAGTTTTTTCCCTATATATTCATGGCTCAGTACTGTAACTGAGCTAACCAGGGCCTGTCCATGTGGTGCCTTGATACATGACCCAACAATTAGTGTTGAGGGAAATAGGTTTCTATTTAAAGGATTCCAACCTTGGAGGGGTGGAGCTGAGAGTACTCCTGCTCAGAGCCCTGTTCTCCCAGGAGACCCAGCACTTCTCTTGCTCCCCACCAGGCTATAAGCCAAAAGCATGCCCCAAAGTTCCCCATATCCTTATCTGTTCTTAAGCCAGCTGCACAAACGGGTCTCTATTTCCTCTAGAAGATACACTCATGAGTTTCAGAGTCACCATCCTGTCACAGCAGCTCTCTCCTTTTCTGAACCTCTTGTAAGTACACGTAGGGATCTCTGACTCTCATATTGTGGGGATTCCATGTGTATGTATGTATTAAATTTGGTTGCTTCCTCTTGCTATTCTATCTCATGTCTGTTTGATTATAAAACCACCCCCAATGTCTGCTATAGGTCCACATACTATGGGTGGCCAATCCCTACCTGGTAAATTCCCTGTGAGAACACATCCTCTTGCCTACAACAGTTAGCCTCTTAGGGTTTCCTGTCAATACTGAACCTCATGTATAGAAGCTTTTAGCATGTGTTTTTTGAATGAAAATGAAATAGAGGTAGGTCAAAAAAGGAAGGAAAGAATAATGAAATGCTTTAAAATTTTGAATCTGTCAAAGACCTGTGTGTCCAGTTCTCCTTTTGGCTCTTCTCCAAGTGGCTTGGAGTTTGCCTTCTCCTCCCCAGACCCCAGGTGTGGAGTGGTTCACACCTGCGCCTCTGTCCTCTCACCTTTGCTGCCACTTTAGGGCCCTGTGGCATTGACTTAGTCACTGGCCTCTCTTAAATTTCAGTTTCCTCTTTGGCAGATTGGGAATTATACCCATCTCATCAGTTGTTGTGAAGATAGAGAAGGTAGTATGTAGAGGACAGCACCTGATATGGAAGAGATCAAAAAATGGTAACCTATTGTTAATACTGATTAATGCCTCCTAATGAATCATTTGGTTGACAAGAGCCAATTAAAGGTGTAGATCAAGATAACTTATCTTTCACTGTAGTTGCTGTAGGATAGTACTGTAAATTCTAGTCCGAAAAGCCTCCTCCCACCCACTGCTACCACCTGACTTCACCCCTCGACCCAGGCTTGCTCTTGAATCACTGCTACTAGAATACGCTCTTCTAAACCCAAATCAGAGAATCAATTTTTGTCTCTTAAACCATATGGCTCCCCATGCACAGGAAAAGTTTAATCTGCTTAGCAAGGCTCACAAGAGCATAAGGCCCATCTCTTCAGTCACATCACATGCATCCTTTTGGTCCCCTTTTCACCCCAGCTTCTTAGATGTGCTCCTGGAGGCCCTTTTTTGGGCTGACTAGGTTGTCGGACACACTGCCCAGAACGTCCTTTACTTCCTCTAGATTTCCAGGCTGCCTGGTGAACTCCCCCTCTATCTTCAAAACCCAGTCCACAAAGCTCATCCCCAGGGATGTGTTTGCTAAGCCACCCAAACAGAGCTGGCTGTTGCCTTTCTAAGCCACCACTGTACTTAAAACACACTCCAGAGTGAGACCAAATGCATTAGACTGAACTAGCTGAGCAATCCTGTTTTGTATGTTCATCATTTTTTAGTTATTTATCTACTTCTACTGGACTTGAGTCCCTTGAAGGTGAAGACAGTAGCTTCCCTTCTTTTTATTTCCATAGCATGACCACCTGGTTGGATCTCAGGGAATGTCTGGTGGCTTGCTTTGGGGAGTGTAGGGTAAATGACTCTAGTGTGATTGGTCTGGATGGGCCATGGATGCTCCTCTGAGACTGAAAACCTTTGGCCTCTTCCTCTGCAGGTGCTCTTTCTAACCCCAAGTTCTTCAGTTATGGAGTGGAAAGTGTATGAAGCCTGCAAGAAGAGGTCTCTTACCAGTGACATACTTGATGAGCAGAAAAAGGTTCAGGAAGCTGATCTAGTGATATTTCATGTTTGTTTCCCTCTAATCATTATAAATTAATTAGATTCATTCTATATACAAACTCTTTCCAAATATTTAATGTCATGCTCCTAGAGGTGGCATTGATGTTTTTAGCACATTTGCACACTCATTCATGTCTCCTAGGATAAGAAAATCCATGCAGCCAATATCACTTATTCAAAATCCTGACCCCCAAGTACAGGAAGTACTTTGCCTATAGTTCAGTGGTCCAAGAAATGTCTGAATCATGCATATCATGTTGCCTCATTCCCCTCTGACCCCCATTCCCAGACAAGCAGGGGCTGCATGAAAACCAAATTTGTCTATACCAGGTCAAGTGCAGCCTCTGCCTTAAATATCTTGATCATTAAAATGAAAATCTTTAGTTTCCTGCCTCTCACTGGTTACCTCACCCACCCACAATCCCTGTGTTCATTCACAAATTGTTCCAGGGTCATGTGATTCACTACAGAAAGAACTGGCCCAGGACACTGCTGCTAAGGACTCTGACTCATCATGGCCACTCCCTGCCACAGGCTTGCAGTTATGGATGTGACCCTAAGCCTGGCAGCAAAATAAACACATGCTTTTTGGGAGTCATTGGGTTGATGGAAATCAAAGTCAAACTGGAAAAAAGGGGGAATTTATTCTAAGGGCCCTGGCCCCGGTCACTTGGTGTGGCAGACCCTTCTGTGTGGTGTGGGTCCAACTCACTCGGAGATGCACAGGACCCATGCCCACAGATAGGTTCTCTCGTGGGTAATCAGGTTTGCAATATACCTAAGCCTCTTTGAGTTTTGCTTTTGCTGAAAACTCCCTTACCCTGGATTGGGATAGCAATTGCTTATTGTAACTTCCTAAAATCTATGCTAAACCTTGCAAGGACTAGTGTAACCAGCTCAACCACTTTTCCCTTTTCATTTGCTAATATCCTTCTTCTGTGATGTGATTAGTGGCATTGGCTCCTTTGTTGTCTGTAAAAGGTAACCACCTATAGCAAACCTGGGCATAGTAAATGAGGACCATCTTGTAATATGATGAGAAATAAAATAAAGGCTTGTCGTGGCAGAGGCCACAGGCTTTTGCTTCCCTTGAGAGAAAAGCCATGCTGTCCTTTTTCCTCCATTGGACTTGGTAGTCTGTGTGTATGTTTTTATTTCATCCATAATGACGTGGACACTACTAGTCGATGTCTGCATCAGCTTGGGTATCCTGGAACCAAGGTCAGACTGTGGCAGAGGAGAGTGGGAACAGAGGCTTGGGCACCTCTGCTCTTTCCCCAAGTCTTGTTTGCTTCTCTCTGCCTGCTGGCTCTGTCCTCTTGGTTCACACCAAGGACTGGAGTCTCTAGGTCCAGAATCTCCCAGATGGAACTGATTGGTCCAGATTGTCTGTTTCCAACCCTGACTGAGTGCTGGCAGTGGCCAGGTAAACAAGACCACCCTTTTCCAGCATGAGGACAATGGGGTATATCAGTACGGGGCTCAGAACCACGGGTAGCTCTCTAGCTCTTTTTCCTGTCTCCTTGAGGTCAGCTGACCACTCATGTAACTAGGTACCTAAAGTAAGCCAAGGCCTGTTCTTTTAATAATGTTTTTTTTTTAATCCTACCCCACGTCGCATCTCTTCTCCCACTTACCTCCCCTCTTTCTGACACTTTGCCCAGAAGGTGTATATTGCTAGTTTATTTCTTTCATTCAGCACCACTGCCACTGTCACCATAGCTCACTCCTCACTGAATCAGTCTGCTCTGGATCCTCACCACAGTGCTGTGAGCTAGGAACTAGGAGTAGCTCTATTTGCAAACTAGGAAAAGGGGGCACAGAGTGCTTATGTAACTTGCCAGTATCACAAAGCAGTAGGTTGTGAAGCTTGGATTTCAATGCCAACTCTTGAGTTAGATTTATAGTGAAAGCATGTGAAGCATAGGCTTCCTTTCATCTTTAGTAACAGACTATTGTCTGTGTCCATCTCTTTTCATTAATGACAGTGTGGGATATAGTTCTAGGGCTTCCATGGGATCTGAGAGAACTTCAGGGAGATCTTATTGCTGGTGTGTCAAAATTTGAAGCCTCTCAGAACCTAACTCAGCCTGACTCCCAGATGCCAGCAGCTCATCCCCAGGCACACAAAGGGGCAGACTCTTTTTCTACACCCTTCCTCTCATTCTCCCCATTGCATGGGTCACAGGGACTGCTGCCAAGAGTCAGTGCCTAGCAGAGCTTCCCAGTGCCTTCCTGTCTTCTCAGAGACTAGCATTCGGGGGCTGTCAGTGAGGAATGCAGAGTCACCTGTAACAACCTTGTCAACTCCTCCCTGCCCCACTCCACCAGCACACATCCACACTGCATGCCTCAGAGTGAAAGGGAAGAAATATCCTCACTTGTGATGCCCCTGTGACCGATGTGTAACATGGCTGAGTCACCCTGGAAGAGGACAGCAGATTCCTTTTGAGTCACCAGAGAGACTAAACTACGAAACCTGAGACAACCGCAGCATTTGTTTGTCCTTGGTGTTGTCCTCAGTTCTTGCTATACTGGTTCAGTGTGCCGGCCATCCTGAAGGGCTGGATGGACAGGGTGCTGTGCCAGGGGTTTGCCTTTGACCTCCCAGGATTCTATGATTCTGGTTTTCTCAAGGTATGTTCTCTGGGATAAGGATCACTATAAACCAAGGGAGGGATGGGATGCATCTCATCACGTTATATTTGTAGTTCCCTTATTCAAAAACAAGTACTGACTGAGCACCAACTATGTGCAAAGAAAGCCCTGTGTGCTGCCCATGGGTGAAAAACACAATTGTTCCTGAAGTCTTGGAGATTTGTCTGTCAAGTAAGGGATACAGATGCACCCACAACTCTCTGGTGCATGGCTAAGGGCCTGGGCTGGTGTCAGGAGGGTGTACTGAGCCACAGGGTGGTCAGCCCTGGCTCTGAGAGGGTTGTCTGCTCTGCCCCAGGATGGAGTGTAGCCCTGGCCTCACCCAGTTCACATCTCAGAGCTTCACATGGAACCTGGTAGATACCCAATACATGGTAGCTGTGAATTTCTTACTAAAATACATGATTTTTAAAATTCCGAAAGCCTTAGAAAATAGTACATGCAAGGAAAACACTGAGTCACAAAGATCCAGCTTGGACTAGAAGTAATGCTACCATTTACTGAGTGGGGCCATGCATGGGCACCACCTGCCTCCTCATTCAGCCCTCCCAGCTGCCCAGGTTGTGCCTGGGACTCACCCACTTCTCACCCCACAGCACCAAAGCCTGCTGTCTGCTAGAAGTAGGGTAAGAGCAGAGCCTGGGTAGTGGCCCAGTATGTTCCTTCTGACTGCTCCTGGTCATTGTAATGCTTGTGCCGGAGTCACGATAGCATTTGTCTCCTCCTCTGGAGTTCACATAAACACATTTGCTTTCTCCATTGCAAGATAAATTGGCCCTCCTCTCGATAACCACAGGGGGCACAGCTGAGATATACATGAAAACTGGAGTCAGTGGAGATTTTAAATACTTCCTGTGGCCCCTCCAGGTAGCCACTGCTCCTTGCCCTGTCTCTCTTTCCTCTGAAGCTTTCCCTGGTACAAAATGAGATGCACCTGAAGCCTGAAACCTAGAACATTTTGACTCCACCTGGATACAGGAAATTATAACAGTTTACTTTTTAATTTTTTACTTAGTGGCAATGCAAAGTTTGGCCAATAGGGAAGAACATGTATTATAATGATATGCTTCAATATTGTTTGGGGGGAAGCTAAGCCAAACCTGGTTAGCTGAATCAACTCCACGGTAAACAGAATTGTTCCATGTGGCCTGTGGGGGCACTGGGGGCCACAGAGCTGTAGTGTCCTTCAAAGGCCATGCTCAAACCCTGGCTAGAGGTGCCCGAGGAGCCTGACATTCTGGACAGCCTCACCTGCTGTGCAGGTGAGGTTCACAGAGCCAGGGGCCCTTGCCTCCTTCCCAAAACCACTCAGGGCTCAGAGCCCGCTCTCCCAGGTGAACGCCAGCTGCCTACATGGGCACTGCTGGGCGCTGGGCCCAAGAGGCAGCCAAGGATGGCTGTCTGCAAAGGGGCAAGCAGTGGGCAAGGCATGTTGAGCAGGCTTGGGGGAGGAGAAAGAGAGCTCTGGTCAGGCCACCAGATAGCAGTAAAGAATTCCACAGAGACCCAGAAACTTAAATGGGAACTGTTCTTCCAAGTTGTTATGCAGGGAGGGAATGGTGACATATTTATGTTTGTGATCTCCTTTTTTTTTTTGAGACTATGTATTTTTAAAAAGAGAAGAGAGGGAAAGAAATATCAGTGTGTGGTTGCCTCTCACACACCCCCTGCTGGGGACTTGGCCCTCACCCAGGCATGTGCCCTGACTTGGAATAGAACTGGCAACCTGTTGGTTTGCAGGCTGGTGCTCAATCCACTGAGCTATACCAGCCAGGGCTGTCATCTTACTTTTAAAATGTGACAATGGTGTGTGGGCCTCTTGACCTCCCAGCACCCTGATGGGACAGGCCTGGACAAGGGTGTGGTTTTCAGGGAAGGAATGCAGACAGAAGTGAGTGATATTTTGAAGGGAGGGGGAGGAGAGGGGGAAGTGCTCTTCTTTGAAAAAGATGACACAGTGATTCCATTTAGTGATGCTGTGCTGAAAGAAATGGTAATTTATAAGCCTGAACTTTTTTTCTCCATAGGCCAACTGGTCTCTTATGTACCATTAGCCAAGCTTAAATTCTTCTTTTTTTAGAAATTTTTATATTTTTTTTCAGTTTGCAAAAGTATATATTATAGAAAAAAGTGAGGCTATAAAATGTAAAAGTAGAAAGTCCTCTTAATTTCACATTAAAAATAATCATTTTTAATGATATTATGGATTTCCTTATGGCTCATGTATATTCTTACACATATACTTCTTATTATTTGGTTTATTATTTTTTTTTACTTAAATGGTATACCATAAATGTTGTTTCAAACTCTTCATTGTTTTCATTTAACATATATCTTATCCTTCCAGGTGGCACATTATAGCTAGAATAATCTCATTCTAGGATAATCCATCATATGAATATATCATAATTTGCCTAATCAGGCAAAATCATGAAGTTTAGTGTCTGAATCAGTAGTAAAGATTACAGATTAATCTCAATTTTCATAACAGAATTTGGAACTTCCAGTTGCCTAGACTTCACCTCCACGGTACAGGCTAGCATCCTAAGGTTATGGGGTATTTAAATTGTTTTTGGTCACCCAGTAGCATTAAAGTTTTCAGTTTTTTGAAGTTTTGTTTCATACCGTCTCCCTTAAGTTATTTAACTGAATGATATGTAAAGGGTATAGCTTCTAATTAATTCTTTTCTTTCTTTGTGGCTATAGCATGGTACATTGCACTTCTGTGGATTTAAAGTCTTTGCTCCTCAGATCAGTTTTGCTCCTGAGTTTGCATCAGAAGAAGAAAGAAAGGGGATGGTGACATCTTGGGCCCAAAGGCTGAAAACTATCTGGAGGGAAGATCCCATCCCCTGCATGCCCTCTTGGTACTTTGGGCAATAATGCTTTCTGTCATGTACACATCACACGAGCAACATACTAGGAGATGCAAGCACGTGCAAAGAGAACATGATGCTGTAATAACATTAAATTACAACAGAGTTCGCTGGATCTATTTAATGATGTGCGTGAATGAGTGTCTTCATGGTTTTATATAGGCAGACCCAAATATTCAGTAATCATCTGGTTGTATTGAATTATATTCTAATATCATTATTTACCCAGGCTTTCTTTCTTTTCTTTTCTTTTTTCTTTTTTAAATATATTTTATCGATTATATTATTACAGTTGCCCCATTTCCCCCTTCATTCCCCTCTACCCTGCACACCCCCTCCCACCCACATCCCCCCCTTTAGTTTACGTCCATGTGTCATAAGTTCTTTAACTTCTACATTTCCCACGCTATTCTTGCCCTCCCCCTATTTTCTACCTACCATCTATGCTACTTATTCTCTGTATCTTTTCCCCCTCTTTCCTCCTCCCACTCCCCTGTTGCTAACCCTCCATGTGATCTCCATTTCTGTGGTTCTGTTCCTGTTCTAGATCTTTGCTTAGTTTGCTTTTGTTTTAGGTGTGGTTGTTGATATCTGTGAGTTTGCTGTCTTTTTACTGTTCATATTTTTATCTTCTTTTTCTTAGATAAGTCCCTTTAACATTTCATATAATAAGGTGATGATGAACTGCTTTAACTTGACCTTATCTGAGAAGCATTTTATCTTCCCTTCCATTCTAAATGACAGCTTTGCTGGATAGAGCAATCTTGGATGTAGGTCCTTGCCTTTCATGACTTGGAATACCTCTTTCCAGCCCCTTCTTGCCTATAAGGTCTCTTTTGAGAAATCAGCTGACAGTCTGGTGGGAACTCCTTTGTAGGTGACTGTCCCCTTATCCCTTGTTGCTTCTAGAATTCTCTCCTTCATTTTAATCTTGGCTAATGTAATGATGATGTGCCTTGGTGTGTTCCTCCTTGGGTCCACCTACTTTGGGACTCTCTGAGCTTCCTGGACTTCCTGGAAGTCTATTTCCTTTGCCAGACTGGGGAAGTTCTCCTTTATTATTTGTTCATATAACTTTTCCACTTGTTGCTCTTCCTCTTCCCCTTCTGGTACCCCTATAATTCAGATGTTGGGATGTTTAAAGATGTCCTGGAGGTTCCTAAGCCTCTCCTCATTTTTTTGAATTCTTATTTCTTCCTTCTTTTCTGACTGGATGTTTTTTTCTTCCTCTGGTCCACTCCACTGATCTGAGTCCCAGTTTTCTTCCCATCTCTATTGGTTCCCTGTGTATTTTTCTTCATTTCACTTATTGTAGCCTTCATTTGTTCATCTAATTTGCAACCAAAATCAACCAATTCTGTGAGCATCCTGATCACCAGTGCTTTGAACTGTGCATCTGATAGGTTGGCTATCTCTTGGTCGCTTAGATGAATTGGCTCTGGGCTTTGATTTGTTCTCCTGTTTGAGCCTTTTTTTTGGGGGGGGGGCGGTGTCTGGTTGCAGTTGTTAAGTATGAGAGGCAGAGCCTTAGGTGTTTCCCAGGGCGGGGCAGCCCAGTTGCTGGGTTGTGAGACTGAATGTGGGGGCGGGGTCTGAGGGGGAACAATGCCACTTGTTCTGCTCTCTCTGGATTGCAGTCCCTTCCACCTCTTCCCCTTTGCCTGGATTATCTGTGTGTGAATGTGAGACCATCTGGTCAGCCAGCCACCATTTGTGGTCTCACTGGGTCTGCCCATTGCCACCCCGTGCCTGGGGTCCGCTAGCCATCGCCTGTATACCTGGGATCTGCCAGCCGCTCCCTGTGTGCCTGGTCCACCAACCTCTGCTTCCTCCTGCCGTGACTCCGCCCCTCTTACCGGTCTGGATGAATGGTTGTCAGATTTCTTTATAGTTCAATTTTCTGTCAGTTCTGCTTGTTTTTTGCTTTTAAATTGTTGTTGTCCTTCTTTTGGTTGTGTGAGGAGGCACAGTGTGTCCACCTATGCCTCATTCTTGGCCAGAAGTCTAGAGTAATCTTTAGATGCGTGTGTGCACAGACACACACACACACCTCATGGCACTCTTGAGGCTTATTAACTCTTCAAAGGCTTCTCATGTGCTTAGAACATGTCCAGAATCCTTGAGCAGATCTGTGAGGTGCAGCATGCGACTCTACCTCTTATCTAGGCTCTGGATGCTCTGTGCCTACACCCCAGCCATACCTGACTTCTTCCCACCCCTGCCAAGGACCCACACCCATCCTGGTGCAGGGCCCCTACTGGGCTGCTCGCTCTGGGAGGAGTGCTTGCCCCACTTCACTACCCTTTACATGCCACCTTCACTGTCACTTGATGAAGGAAGCCCTCCATGGCCCCTTGGGTGGAATTGGATGCCCCGTTCTGTGCCCTGTATTCCTCCTGGCTTTTAAACATCTCTGTGGCATTTTATCTATACAAGAAACACACAAGGACAGCCTTCTTGTACATGTTTCAAGTACCAGGATCATCTGGGTAGAGTCTGGCTCCCTCACTAGATTGTTGACTCCATGAAAGCAGGGACAGACCAGTCTTTTACAGTTGTCCTATTTTGGGTAGTGCTCCCTTAATATTTGTTGGAGAGGTAAGGTCTGCACCCTTCCAACTTGGCCTGGATCTCAGCAAGACTCTCAGCAAGGCTGCAGCATCCCTATGCATGAGTATGTATCCCTGTGGGCACCAGGTGGAAAGGAGGCATGGATATCTGGTTGACTAGACCTTACTGCCCACTCCTTGGTTTCTCCTCTGCTTCTGAGCCTGCAGAAACCATTCCCTGACTCTTGATGGAGTTTGTGGTTTGGGGAGGACAGGAAGGAGGGTCAGGCAGTACTGAGAAAATTCCCTAGACAGCCCTCTTCCTTCTCTCCACTGGTGACTAGGGATGCATTCAGGCAGCATGAACTCACTGCATTCTCCCTTGTATTCAGTGGACTGCAGCCATAGTGTGTGTGGCAGACAGAAAGGGTGCAGCACCAGACTTTAGAGCCTCCTGTTCTGGTCCTTGTGAAGCTGCTGGACCTCAGAACACCTTGAGGCAGGAAGCAGACACCACACTGCAGTCTGTGAAGTCACAGACTAAATGTCAGAGGGGTGGATTCTCTAGCCAGGCAGTGGACCCTACCCTTTCCCAAGTGGGGGTGAGATGACCGGCAAATTCAAGGGGAGACTCCTCACTACCTTCCCAGTTTCCCAAAGTCCAATTTCCCTGAGACAATTTGGCTTCAGATATGCCAAAGATACTAATTCTGCCTTCCAAACAAGATTGTTAGCACTTAGAGGGCTGGGACCAAAGTTCCCATAGTACCTAATGGCCTGTTACTTTGACTGATGACTTTCAAAATCTGTGCTGAAAAACTTAAAATGAAAATACATTCAGCAATAGGAGGGCAGTGGAAATTGCTGTCAAAAGAAAAAAAATGACTACAGCCATATCTGTGTTTTAAGGCACTCGTTCCAATTTCCTTAGGAGCACAGGAATTGTAGTTCTACAATTCAACTACAGCATAGGAGTTATAGTTCAGAAAATTCTCCCTGGTAATTCATTTGGGTCCCAGAGCCTATTTGGGGTGAAGGTTGGTAGAAAAAGAGAGAGAAAGAGACTCATGATGCTCAGTGTAAGAAAGGTGTCAGGAATTTTGGAGTAGTCCCTGGCAGCTCTGGAGCGTGGGAGAGGGAAACAGGCACAGGTCGCAGGAGGGAGCACAGGAGCCCCTGAAAACAGTGGCAAGAAAGGGATGTAGGACTGAGATATGGCCCTGAGAAGGTCAGTGGTGGGACAATGTAGGGACTGTGGAAATGCCCAGACCACTCCAGGCAGCCTGCGTCTGTTGGAAGTGTGCACTGGTTATTTTGTTTTGTCCTTAAAGGAAAGTGTTGCTCCAAACAAGACTAGATGATGTTGTGACAGGATAGTAAGAAGCTAGGAAAAGTCCTGGGCAAGTGGAATGGGGAAACTGAGATAAGAAAATAAAGGCCAAACAATTTGAACAACTTTACAGCCTGCTGGTGAATAGCAGGACCTTATCTTTCTTACCCAAGGACAACGGAGAGCAAATGGTCGAACTAAAGAGAGGGCAGGTATAAATCTCTCTGGTCTGGAAAATAGAGAACAGAGACCCAGTTAATGCCATTTGTAACAGTTAAACCCAAGGATATATGAAATCAGGGGAACAAATAACAAAAACCCCATTAAAAGCCAGACAGACCCAAGATAAAAGTAAAAGAGTAAAGCAGACCAAAGAATATTCCCCCCATACACTCATTTTGATACATCAGTATATTTAAAAAGCACCTAGAATGCTGATAAATAGTCAACTGAAACCCTCTCCTAAGATTCTTGTCCACAGGATAAAAAAAGAGAAAAAGCCCTCAGGACAAAGTCTCAATGCAGGCACACACAGGAGCACACACGCCCATGCTCCTTCTCAGGCATGAATATTTTACTTCCTCCTAAACCCTAGGGGTCCCAATGAAACTTGCAACCAGGGAGCAGCAGGCAGTGGCACTTCATCCTGGGCTAACCCCCGATCCTGTCTCCAAGGCCCTCTTTTTCTCTGACTTCCCAGTGAGCTAACAGCAGCCCCACCTTGGCTCACTTCTTTCCTATAACGTTTCTAAGCAGCCAAAGCCAAGCACCACCTAGGCTCTCCTGTTGCTTCTTCTACCCCAAGTCCTCCCTTTGTTTCCCTGTCCCCAGCTTTAATAAAGATACTCTCAAAATCACCTGGCCTCCTGTTGTGAAATCTTTCTTCCATGAAGTCAAGAACCCACGCACTACCAGCCTGCCTTAGGCAGATCCCCTCCAGGCCAGACCCTGTCTGGTAACGATGTGGGATCACTTGAACTGTACCAGCACAAGCACTCTGTTGTGATACTATAACTGGCTCAGTGCTGCCGAGAGTTCTCAGTCAATAGACAAGAGCTATAAACACAGCTGGACCTCTGGCCATACAGGAATGTATTCTAAGGAAATACATAGAAAGTAAAAGTACTTTTCCAAATTAAATGTTTTATTTTTCTTAGCAATGCTAGTTATAATAATGAATAGTAATAGTTAACATGTACTGGGTGCTTAATATGTGCCAGGCGCTGATATAAACCCTTTGCATATACTATTATCTCATTTAATTCTCATAAATGCCTTAGGCATAAGTACTATTGTTATCCCCACCTTACAGATGAGGAAACTGAGGCAAAGTTAGGCTAAGGCATTTGCTGAAGGGTCACGACTATAGAGAGGCAGATGTGGGATTTGAACCTGGAATATCAGGTTCTTCTCTGGAAGCAACCTACGTGTCTGTGATCAGGGCAACAACAAAGAATGCCATGGCCTTCCACTCTGCTGTTACAATGTCAGGCATTGTGAACAATCATCTGTGTCGGTCCCATATCAATTCCCATTTCTTCTAATGGCAACACCCTGATTTTCTTTTGGGAATCATGCCATTTTGTCAAGCCATGTGGTTTTCATAAGGGTGATGCTGTGCTAAGGAGTGGCACCTGACAGGCAACCAATCAGTGTTTCATGCCCAAGAAAATCCAAGCCAGGCAATGAAATTAAACTCAGGAATTCACTGATCTACTGGGAAAAAGGAGACTTTTTGCTTCTGGACTTAGAGCTGTGATTCTGTGAGCTGGTTAGGGGCCGTGACATAGAGTGTTGACCTGAAAATGAAAGCTCATCTAAACTACATAGACACTTTCCAATGAAATTTTTTGAACACCTAGACCCATTCTTGCCTGATGCTGGAGTTTGTTCTTTAGTTCTTTAGTCATATGGGGCAATATATTACCATTTTTGCTTAAATGGTTTTACAGTAATTCAGCAATCCTAAGTAATTCAACAAGCACAGTTTATATCTACATAGAAATATGAAATATTCCAGTGTCAACAAAACATAAATTAAATTTGAATCTGATTATAATATAAAAACATGCACGGAAGTATATAAAATAAGAACAAAATTTATAGTAATATATGTCAAATTATTTTTCTTACCAAATGGGTTAAGTATGTAGTGTCCAATGAACAAAAGAGAAGTTGGAGGGTCTGCCATTTTGGGGAACTGAGGGAGGCAGCAGAGGACAGTACAGAGTCCAGAGATCAATCCCGGTTCTGCCAGTAACTGACAGAGAGGCCCTGAACTATTTGATCAACCTACGTGGGCCTCAGTTTCCCTGTCTAGGAAATAAGGTGAGTGTGGCCTTCCATAATTACCCCACCCAATGTGCAAGATGCCAGGAGGCCCTCAGCCCAGTCATGTTGTGATCTTTTCCTTCAGGTCCCAGAAACAGTCTGCAATACTGCCTAGGATCCCCAGTAGCTCAGTGCTGGGGCTGATCCTGACTTGAGTTGTGTAGACTGGTATGTCTATTTTCTCGTTGCCTTTTACTATTTCTTTCTGTAGAGTGGATAGATGCAGTGAAATGTAAGTTCATACAGTCATTTGTTTCACTAAAATGCACTGAGGACAAAGTTTATCAGGAATCAGATCATTCGTCACTTGAACTACTGTGTCACTGATGGAAGGTCCATATTTTGCACTTTCTCCCAGCATGATTTCTGCTAGTCTGCACAATTTTATTATTTATCCTCGTTTTTACAGATGGGTAAACTGAGACTTACAGAGTTGAAGTCACTTGACAGGAGTCCAACCACTACAAGTGGTGGAGCTAAGGCTCACACCAAGGCATCCTTTTCCAGAGTTTGTGCTCAGAACCATTCAGATTCAGGAACCCTGTTGGAGGATCAGGGTAAGAGTTGGGGCAGCACTGACCAGAGGCCATTTTTAAGAAATGACCTTGAAAGGCCTAACAGTGTGGTTGTAATGGGAAAAGGAGAAATCTGAACTGGGTCCTCTGGCTCAACAAGGGTCTAACATTTTGAGGATCAAGGATTCTTTTACAAAATGTGTGGTTGTGGTTGAAAACTCCACTGAGATTTTCATTTCCTGCTATGTGGCAGACAGTATTTCTGAAAAGCCCTCATGCAGCACAACTTCTAGAGGCCAGATAAATCACAACAAACCCACTTCTAAATGCACTGCTGAGGTCATAAGAAGCTAAAGGAAATGTCCAAGTTTATTCCCAACCCTTTCTGTCCCCATGCCTCCAGCCACCAACCTTGTACCACAATAACCAACTCCTAACTACTTGCTGACAGCAGAATAGTAAGAAAATGTGGAAACTTAGGATGCCTCAGGGTCAAATGCTGGCATCAATTCTCTAGCAAAAAGGAGTTAGAGACCAGACCTTGGGTCTGTGCAATGTAGGCAGCTGAACTGAGAACTTGCATAAGGCGGGCATCATTGTGAGGAGGTGGGTAGAAAATTATGTGTGTACTTAAAGGGAAATAGGAAGCTAACCTGTTGATCTCCATCTCAGTTCTGGGTAAAAAATAAATATCTCCTGTATCATAAGGTCTTGGAATGGCATTTTCTCTACCCCATCTACAGAGTAAGAGGAAATCTAAAGAAATCTGGTGGTCCCAAATGATGACAACCCTTAGTACAGGAAGAAAATATAAATTTGCTCTTGGGAAAAACATCATCTCAGGGATGTCAGAGTACCTCTTAACTAAAATCAGCCTAATAACAGCCCCCAACACTACCAAACACATGAGGAATAACAGCATGACTGAGAATAAGCAGAAATGTCAAGAACAAATGAGCTTCAAATATCAGTATTTTGAGGTGCATAATGCAAAATAACAATACTTAAAGAAATAAAAATGGAATCAAACACTTTGCAGCATATAAGAGAGATTCAAAAGAGATCAGATAGATTTGAAGATTAACTCAGTAAATAGGTTTAACAGTATATTAGACACAGATGAGGAGAGGAATACTGAATTGAAAGACAGATCTGAAAAATAAGGAATAAAATTAAAAGGATAGAAGATAAAATAAAAGGCATAGAGATTGGAGTAAAAAAGAGCTATTATATATATTTAACTGGAATTTTAGAATGAGAAAATGAGAGAATGGTTGCCATATTTCAAAAAATACAATAGCTGAGAATTTTTCAGAATTTATGAAAGATATTAGTACTCATATTTAATAAGTACTACATATCTCAAGCAGGATAAATACAAAGAAAATCTATACCCAGACCTAGCATAGTGAAACTGCTTGACATAAAAGAAAAATGGAAAGAATAGAGAGTTCATGCACAAAGGAACAACAATTTAACTGACAACTGATTTCTCAATAGCAACAATGAAAACCAGAAAACAGTAGAATAGTACCATCAACATGCTGCAAAAAGATAACTATAAATGTTGACCTCTCTCTTTTTAAAATCTTTGCCTGAGGACATTTTCATTGCTTTTAGAAAGACAGGAAGGGAAAGTTTAGAGAGAAGGCAAGGGAGGGAGAAAGAAAGGGAGAGAAACATCAATTTGAGAGAGAAACATCAATTGGTTGCCTTTTTCGTATGCACCTGACCAGGGACCTAACCTGCAACCTAGGGAAATGCCCTGACTGGGAGTTAAACCCTAAACCTTTTGGTTTGGGAGAAAACATCCAACTAACTGAGCCACACCTGCCAGGGCTTGACCTCTCTTTCAATTAATACCATGAAATAAAGACATTTCATAAAATAAAAAAATACAGTTTGCTATGTACAGACATTGTTAAAGGCATTTCTAAAGTTGTATTTCTTTTAGAAGGGCAATGATTCCAGAAGAAAGAAGATCTGAAACACAATAGAAAATAGTAAACATGGGTGAATCTGAGCAATTACTATATAAAACAGTAACAATACAGTCTGATTCATAGGGTTAAAAAACAGTAGAACTAAAATGCTGGATAAAAATTGTAGTAAACCTGGCTGGTGTAGCTCAGTGGATTGAGTGTGGGCCTACAAACCAAAGGATCGTGGTTCGATTCCCACTCAGGGCACATGCCTGGGTTGCAGGACAGTTCCCAGCAGGGGACCCACGAGAGGCAACCATACATTGATATTTCTCTCCCTCTCTCCTTCCCTTCCCCTCTAAAGATAAATTTTTTAAAAAAGTAAAAATTGTAGTAGACTCTGGCTACAGAGTACACCTGCTGTGACTGAAGACAAAAACAATGCACAGGCTACAGCAATCCTGTGGAGAAAAGGGGGACAGCACAGCACAGCCATTCTCTCAAGGGGACAGCACACTGACCCTTGCCTAGACAAGCTTCTATTGTTTTTCTCAGGTCTTACATCAAAGAAGGATTTATTATCTGTAACATAGAATATTATTGTCTACATTTTAGGTACAATCAAGAAAATGAAAATAACATGCAGAAGGGAAAGGTGGTGAGCTGATTAGCTCTGTCCTTAGGAAAATTCACACAGGCTTTGGAAACTACCTTGAAGATAGACAATATACATCTACTGTTTCAGACTAGGGTGAGGGAGTTTTAGCAAGAGCAAGCCGTAACAGTCTGTATGCATTTTCTAGGCCTGATTCCCACAGGAAAACTTGGTTTGAAGTTCTGGCTCTTGCCCACCATATCGCTTCTGTAGGGTTTCCATACAGAGCTGAGTCACATTTGCCAGACAAACCGGTTCCCTACAACAAAGGACATATAAAATAGAGCATATAATCTAAATTAAAACAGCCAATTTTTACTTTTCAAAAAAGAGGATAAAGTTAATAATCAGCTTTAGCTTTTATAATGAAACATGTATATTCAAGTTTCTAGGGTAAGCATTAAAATAATGGAAATTGAGGGTCAAATTAGTAGAATGGAGTGAGAGAAATGCAATCATCCAAAATAAAATAAGACTGAATAGAAAAAAATAAACAATAAAAGCAGGATAAATTGAAGGCATAAAATACGATGATGAAAACATCCTAACATATTTGTATTACAAAAAAAATTAAAAGACAAAAATGTTAGTTAAAACAGAGTCAAACTGTATAAAAATTTTAAATTAACAATCTGCAGTTTACAAGAGATATATCTAAAACAAAAATACAAAAAGATTAAGAGTAAAAAAATGACCCTGACTGGTGTGGCTCAGTGTGTTGGGTATCATCCCTCAAACCAAAAGGTTACTGGTTTGATTCCCCATCAGGGCACATGCCCAGGTTGCTGGCCAGGTCTCCAGTTGGGGGTGTTCGAGAGGTAAACGATCACACATCGATGTTTCTCTCCCTCTCTTTATCCCTCCCTTCCCCTCTCTCTAAAAATAAATAAATAAAACCTGAAAAAAAATAGAGTAAAAGGATGGAAAAAGTTAAATCATGCAAATACAACCCAAAGAAAGTAGGATAACTGTATTGATATAAAAAATAGACAACAGGACAAAACCTGTTATTAAGGATAAAAAAGGTTTCTGTGTAATGATAAAAGTTCTAATTCATATGAAATTATACCAATTCCAAACTTGTATATATTTAACAAATAGCATTGGACTATTAAAACAAACATTAAATTATGAGAAGAAATGGAAAAATCAACTGCCAGAGTGGGAGATTTCAGCATACATCTAGTAAATGGTAGTTCAAGCAGGCAAAATTAAAAGAGTAAAGATTTAAACAAAATTGATTTGATGCTTATATAAAAATCACTGCATCCAGAACTAGAATAATTCATATTTTTCTCAAACATTCATGGAAAAATCATAAAAATTCAGACCTCAACAAATTCCAAAGGATTTGTAATGTACAGAAGACATTCTATGACCAAAACACAGGTTCTAGCACAAATAAACACCCCTTTTTTATTACAAAATCTTTTATTACAAAATCATAAACATGCAATTCTGTAACATAACAATGTCACACTCAAGCACACCATATGACATTTCAGGTGAAATGTTCAAATTACTGTCCATCTCATGTGAGACACTCCCTCCAACCACATTACAGCATATGTTACTTCAACTGGACCCTGCATAATTAAATCAGAAATCATAAAATAGAAATAACTTATAAAACCACATCATTTGAAATTTGACAACTCTCTTTTCAACAACTTATGGATTAAAGTTAAAATTATAATGTAAAATTTAAAAAGTATTTAGAACTAAATAATAATTAAATTCTTGCATTATCAAAATTTGTGGGTTGCAGCACAAGTAGTATTTTAGGGATATTTATATCATTGAATGCTCCATCAGCTAAATTTCAAATATAAGAGATAAAAGAAAATACATGCACATACACATGTGCACACAAATGCAATGAATTTCTCAGAAGAGGATGCACTCCTGGCCAATTAACATTAAGGAAAGATGTCAACTTAATTTTTAAAGAGAAATTGGTAAATTAAACGTACAATGCTATACCATTTTACAACCACCAGACTATCCAAAATCTAAAAGTTTAAATACTAGCAAGTGTTAGTGAGAAGGAGGTCAACAGAAAAATGCATACATGGCCTGGTGGGTGTATTAGTGCAACTTTAGAAAATTTAATGTGTAAAGTTGAGCATTTACATATTTTACTACCCAGTTTAAAAAACTGGAACATATCAAAGAGCATACATTTCATAATCATAAAGTTAAGTAGAAAAAAACAAGTCACAGAATATTTTTAGACTAAGCATAAAAATGCCAAATAAAAATTATTTGGGAATATACAGGGTCTGGCAGAAGTAACACCTGCTTGAGTGTGGTTGGTAGGGTAATAATATGATTGTAATAATTTATAGTTTTAATTTGAACATTTCACCTAAAATGTCATATGGTATGCTTGAGTGTGATACTGTTATGTTACAGAATTACATGCTCATGATTTTGTAATTAAAAAGGGATGTATTTGTGTTGGACCCTGTATACTGAACTGGTGGAATTATAATGGAATATTCAAAATAATAATGTAGTCCTGGCTGGTGTGGCCCTGTGATTGAGTGCCGGCCTGCAAACCAAAGGGCTGCTGGTTCAATTCCTAGTCAGGGCACATTCCTGGGTTGCAGGCCAAGTCCTCAGTAGGAGGCACGCAAGAGGCAACCACACATTGATGTTTCTCCCCTCTCTTTCTCCCTCCCTTCTCCTCTCTCTAAAAATAAATAAAATATAAAAAAATAGTAATGTGATGGGGGGCACACAGGTCTCTAAAAGTATATTAATGTTTTATTTCTTAAATAAATGGTGGATATTTGAGTATTCATTTTACTGTCTTTTATGTCATATTTATATAACATTTATTTATATATGAAAATGTTTTTGTTATTTAGTTAGCATAATACCCTATAGGTTCATCTATATATAAATTATATGTATAATATACATTATATATAAATTATATATAAATTGTATATCTTATATCTTCATCCATTGTTTCCATATCTTAGCTATTTTTTTAAGATTTTATTTATTTATCTTTGAGGGGAAGGGAAGGAGAGAGGGAGACAAATATCAATGTATGGTTGCCTCTTGTACACCCCCTGCTGGGAACTGGCCTGCAACCCAGGTATGTGCCCTGACTGGGAATCGAACCGCGATGCTTTGGTTCATAGGCCCATGCTCAATCCACTGAGCTACACCAGCTAGGACCATATCTTGGCTATTGTAAGCAATGCTGCAATGAACATAGGGGTGAATATATGTATTTTAATTAGTGTTTGGGATTTCTTCAGATAAATACCCAAAAGTAGGATTCCTGGGTCATATGGTAGTTCTACTTTTAATTTTTTTGAGAACCCTCCCTACTGTTTTCCACAGTGGCTGCACCAATTTACAATCCCACTAACAGTGCACAAGGGTTTTCTTTTCTCCACATCCTCACCATCAGTTGTTATTTGTTCACTTTTTTATAATAGCCATTCTGACAGGTGTGAGGTGGTATCTCATTATGGTTTTGACTTGCATGTCCCTGATGATTAGTGATGTTGAGCATCTTTTCATATGTCTGTTCACCATGCATATGTCCTCTTTGGAGAAATGTCTGTTGATAGCTTCTGCTCATTTTTAATCAGATTGTCATTTATATTTTTGTTATTGAGTTATGAGTTTCTTATATATTTTGGACACTAACCTCTGATTGTATATATTATTTGTGAATATATTCTCCTATTCATCAGGTTGTTTTCTTGTTTGTTGATGTACACTTTTCTGTGAAGAAGTTTTTAGTTTGATGTAATCCCATTTGTTTATTTTTGCTTTTTGTTTTCTTTGCTTGAAGGGATATATCCAAAAAGATATTACTGAGAGCAATATCAAAGAGTTTACTTTATGTTTTCTGTTAAGAGTTTGATGGTTTTGCATCTTACATTTAAGTCTTTAATCCATTTTGAGATTTTTTTTGTATATGGTGTGTGTGGTCTAATTTCCTTTTTTTTTTTTTTGCATGTATCTGTCCAGTTATCTTCACTCATTGAAGAGGCTGTCATTTTCCCATTGTACATTATTGATTCATTTGTAATAGCTTAACTGACCATATAAGTGAGGGTTAATTTCTGGGCTCTCTATTCTGTTCCATTGATCTATGTGTCTGTTTTTGTGCCAGTACCATACTATTTTGTAGCGTAGTTTGAAATCTGGGATCATGATTCCTCCAACACTGTTCTTTCTCAAAATTGTTTTGACTTTTTGTGTTCTTTTGTGATTCCACATCAATTTCAGGATTACTTTTTCTAGTTTTGAAAAGAATTATCATTGGTGTTTGATAGTTATTGCACTGAATATTTCTATTACTTTCAGTAATATGGACACTTTAACTGTATTAATCCTTCCAATCCATGATTATGGTATATCTTTTCATTTATTTGTTTCCTCTTCACTTTCTGACTTCAGTGTCTTATAGTTTTCAGAGTACAGGTCTTACATCACCTTGGTTAAATTTATTCCTAGGTATTGTATTCTTATTCATGTGGATATAAATGAGATTGTTTTTCTTGATTTCTCCTACTTATAATGAAATGTGATGGATTTTGTATGTTAATTTTATCCTGCTGAAATCATTTATCACTTCTAATAATTTCTTGATGGAGTCTTTAGGGTTTTCTATACATAATATCACGTCATCTGCATTTAGTGACAGTTTTACCTTTTCCTTTCCAGTTTGGATACCTTTCATTTCTTTTTCTTTTCTGATTGCTGTGGCTAGGACTTTAAAAAAAAAGATTTTATTAATGTTGTTTTAGAGACAGGGAAGGGAGGAACAAAGAGAGGGAGAGAAACATCCATTTGTGAGAGAAACATCAACTGGTTATTTCTCAAAGGCACCCCTACTAGGGACTGAACCCAGGCAGCCCAGGCATGTGCTATGATTGGGACTCCAACCAGTGACCTTTTGTCTTACAGGACAATGCCCAGTCAAGGTATACCAGTCAGCGCTGTGGTTAGAACTTTTAATACTATATTGAATATTAGTGGTGAGAGTGGCATTCTTTTCTTGTTCCAGATCTTAGAGGAAAGGCTTTCAGCTTTTCATCATTAAATATGATGTTAGCTATGGGTTTGTCATATATAGCTTCTATTATATTAAGGTAAGATTCCACATTACACATTTTGTTGAAAGATTTTATTGTAAATGGATGTTGAATTTTTTCAATGCTTTTTTCTGCCTCTGCTAAGATGATAACATGATATTTTATTCTTGTTTTTTTAAAGTGGTGTATACATTAAACGATTTGTTGATGTGGAGGCTTCCTTGCATCTCTAGATAAATCCCACTTGATCATGGTATATAATATTTTTATGTATTATTGAATTCAATTTTTATTGACAATTTTTGCATCTATGTTTGTAAGAGATATTGGCCTGTAATTTTCTTTCCTTCTGTTTTTTTCCTATGATGTCTTTGTCTGGTATTGGTATGAGTATAACACTGGCCTCAGAGAATGAATTTGAAAGAGTTACTTCCTCTTCAATTTTTGGAATAGTTTGAGAAAGACAGGTATTAATTCTTTAAATGTTTGCTGAAATTCACTTGTGTAGCCATCTGGTCCTGGACTTTTGTTTGTTGGGAGTTTTTTTTTTTAATTCCTGCTTCAATTTTATTTCTAGTAATTGGTCTGTTCAATTCTCTGTTTCTTCCTGGTTCTGTCTTGGAAAGTTGAATGTTTCTAGAAATTTATCCATTTCTTTTAGGTTGTTCAATTTGTTGGCATATAATTGTTTACAGTCTTCTTTAGGTGACCTTTGTATTTACTGTGGTGGCAGTTGTAACTTCTACTCTCATTCCTGATTTTATTCATTTGGGCTCTTCCTCTTTTTTCCTTGAGAAGTCTAGCTAAAAGTTTGTTGGTTTTGTTTGTTCTTTAAAAAAAACAGGTCTTAGTTTTATTGATGTTTTCTGTTGTACTTCTTTAGTCTCTATTTGATTTATTTTTTCTCTCATCTTTTTTTAAAGATTTTATTTATTTTATCTTTAGAGGGAAAGGGAAGGAGAGAGGGAGAGAAATATCAATGTGTGGTTGCCTCTCATGCATCCCCCACTGGGAACTGCCTGCAACCTAGGCATGTGCCCTGACTGGGAATCAAACCATGATCTTTTGGTTTCTCAGGCCCACACTCAATCCACCGAGCTACACCAGCCAGGGTTTTTTCTCTCATCTTTATTATTTATTTTCTTCTATTTACTTTGGGTTTTGTTTGTCTCTCTCTTTTTAAAGCTTTTATTTATTTATTTATTTATTTTATTTATTTTTAGAGACAGGGGAAGGGAGGGAGAAAGAGTATAGGGAACTGATCAGCATGGCATGGCAAATGTAGCCCAGTATTGATCAGGAAAATGGATCAGTGTGAGGCAGCACAGAGGAGCCAGGTGTGCAGATCAGCTTTTCCATGGGGAATCAGGCCTGCATTGTACCTAGGCTGCTATGAGACTTGCTCTTGCTGGAACTCCCTGACCCTGAGTTAAGATTGAGGATGTTTAATGTATATCTCTGAAGCAACTCCTTAAAGTCTGTCTGTGCTAAGATATACCAAGGACAAAATGTAACTGAATGAGTCATTTTTATCATTCCCTTGCATTTGCAACTTTTTTCTTTTTTTGTTATCTGTAAGAAGTAATCACTTAACTAAATCTATAAATAATGAGAACCTTCTTTGATGTAAGCAACTGGAAAGCAATAAAAGCCTGTCCAGGCAAGGGTCAAGGAGCTCTCTTCTTGAGAGAGTGGCCACAACGTCCTTTTTTCTCCATAGGACTCGGTAGTCCATGTGAACTTGTTTACCTCATCCATAACACACAGACTCCAGAGGGCCAGAGTCTGCATCAAAAGAGAGAGAGAGAGAAACACCAATGTGTGGTTGCCTCTCACATGCCCCCCACTGGGCACCTGGCCTGCAACCCAGGCATGTGCCCTAGACTGGGAATAGAACCAGTGACCCTTTGGTAGCAGGTCAGCACTCAGTCCACTGAGCCACACCAGCAAGGGCTTGTTTGTTTTTCTTTTTCTAGTTCCCTTAAGTCTAAAGTTAAATTGTTTATTTGGATTTTTCTCATTTATTGAGGTAAGTCTGTATAGCTGTGAACTTCCCTCTTATAACTACCTTTGCTGCATTCCCCAATTTTTAGAAAGTTGTTTTCATAAGCCAGGCGGTGAAAGACAAATACTATATGATCTCACCATTAACTGGAACCTAAACAACAAAATGAACAAGCAAGCAAAGTATAGCCAAAGACAGTGAAATTGAGAACATGCTGACAGTGATCAGAAGGGAGAGGGGAGGTGATAAAGGGGCAAAAGGGTGAAGGGTTTACAGGAACAATTATAAAGGACACATGGACAATAACAAGGGGAGGTAGAAATGGGGGAGGGAGGCAGGAGGACTGGGGTGGTGGGGAGGAGTGAGAGGAAAAGGCAGAAAACTGTACTTGAACAACAATTAAATTATATATATACACGTATATATATGAAGTTGTGTTTTCATTTTCATTTGTCTCAAAGTATTCTTGGATTTCCTGATTGATTTTCTCTTCAATCCATTGATTATTTAGTAACATGTATTTTAGTCTCCATATTTGGGGGGGGGTTCTTCAGTTTTCCTCTTATAGTTGATTTCTAGTTTCATGCCATTGTTGTCAGGAAAAAAAATGCTTGATATGATTTCAATCTTCTTGAATTTATTGAGATTTGTTTTGTGGCCTGATATGTGATCAGTCTTGGAGAATGTTCCATGTGCACTTGGAAAATAAAATGTATTCCGCAGTTTCCTGACCAGGAATCGGACCAGTGAATCAAACTGATGACCTTCAGTTTGTAGGCCAGCATTTAATCCACTGTGCCACATTGAGCAGGGCAAGACTTTTAATAATGTTTGTTTGTTTCATTCTAACAGGACACAATTTATTCCATCATATCTTTGAATTGCGCATATTGTAAAATCTAGTGGAAGAGAATTTTGCAAATTTCTACTTAAAACAGTTTAAATGATCACTATTTTAAGAGTATGCACTAAAAATCTTATTTCTCAGCTTTAAATGTGGTGATATACTTAAATATTTGCTAATAATTTCTCTACTTTAAATTATGACCAAGAGGAATTTTTTCCCCCAGGAAGGTTTTTCTTTTCCTGATTTAGGTAAAAAGTGCTCATCATCTATGCGCACCAAGAGCCTAGGTCTTTCAATGGATCCTTGAAGGAAGTGGCTGTGGACCAACCGCACAAGCAGGGCTGCATTGACACCGTTTCTGATCTCTATGCCATGGACTTTGAGCCGAGAGCCACAGGGGAAGATGTGAGTTACTGGATTAATGTTTTAATCCCTTCTTTAAAGGTTTCTTTTCTCATAAGAAATTGTTCAACCCTGGCTGGCGTGGCTCAGTGGATTGAGTGCCAGCCTGTGAACCAAAGGGTCACCAATTCGATCCCCAGTCAGGGCACATGCCTGGGTTGCAGGCCAGGTCCCTGGTTGGGGGCATGAGAAAGGCAACCACACATTGATGTTTCTCTCCCTCTCTTTCTCCTTTCCTTCCCCTCTCTCTGAAAATAAAGAAAGAAAAGAAAAGAAATTCTTCAACTATAACCACATATTGAATGGTAAAACAAGGACCAGGAATAGGGGTTTGGGGAGAGGAACCAATGATACCCCCTTAACATTTCAGTTACAAATATACACCCATAATTCAAGTGCAGACAATGAGCCATTTGAGCCACTACCTAAGAATTAGTCAGCCAAGCTTATGGGCTGAGGTGGATTTTCAACATTATGTGACTATAGCAGTCCCATTAGGAACAACAACTTTTATTGATCCTGAAACAACCCACCCCCACTGCCCAAGGTCTTTTTGTACTATGGTTCTTCTTTGCCTGCTGCTGGTATGAATTGTGGCTCTCAATGCCAGTGTTTGGATAAAAAGGAAAGGAACTATTTTATTAAAAGTCATACAAGTTTAGAAAAATGGCAGAATTCTACCAATAAATCTTACTCCCTTTAGAAACGAAGATAAACCCACAAGCAGACAGTCCTGCCCTCCACACTTTCCCCAGTCAGGCCAGTCTCAGAGCATGCCAGTCAGAAGTATTGCCCTCCAGAAGCTGGAAAAAAAAACAGAAATCCACAGCTCACTTTTCCCACTTCCTTCTGGTAGTCCATGCTTGGCTGGGCAGGTCTCTCGCAGTCCCTAGCAGCCTCAGCTGTGTCTTCACCATCTCCATTTCTTAATCCAAAACCACGTGGTACCTCCTCATGGCTCACCAGGGAAAGTCCTTTCACCCCTTTCCTTCCCACTTGGTTCCACATTGTCCCCCATTGTCTCCGTCCCACATAGAGGCCTCACTTTTTTGTTTAAATCCCAGCCAGGAGCTTCCACCATAACTCCATTTCCGACTCCTCCCACAATTGGCTACACCTGCCAGCACTCCTGTAATCTCTGCCTTTCTTGGCTGCCATAGTTAGCCCAGGCTGGCGTGGTCCCATGGTATGCAGCGAACCATCTCCAAGCTCTCCCACAGGCTCTGTAACTGGGGGAGCTGCCTCCTAACTACAACCCAGGTCAAAGTCACGCCCATCGCTCTGGCTCTGTGCAGGCTGTGAAGCTAGCCTGCTGTTATTACTATGCAAAATAAGTCTCAATCCCTGTGCTGTTGCTTTTCCCAGCCCCTAAACCAGGCTTGTGGGGCAGTTGCGGGGAGGCCTGCAGCCTCTCAGCCTGCATCCTGCTCTGAACCTCATTCCATACCCGTTACAATATACACTCATAGTTCAAATGCAGACAATGAGCCATTTCAGCCACTGCCCATGAATTAGTCAGCCAAGTTTATAGGCTAAAGTGGATTTTCAACATTATGAGACTATGGTAATCCCATTAGGACTAACAATTTGTATCAATCCTGTTTGCATTTCTCAAAGCTCCTCTCAATGTCTAGTACAGATATCTAAATAGAGTTAGTGCACAAAAAAATTGTCAATTGGCCAATATAGCATTGTCTGACTGATATTAGCTAGTAAGTCACAAGTGTCTATCTAAAGTAAAAACACTGATGGATTTTTAAAAAGATATTATTTATTTATTTTTAGAGAGAGGAGAAGGGAAGGGGAAAGAGAGGGAGAGAAAACATCAATGTGTGGTTGCCTCTTGTGCACCCCCAACTGGGGACCTGGCCTGCAACCTAGGTATGTGCCCTGACTGGGAATCGAACCTGCAACCCTTTGGTTTGCAGGCCCACGTGCAATCTACTGACCCACACCAGCCAGGGCTGATAGATATTTTCATAAATACACTATCTTGTACATCATTGTTCTCCTTTTTCTAAACAAAGAATAGCAGGTTAAAAAAGAAGACAGCACAGCAGAGTTTTGTTTTGTTTTTTCAGTATGACACTTAGTAGAGATTCTAATTTCCTGTCCTAAGACAAACCAGTATTTGTAAAGTCCTAAACAAATACACGAGAGCTTAATGATTTTGATCTCTGAAACTGTACGGATTTGGGTTTGATTCCCATTGCTGCTACTTACAGACTCTGTGACATTAGGCAAATCATCTATCTTCTCAATGTCTCGGTTTCTTCATCTGCAGGGTAGAAATAAGAATGACCCCATGGAACTTATGTATGTTACTTTAAAAATATTTCTATGCCAAAGGTATTTAGTGTAGTATACTTTCTGCTATGGAGTAAGTGCCCAATAAACAGTAATTCTGTCAGTCACTTTCAGGGCCACATGCATGTTCAGGGAATAAATTGAAGTAGTCTTCCTATTAATCATGGCAACACTCCAGCTTTCTAATCTGTAGGGAGCAGTCCTGTAGATGCTTTTCTGTAAGTCTGTGCTAGCTATCCTTGCTTTCTTCCCCATTACCAGTGTCTGAGTTTAGTGCTCATCAAATCTCATCTGGAGAACACCAGTGGAGATGGAGGAAAAAGTCAGTGACACCTAAGTGTTCTCAGCCTCTCTGCCACAAAAGGGTTTCATCTTTATCTTCAAAGCTTTCCACCAGCTTTTGAGCAGAGCCAGATCTTGCCAGGGCCAGTTTCCAGGTTCCTTTGGTGCAAAGATGGGAAACTGGGAAGAAGGACGTAGGCCTGGTGAGCCAAGGGTGGAAGGAACTGGGTTTGCAGTGTGAGAGGTTTGCACCATGAAGTGAAAAATATGTGCACAGAGCCTATTAAGCTCCAAATGCTATTCTAAAAGTTAGGATACAAGAGAAACACATCATTCCTACTCTCCAGTTGCTCACATTTAGGGAGCATGGATTGCTGAAGAGGAAAAACTGCTACAGTGTGTAGTTACATGCCTTAAATTGTATTACCTTTAGCATTTTTTGGAAGCACAAGGAAAGACTGGAATTGCTTTTTAAGGAAGTTACCTTTAAATATAAATTTTAGCTATTGCATTTTGTTTCTCAGTGTGAAACCCTGATGAGGCTGGGCCACACAGGGCTCTGTTAGTTTGTTGTTTGCTTGTTTTTTAAGATTTTATTTATTTTTTAGGGAGGGGGAGGGAGGGAGAAAGAAAGGGAGAGAAACAACATTGTGTGGTTGACTCTGGAGCACCCTGCCACTGGGGACCTGGCCCTCAACCCAGGCATGTGCCCTGACTGGTAATCGAACCAGTGATCTTTTGGTTCACAGAAAACCAACACTCAATCCACTGAGCCACACCAGCCAGGGCTGCAAATTTTAATTATTATATACTCATCTCCTAACTGGTTGCCCAACCTCCAACCTTGGCCTTTTCTACGTTGCTACCAAAGGATGTCACTAAAACACAAATCTGATCATGCTCTAAGTTAATCTCCTAGTGCTAACACCTTTCGTTATTGTCTGTTGCTTCCACATCAAAGTTTAAGTCCTTCCATGGTATGGCCCTACCAGCTCCTAGTCTGCTTTCTAGTAAAGGCTTCCTAATTCTCCCTTGGCTGCCACAAACTCCGGCACAGTCCACTCCTGGTATACACAGACCGTGAACTCAAGGAGAACTCTCAGTACATTCAAGTGCTTTGCATTCAATGACCTCATCCCTGCCATCTCTCCCACTCCTCTCTCTGGAAATTCCGAGGCATCTTTCAATATTCCATTCAAGAATATCCTGTCTGGGAAGTCTTCCTGACTCACCCTCAGTAGAGCTAATCTCCCCACCCTCCTCCTCACATGTTATTGCCTTGGAGTTTCATTATTGATTGTGAGTGATTCCGGCTGAAACCTCTGTTTTCCAGGGTTGCTTGGACAAAATAGCTGGCTAAGCAGGCAGCTCCTTCTTCCCATATTGCTGAATATATTTTGTCTCCTTTTTACCCATCCATTCCTTCTAATATGTTTGTGTACATCAGGAGAATACAAACCAGGATTGGAAGACTCCATGTGCCCAGCACACACCAGAACTCCAATGAACATATGTGGAGTGGAAGAGACAGGGTTGATTGAGCCCTGTCTGCTGGGGATGGCCTCATACTTGCTTCAGCTACCACTGGGTTTGGGGACCAGATACCTAGGTGTGTGTCATATCTCTACCCAGGAACTCTGCCACCCTGAGTCTTCATTATGAGTTGGAAGGACATGGAGGCTGTAAGAAAAGGTCTGCAGCTAGAGATACACTTAAGGAGCAAGAGAAGATTCAGGAAGCTAATCTGAAGATATTTCAGGATTGTTTTCCCCCTATTAAATATATTTAATATTTTTAAATATGGGATAAGCCAGGTATCTTCAGATTGCAGTGTAGTGTAAATATCATACATATATTTAGTGAAGTGCATCAAGAAGTGGTACTCAGAAATCTGATTGCTTAGTCAGAACCGCCAGAATCACAAATATTAAATTTCAAGTCTCCAGGCTGTCATAAGTTGTAGGCTGGGAGGCCCCAGGGCCTCCCAAATGGGGTTTTGTAATGGGGTCCAGAACTTGGGGTGTCTGGGAATATAGGATATCCCCTCACACACTAGTCTGGCTAGGGAATGGGAGACATGGAGCAAGGCCATTGAGAGTTATTTTGCATATCAATTAATAGCTAGTTTCATACTCATATGCAAATATGGTTATTTGGCAAATCAACAGCAGGATAGCCAGGGAGATGGGTGTGACTTTGACCTGTGATGTAGCTGTGAGGCAGCTATCCACCCTCCCACCCTACCCCCAGGATTACAGAGCCTGGGTGAGACCTTGGAGATGGTTCATTCCATACCACTGGTCCTTGACTTCCCAGACTAACTATGGCAGCCAGGAAAGGCAGAGATTACAGGAGTGCTGGCAGGTTTAGCCAATTGTGGGAGGAGTCGGAAATGGGGTTATGGTGGAAGCTCCTGGCTGGTATTTAAACAAAAAGTGAGGCCTCCGTGTGGGACAGACACAATGGGGGACAATGTGGAACCATGTGGGAAGGAAAGGGGTGAAAGGACTTTCCCTGGTGGGCCATGAGGAGGTACCATGTGGTTTTGGATTAAGAACTGGAGATGGTGAAGACACAGCTGATGCTGCTGGGGACTGCGGGAGACCTGCCCAGCCAAGCACGGATTATTGGGAGGAACTGGGAGTCTAGCCAAGCTACAGACTTCTGTTTCTTTTTCCTGAGATATGGTCCCCTGAGTGGCCTGGTTTAGCAAGGGAAGAAGGACTGCGTGTGTGTGTTTGTGGGTGTTTTAAAGGGACTTTGGGATTTTAACAGTGACGTTCCACCATTGCTCTAAACCTGAATAACTTTTGAATAAATAGTTCCTTTCCTTTTTACCAAACTCTGGCATTGAGAACCACAGTTCCTACCTGGCAGCAGGCAAGAAGACCCTGGGGGAAGGGGCTTGTTTTGTTAACAGTATCTTGGGCCCCAATGGATCCATTCTGTAACATAACTATGGCTAAAGGGCCCTTTGTCCCCTACAGTGACTTAAAGATGCCTTCCTCACGCTAACCCTGCTCCTTCCACAGTGTAGGCCAGCTTGGACTGGGCATAGCCAAAATGAGATTATCAAGGTCATTTAGGCTTACCATTCACCTGACAAGTCTAGAGAATTTAAGAAAAGTTCTCCTTGTCTCTCTTTACCTCAGTGATTGTTACATAGTATTATTTTGTTTTTCACCTGATTCTCAAATTCATAACTGATCTAAGTGAGTCAACACCTTCCCAAGGTACTGATTCTAATCACCTGGCTTGGCCTGTTCTTCGGCCCAGCCACTTAGTGTATACTGCACATCCTGGGGCACTCTGCGCATGCCTGCAGAAAAGTGCATGGGCCCCCAGGACCTCTGGATCTCAGCTAAGTTTTTTTTAAATATATTTTATTGATTATGCTATTATAGTTGTCCCATTTCCCCCCTTCATTCCCCTCTACCCTGCACACCCCCTCCGACCCACATTCCCCCCTTTAGTTCATGTACATGTGTCATAAGTTCTTTAGCTCTACAGTTCCCACACTATTCTTGCCCTCCCCGTGTCTATTTTCTACCCACTGTCTATGCAAGTTGTTCTCTGTACTTTGTCCCCCTCTCTCTTCCTCCCACTCTCCTGTTGCTAACCCTCCATGTGATCTCCATTTCTGTGGTTCTGTTCCTGTTCTAGATCTTTGCTTAGTTTGCTTTTGTTTTAGGTGTGGTTGTTAATACCTGTGAGTTTGCTGTCTTTTAACTGTTCATATTTTTTATCTTCTTTTTCTTAGATAAGTCCCTTTAACATTTCATATAATAAGGGCTTGGTGATGATGAACTCCTTTAACTTGACCTTATCTGAGAAGCACTTCAGCTGCCCTTCCATTCTAAATGACAGCTTTGCTGGATAGAGCAATCTTGGATGTAGGCCCTTGACTTTCATTACTTGGAATATCTCTTTCCAGCCCCTTCTTGCCTACAAGGTCTCTTCTGAGAAATCAGCTGACAGTCTGATGGGAACTCCTTTGTAAGTGACTGTCCCCTTATCCCTTGCTGCTTCTAGAATTCTCTCCATTTTAATCTTGGCTAATGTAATTATGATGTGCCTTGGTGTGTTCCTCCTTGGGTCCACCTTCTTTGGGACTCTCTGAGCTTCCTGGACTTCCTGGAAGTCTATTTCCTTTGCCAGACTGGGGAAGTTCTCCTTTATTATTTGTTCAAATAAGTTTTCCATTTGTTGCTCTTCCTCTTCCCCTTCCAGTACCCCTATAATTCAGATGTTGGGACGTTTTTAGATGTCCTGGAGGTTCCTAAGCCTGTCCTCATTTTTCTGAATTCTTGTTTCTTCATTCTTTTCTGTTTGGTTGTTTCTTTCTTCCTTCTGGTCCACTCCATTGATTTGAGTCCCAGTTTTCCTCCCATCTCTATTGATTCCCTGTGCATTTTTCTTCATTTCACTTATTGTAGCCTTCGTTTTTTCATCTAATTTGTGAGCAAAATCAACCAATTCTGTGAGCATCCGGATCACCAGGGCTTTGAATTGTGCATCTGATAGGTTGGCAATCTCTTCATCACTTAGATAAATTGGCTCTGGGGCTTTGATTTGTTCTCCTGTTTGAGCCATTTTTGTTTCTGTTTTTTGTTTTGTTTTTTTTTTGTTTTTTTTTTGGTCTAGTCACGGCTGTTACGTATGAGGGGTGGAGCCTTAGGTGTTCCCCAGGGTGGGACAGCCCATTCGCTGGGTAGTGATGCTGTACGTGGGGGTGGGGGTCGAAGAGGGAAGAATGGCACTTGCCCTGCTCTCTCTCAGATTCCAGTCCCTTCCACTGCTTCCCCTTTGCCTGGATTATCTGCACATGAATGTGGGACCACCTGGTTGTTTTCTTGTTTCTAAATCTTTGTTGTCCTTAATTTTGGTTGTGAGAGGAGGCACAGTGTGTCCACCTACGCCTCCATCTTGGCTGGATGTCTGAGCTAAGTTTTACTCACTCCCAAGGACTGGAGCTAGACCTAGACAGCCAGACTGTGCGTATGCTGCCCTCTGGTAGCAAGTTCTGGAGTAAGTCTCGGGTTCAGGGTCAGCTGAGGCCAGTTCATTTGAGGGACTTCATGTACTCTAGCTCTGCAGAAATGGGGGCCTCACAACTCCACTCTCAGACTGTTCCTAGACACCTAGTCCAGGGGTGAGCTCATTTTTTCATTGAACATGGATCATAGCAGTGGCTAAAGTGTATAGAATGCCCACTGTGCTATGCACTGTGTGACATAATTTACATGAAGTGTGTCATTTAATCTTCATAAAAAGGCTCTGAAGTAGGTATCATTAGTGGTATTCCTATAGATAGATGAAGAACGGAGGCCTGCTCTTACAGCCATGTGTCATTGCATCCAACCTTCCCTCCACTTCCTGCCCCACCCTCTGAGCAAAGCAGCAGCCCCTGGGTCCTTGATGATCAATTATTAGTTATTGATTCTGGATATAGAAATACAATTAGGATTAGAGATGCCAGCCTATTTTGCCCTAATCGTTCTCAGCCTAACACTGTGTGAAAAAGCTCTGTCGCTAGCTGACACTGCCCTGTGAGAACTGATGAACTGAATCTTTTTGGATGGAGTCGAATACTGCTAACCTTTTGTGCTACGTTTTCTGCTGTGTGGCAAATTGTGCACACCTATGCTGAGGCTGCAACAAGCTGATAAATGCCAAGGAGAGTCCAGTGTCTCAGGGTATTTAAAACAAAGCACAGCTTGACAGAATTGCTTCTGGAGGTTGTTCTTAGAGGAATACAAGGTAGGAGAGAAAATTATTTCTAGGGAAAAAATGTTTCAACTTAAAAAGATTGGTTAGTGGTTTTAAGAACTAAAATTCTAAAGGAGTGAGGGGCTTTAGGCAATTACCACAGGAAGTTGCCTTCTCTCTTTATTAGTACTTACACCACAATTTGTCCCTGCCACAGTCAGAAGTCAAAAAAGTTGTAGGTATCTTAATTACAGAAAGACTTGCACATCCTCTGTATTTTGACCTAACATGGGGCTGGTTTTTAGTTAACTGGCACTTAATCCTTCTTGAAAGGGCTTTGGAGAATTTGTATCTCTGAGTGGACTCCTAAGGGGGCGGTTTCTAACCAATTTTTTTCTGACTTTGTGACTTTAGTACTGTGTGCTGAGATTCAGTGAACCTGAAGTCCTTTCCTTACCCCTCAGATAAGTTTCGCTCCTGAGGACGCACTAGACAAAGACAGGAAAGAGATGGTGGCACTGTGGGTACAGAGGCTCACAACCATCTGAGAGGAGGAGCCTACCCACTGCACGCCCCGTTGGTACTTTGGCCAATGATATTCAACACAGCCCACCAAAGAGGTTTATTCAACCTCCAATAAGTTGGTTGAATGTACTTACTGTGTTAGTTATCACTTTATTGCCTCTTGGACCTGAGTGCCACCTTTAATATATTTGTTGTGTGATGAACAGAATTCCTTTAAACATACAGGCACTTGTGGCCCAGCTACCTTGGTCCCTCCCAGCAGATGATCTTTTTGTAAATGTTGCTCCTCTGCCTGCACTCCCCAATGTGGACTGTTACTTGTCTAGCAACTCCAGACCAGCTCCAGCTTGAGCAAACCAGCACATTTCTCTGCCCTCTGTGGGATGAGTCATACCTGCTTCAACAGGTCTGAACTCTCCACCATTTGTCCTTCCATGTACACTGTCCCTCAGCCCAAGGGAACCTTATGGAGATGCCTTATATCTTATAGTCACTGTTTATAAACCATGGTTAATAATTTAATTCTTCTATTTAAACTGCTCCTGTTTAACCCATTGTGTGCTTTCTATCTCCTGACTGGGCCCAGACTGCTACTCATGATGTGAATACAGGCTTTATGATAATTACCCCAAATGGCAAAGAACTTGCATGAATTAGTGAGCTTTATGTTTTACACAACACAATCAATTTTTTCTAACCCTGTAAAGTTTATTCTGAAGATACCTGGATTCATATCCCCATGATACAATCTGGGGAACATGTTCTCCACTTATGATTACTTTTAATCATTGTTATGATCATAGAGTTACATTTTCTTCTACTATTACTATTTTTTCCTTCAAGACAATTTTTTCTAATATGACAATTTATTTTTTCTAACAAGACAATTTATGAAGAAAATATTCATTACATTTACTACTCAATACATTCTTGAGAATTTATCCTCAAAAATTATTTTGAAATCACCAAGTTATATATTGTTTTTAAATGAAGGAATGAATCCTAAATATAGGTTGACTAAGCACACTATTTTGTTCCTTCTTGATGTGCAATCACAGTATAAACCTAGTAGAAAAAATAAGTATGTGTTCTGTACAACATATAAAACCTGGTCGTGAAAAACTTTGTATGTAAGGAATACTATATAAGTCTCAAGAACTGTGTGGCTTTGAAATTTTACCCTATCTACAAGCCAAGAAATTAGCCTGTTACATCCTGTTTCATGGATGCTGGCAGAAGACATAAGACTTCTGGTCAGAGATCAAATACTTTATTACTCACAGTGAAAGCAATACCTAGAGAGTATCATATTCTTTTGTGTCAGTTCCTTATGCCCCCTGAGTCCCGTGAAGGCAGTGCAAAAGGCCCATTGTGGATACCTTCACACAGAGAGGGCTGCATTACAGAAGAGGAACTCCAAGGTTGGAGGACTCACTGCTTTAAAGAGAGCAGAAGCAAGCCTGCTCTCTACTGGGGAAACATGTTAATTCATCCCTTGAGATTGCCCACTTCAAACAACACTGAGAAATTGCCCAGGCAATGAGCACTCAAACATCCTTGGCAAACTAAGCAAGAACTTGAAGCAAGCTCAGTGTCCATGGTGGACTGCCTTTCCCAATAAGGTAAAAGCTAGGCATAAGGCATGAGAAACATATATAATTTTGTTAGTGTGGTAACATTTTCTTTAGCATCGTTCTTTGCTCTTGTCATCTATGTATGTATGTATGTGCATATGTTTATATACAAACACTGGGCAGAAAACACTGTCCAATATCAGATTTAAAAAAAACTAAGGAATTTTTTTCTCTGCTTTTTTCCTTGGTCAGAGGTGCCTCCCAGATTCTCCCTGCCTTTCCTAGGAAACACAGGGAGCTTGTATTCTGCTCTGAATATCCCCTGTGGCTGCAGCTCCGCACCTCACCACAGGAACCCTTGTGTGCTCTCAGAGCTGGGGGTTCTCATGTCCATGGCGCATCAGTCATCTGTGAATAATGACAGTTTTTTTCTCTTTTCCAACTCTTGTACTTTTTCATATTTTTGTGTTTTTAGGGAAACTTTGTATGCAATGATGGCTACCCTTATCTTTCTACTATTAAAGTGAAAGCTTTTAGGGATCCACTCTTAGTATGGTGAATAGTTGTGAATTTATAAAATATTTGTCCACATATTTTGAGATAATCATATTTTTAACTTTAATCTTTTGATATAATTAATTTTAGTGATTGCTTTCCTGGTTCATTGTTTGTTTTTTATTGTATTTTTTCCATTACCATTTAGTCTCCTTATACCCACACCCCCATGCAATCACCAACCTATTGTCCATGTCCATGAGTCCTTTTTCCTTTTTGCTCAATCCCTCTATCCCTTATCCTGCCCCCACCCTTAGCTGTCTGTCTCTATTTTTCTTGTTAGTTCAGTTTGTTCATTAGATTCCACATATGAGTGAAATCATATGGTATTTGTCTTTCTCTAACTAGCTTATTTCACATATATGAGGTTCTCCAGGTTCATACATACTGTTGAAAGCATAAAGTTTTCTTCTTTTTCATGGCCTAGTAGTATTCCATTGTGTAAATGTCCCATACATTTGTTTTATCTGTCCATCTACTGATGGACACTTGGGCTGCTTCCATATCTTGGCGATTGAATATAACACTGCAATGAACATAGGAGTGCTTATGTTCTTTCGAATTAGTGTTTTGGGTTCCTTTGGATATATTCCCAGAAGTACAATCACTGGGTCAAAAGGCTCATCCATTTATAATTTTTTGAGGTATCTCCATACTGCTTTCCACAGTGGCTGAATCAGTCTGCATTCCCACCAACATTGCAAAAGTGTTCCCCTTTCTCCACATCCTCACCAGCGCTTGTTGTTTGTTAATTTACTGATGATAGCCATTCTCACAGGTGTGAGATGGCATCTCATTGTGGTTTTAATTTGCATTTTTCTGATTATTAGTGACATTAAGAATCTTTTCATTTGTCTATTGACTGTCCATATGTCCTCTTTGGAGAAGTGTCTATTCAGGTCCTTTGCACATTTTTTAATTGGATTGTTTGTTTTCTTTTGGTGTTGTTTTATAAGTTCTGTATAAATTTTGGATATTAACTCCTTAACAGATGTATTGACCAATATTTTCTCCCATTCTGTGGGTTGTGTTTTTATTTTGTTGAAGTTTTCCTTTACTGTACAGAAATGTTTTATTTTGATGTAGTCCCACTTGTTTATTTTTCCCCCTTGCTTGAGGCAGTATATCAGATAAAATACTGCTACAAGCAATGTCTAAGATTTTGCTGCCTATGTTTTCTTCTAGGATTTTTATGGTTTTGGGTCTAACATTTAAGTCTTTAATCCATTTTTAATTTATCCTGTGTGTGGTATAAGAAGGTGGTCTAGTTTCATTTTTCTTCATGTATCTGTTCAATTTTCCCAACAACATTTTTGAATAGACTATCTTCAGCCCATTGTATGTGCTTGCCTCCTATGTCAAATATTAACTGACTATAAAGGTGTGGGTTTATTTCTGGGCTCTCTATTCTGTTCCATTGATCTATGTGTCTGTTTTTATGCCAGTACCATGCTGTTTTGATTACTATGGACTTACAGTATAGTTTGATATTAGGTAGCATGATTCCTCCAACTTTGTTCTTTTTCAGGATCACTGTTGCTATGCAGGGCTTTTGTGGTTCCATATAATTTTTGAAATATTTGTTCTAGTTCTGTGAAATATGTCATTGGAATCTTGATAGGAATAGCATTGAATCTATAGATTGCTTTCGGTAGTATGGATATTTTAATGATTTTAATTCTTCCTATCCATGAACGCAATATATGCTTCCACTTATTTGTATCTTCCTCAATTTCTTTCTTCAGTGCCTTACAATTTTCTGAGTACAGGTCTTTCACATACTTGGTTATGTTTATTTCTAGGTATTTTATTCTTTTTGAAGCAATAGTAAATGGATTGTTTTCTTAATTTCCATTACTGTTAGTTCATTATTGGCATGTAAAAAGTAACTGATTTCTGGATATTAATTTTGTATCCTGCTACTTTGCTGAATTCATTTATCAGTTTTGGTAGTTTCTTGGTAGAATCTTTGGGGTTCTCTATGTACAGTATCATGTCATCTTCAAGCAAAGACAGTTTTAATTCTTCTTTTCCAGTTTGGATGCCTTTTATTTCTTCTTCTTGTCTGATTGCTGTGGCTAGGACTTCTAGCATTATGTTAAATAAGATAGGTAAAAGCAGACGTCCCTGTCTGGTTCCCAATCTTAAGGGGAATGCTTGTAGTTTGTGCATGTTGAGTATGATGCTGGCAGTGGGTTTGTCATATATGGCCTTTATTATGTTTCTATATGTTCCCTCTATTCTTACTTTGCTAAGAGTTATTATTATAAATGGGTGTTAGATTTTATCAAAAGCTTTTTCTTCATTTACTGATATGACCCTGTGATTGTTACCCTTCATTTTGTTTACATTGTGATCACATGTATTGATTTATGAATGTTGTACCAAACTTGCATTCCCAGAAAAAAATACCACTTGATCATGTGGTATGATCATTTTGATCAGTTGCTGTGTTCAATTTGCTAATATTTTGTTGAGGATTTTAGCATCTATGTTCATCAGAGATATTGGCCTATATTTTCTTTCTTTCTTTCTTTTTTGTAGTGTCTTTATCTGGTTTTGGAAGTAGCATAATGCTGGCTTCATAAAATGAGTTCAGAGCCTTCCCTCCTCCTGAATTTTATAAGAGTTTGAGAAGGAGAGGTGTTAGATCTTTGAATGTTTGGTAAAATTCACCTGTGAAGCCATCTGTTTCAGAGCTTTTGTTTTGGGGGAGTATTTTGATTACTGCTTCAGTTTTACTGGGTATAATCTGTCTTTTCAGATTCTCTGATTCTTCCTGGTTGATTTTTTGGAGATTGTATGTTTCTAGGAATTTAACCATTTCATGCTGGTTGTCCAGTGTGTTGACATATGGTTGTTTATAATATTTTCTTACAATCCTTTATATTTCTTTGGCTTCAGTTATTATTTCCCCTCCTTTACTTCTGATTTTATTTATTTGTATCCTCTCTTTTTTTCTTGATTAGTCTGGTTAAAGGTTTGTCAATATTGTTTTTCTTTTCATAGAACCAGCTCTTGGATTCATTTATCATTTGTATCATTTTTAGACCCTATTTTGTTTATTTCTGCTCTGATCTTTATTATTTCCTTCCTTCATTATAGGAGACCATTCTGTGTGGCATGGGCCCAGCTCCCACTCAAAGGGGCTGGTGGGAGGTGAGGTCCAGTGCACAGAACTGATGCCCGCGGATGGGTTCTCCCATGGGGAATCAGGCCTGCATTGTACCTAGGCCGCTTTGAGATTTGCTTTTTGCTAAAACTCCCTCACTCTGAATTGAGGCAGCAAACGTTTACTGCATATCTTTAAAGTAACTTCCTAGAATCTATGCTAAACCTTCCAAGGATGAGTGTAACCAGTTCAACCACTTTTCCCTTTGCATTTGCAAATATCCTTCTTCTGTGATGTGATTAGCGGCATTCTCTCCTTTGTTTTCTGTAAAAGGTAACCACCTAAAGTGAACCTGTGCATAGTAAATAAGGACCATCATGTAATGTGCCCAGAAAAGCAATAAAAGCTTGTCAAGGTAAGGGTCATGGTGCTCTCCCCTTGAGTGGCTGTGCCATCCCTTTTCCTCCACAGGACTATCCATAGTCTATGTGAATTTGTCTTGTCTCATCCATAACACCATGGACCGCATGAGCTAGGGTCTACATCACTTCAACTCACTTTGGGTTTTGTTTATTGTTCTTTTCCAAGTCCTTTTAAGTGTAAAGTTAGATTGTTTATTTGAGCTTTGTCTTGTTTTACAAGATGGGCCTGGAATGCTATGACTTTCCCTTTTAGGATTGCTTTCCCTATGTCCCACAGATTTTGGATAGTTGTGTTCTCATTTTCATTTGTTTGAAGGTATCTTTCTATTTCTTCCTTGATATCTTTGTTGACCCTTTCATTGTTCAATAACATGTTATTTAGCTTCCATGTCTTTTTCTATTTCTCAGTGTTCTTCTTATGATTAATATCTAGTTTCATATCATTGTGGTCTGAGATGATGCTTGATATGACTTAAATCTTCTTAAATTTATTGAAACTTGTTTTGTGTCCTAACATGTAGTCTATCCTAAAAAACATTCTATGTGCATTTGAAAAGTATATATATTCTACTGCTTTGGGGTGAAACACTCTGAAAACATCATTAAGTCCATTTGAACTAGTTTATCATTTAGGGCCACTGTCCTTGTCAATTTTCTGTCTGGAAGATCTATCCATTGAAGTCAAAGGGGCATATAAATCCCTGACAATGACTGTATTTCTGTCAATCTCTCCCTTTATGTCCATGAAGATTTGTTTTATATATTTAGGTCCTCCTATGTTGGGGGCATAAATGTTTATTTACTAGGGTTATATCCTCTTTTTGGATTGTTTCCTTTATCATTATGTAGTGTCTTTTTTGTTTCTTACTATATAGCCTTGGTTTTAAAGTCTGTTTTGTTGTATATAAGTATTGTAACCCCAGATTTTTTTCTTTTCCATTTGCATGAAATATCTTTTTCCATCCATTACTTTTAACCCTTGTGTATCTTTCGATCTTAGGTGGATCTCTTGCAGGCAGCGTATATTTGGGCCTTGTTTTCTTGTCCACTCAGCTACTCTGTGTTTTTTGGTTGAGGCATTTAAGCCATTTACATTTAAGGTGATTATTGATAGGTGTGTATTTAGTGCCATTTTATTGTTAAACTCTTTTCCTATTGTTTTCCCTTTCTCTTTGTTTTCTTCTTCTTAAAGCAAGCCCTTTTGTTAAAAAGGCAATGCAATACTGCAAAAACACATGCAATACTGCATGTGTTGCAGTATTGGTTTGGTGTTAACAAACTCCTTTAGCTTTTTTTTTCTGGGAAGCTCCTTATTTTTCCTTTGATTTTAAATGGTAGTTTTGCTGGGTCAATTAGCCTTGGTTATAGATCCTTGCTTTTCATTACCTTGAATTTTTCATGCCACTCCCTTCTGGCCTGAAATGTTTCTGTTGAAAAATTAGATTACAATCTAATTGGTACTCCCTTGTAGGTAACTACCTGCTTTTCTCTTTCAGCTTTTAGGATTCTCTCCTTCTCTTTAGGCCTTGCCAATTTGATTATAATGTGCATTGGTGTAGGCCTCTTCCAGTCCAACTTGTTTGGAACTCTGAGCTTCCTGTATTTTTGTGTCTTTTTCCTTCACCAGATCAGGAAAGATTTCAGTCATTATTTTTTCAAATAGGTTCTCGATCCTTTGCTTACTCTCTTTTCCTTCTGGTATTCCCATGGTGCAGAGGTTGGTATGCTCCATGTTGTCCCAAATATTTTTTAAACTCTCTTTATTTTTAAAAATTCTTTTTTCTTTTTGCTGCTCTGCATGGGTGTTTTTTTTTTATCTTGTTTTCCAAATCACTGATTTGATCCTCTGTTTCATTTAACCTACTGTTTATTCCTTCCAATGTATTATTTATTTCAGATAATAGATGTGTTCCTTATTTCTGACTAATCCTTTTTATGGTTTCTATGTCTTTTTTCATGCTGTTGAGTATCCTTATAATCACTACTCTAAACTCTCTATCTGAAAAATTGCTTGCATCCATTTCATCTAATTCTTCTTTTGGAAAATTTTCTTGTTCTTTCATTTGCAGGCTTTTTCTTTGTTTTCCCTTTTGGCTACCTCTTTGTGTTTGTGCCTAGGTAATAAGTAGATCTGCAAGACGCTGTTGCAGTCCTAAGTCAAACCCTGCCTATGACTGGCCCTGAGCATCCTGTTTGGAGCTATTAGCAATCCATAGACTGTGGGTCCCTCTGCTGGGCCTTGGTGCGTGCATAAAGAACCAGGCTGCACACCAAGGCTGGCTTTTATCAGTACTAGGCCTGAGGGAGGGTCAGCTGAAGTCTCAGAGCTCCCAGTGGTCCACCTCTACCTGCAGGCTTTCTGTAGGTTTAATCAATGAATGTCTTCCTGCTGTAGTCCTCTGCAGCAGGACATAAGCGCCACAGGGTGGGGCATAGTAATTCCTGTGGGTGTGGCTATTGCTTCCCTTCAGGATAATGACATTCAGAGAGGAGTGCTCTGCCAGAGAGAGATGGCTTCTGTAGTATGGCAATGATGACACAGGGATCCTGGTGACTGCTCTTTCACTTCTCTCCACAGAGTCACAAGCCCCATATTCTCCTCACACATCTCTGCCAGAGCTCAGGTCAGTGGCTGCAAACAGAATTCTGTGTGTTGGCCCTTTAAGATGCTCTCTGCATCTCCAGCTATGTCTCCCTGTTGGACAGAAACCCTGCTTCTTTTCACAGCTCTATGTTATTTGGGTTCCTTTCCTGGTTCTGGTGCTGTAGGCTAGGGAGCCCAGCTTGGAGTTTAGACCCCACATTTCTCAGGGGGAACTTCAGCTGCTGCCCTTGGAAGCCCAGCCAGCCCTCTCACACCTCCTCCTCCACATTCCCTAACAGTCTCATTGTGGTGATGTGGCTTCTTCCATCTGTCCATGGTTATTAGGCTTCTCTCTAGCTAGTGTTCAGTTGGTTATTCAGAATGATTTTTCTATAATTTAGTTATAATTCCAGTTTGGTCCTGGAAGGAGGTTAGTGTTGCTTCCACTTACTCCTCTGCCATCTTGGGTCTGCTTTCCTGATTTTGAACTAGCCTTGCATTCCTGGGAAACCTACTTTGGCCATTATGTGTTATCTTTTTTATATCTTGATAAATTCTGTTTGTTAATCATTGGTTTTAAAGTTTTGCATTTATGTTGATGAGTCAAGTTAATCTGTAATTTTATTTCTGCACCTGTCCTTGTAAGATTTTAATGTAAAACCTAATCTCAAAAATGAGTTATGGAGCATATCTTCTTTCTGTATATTATAGATTAACCTGACTAATAATTAAAGTATTTGTTATTTGACTTTTTGGCAGAACTCTACAGTAAAACCATCTGAATATGAAATTTTGTTTGGTTTTATTGTTCTGGATTAGACAAAATAAGCACAATCTATTCTGTCTCTTCCAGTAAATGCATCTATAAAGCTTGGGAAAATGCTTAGACAAGTTTTTGCAGGACAATAAAATGTATTGTAGCAAAAGAATTGGGGAAAAATACCAGAATTAAAAGCACCACCAACCTGGTGATGAGTTTACCATTTTTTTTCCCCTCTAGTACTCCAAGCCTAAATTCAACAGAGCCCCAAATCCTAGAGTAGGCATAGGCTGAAGACAGAAATATCACCAGGAGAAGCCTGCATTGAATGTCAAGAATGGGGATTCTGAATGCTCAGGGTGAGTGTGAAATCCCCTATTCTTTCTTTTCTCTTTTCTCTGGCAATTCATCCTGCAAGTAATCCTGCAGTGACAACAAATAGAGCCTGCAATAGCCAAAACCTTCCTCTCCAATAAGTGACACTGTGGTCCCAAAACGTTGGTACAAAACTCTGTTGCTTTCTTTCCCTTTCTGTCTTACCAGCTCTTGGCTCCAGATATGGGTGGACATGTAAAAATATGTGACCCAGTGGGGGAAACTAAAGCCCTAGTTTTCTGTTTGCAGACTGGAAATTGAAGGTCCATCAAAACAAAAATTACTGGGGAGATTATGGGGAGGGAGAAAGTAGAGTGTAGGAAAGTAAAGTTACATATTAACTCCTGGACTGCAGACATGTAGATCTGGTCCCAATCAACCTACAAAAACTTTGAGAACTGACCTAAAAGATAAACTTCTGCTCAGATCACAAACTGGCCACTGAGTAGAATACACAGAGGACAGATCCTAACAACACTGCAAAGTCTTTGAGAAGTGAACTGACATGAAAACTACACTGATAGCATGTTAGAATTTGTGGCCTTAACCAGGTGACTACTTGCTAAAACAAAAATAACAACATTCTCAATTGAATTTAAATAAGACCCAGAGTTTCATAACATAATATTCAAACTAGCCAGAAAACAATCTAAATCTATGTGGCATTCAAGAACTAGATCTTAACTTGCATGGGAGAAAGAAATCAAGGGATGCTAACATCAGGATGACACAGATATTGGAATGATCTGACAAGGACTTTATAGTACCTATTATAAAAATTCTGCCCTGGCTGGTGTGGCTCAATGGATTGAGTGCTGGCCTGTGAACCAAAATGTCTCTGGTTTGATTCCCAGTCAGGTCACATGTCTGGGTTGCCAGCCAGGTCCCAGGTTGGTGCTGTCTGAGAGGCAACCGATTGATGTATCTCTCTCACATCAATGTTTCTCTCCCTCTCTTCCTCTCTTTTCCTCTCTCTAAAAACAAATAAATACAGTCTTTTAAAAGATTCTCCCATGATCAATCATAGATATTCTAGAAAACAATGGAAAAGTAAAAAACTCAGTAAATGAATGGAAGATATAAAAAAGAAAAATTGAAAATTTTAGGACTGCAAAATACAGTAATAAAAATATGATCTCAGAAGCAGAATGGAGAAGACACAGCAAAGAATTAGTGAATTTGATGGAATTGATAGATGAAGAGAAAAAGACTTTTAAAAGTGAACATAGCCTCAAGGACCTCAGACACAGAAACAAAAGATCTAAGATTGGTGTCATTAGAACCCTAAAAGGAGAGGAGAATGAGTGCATTGCTGAAAAGTATTTAGAGAAGTAATGACTAAAAACTTCCCAAATTTTAAGGTGGGAAACATAAACCTATAAATTCAACCCCAAACAACAAACTTCAATTCACACTCAGATATATCACAGTGAATCTATCTAATGAAACTATTGAAAACTAAAGATAAAAATTTGGAAGCAGCCAAAGGAAAATAATGTGTTGTCTATAGAGGAAGAACATTTCAAATGACTACACATTACTCATCAGAAATGATTAATCTCAGAAATAGAACTAGAGACAGAAAATCAGCAAAGAGATGAAATAAGCAAAAATATCATCAACCAACTGCACCTAATTGGTACATATTTATCACTCCATCAATAGCACATTATCTCAATTAGTTTCTATCTCAATTTGTTAGGATATTCTTTGTCCCAACAAATTTAAAAGGATTGAAATGTGTTCTCTGACCACAATGGAATGAAACTAGCAATCAATAGAAAAAACACTACATACTTGGAAATTGAACAACATATTAATAATCTATGGGTAAAACAAGAAATCTTGAGAAAAATTAGAAACTACTTTGAACCAAAAGAAAATGAAAATACAACATATGAAGATTTGTGAGATGCATCTAAAGAACTGCTTAGAGGGAAATTTATAGTATTCAATGCTTAATATTAGAAAAGAAGAAAAAGGGTCTTGTATCAATAACTTAAGCATATATCTTAAGAAATAAAAAGAAGAGCAAATTATACTCAATAGAAGCAAAAGGAAGACAATAATAAAGATATAAATAGAAACATGCCTAATTTTCCCAACATCATTTATTGAAAAGACTCTTTTTTTAGATTTTATTTATTTACTTTTAGAGAGAGGAGAAGGGAGGGAGAAAGAGAGGAAGAGAAACAACAATGTGAGCACATTGATCAGTTGCCTCTCAGATGCCCACAACTAGGGACCTGGCCTTCAACCCAAGTATATGCTTTAACTGGGGAACAAACTGGTGACCTCTAGGTTCACATGCCTGCAATCAATCCACTAAGCCACACCATCCAGGGCTGAAGAAATTCTTTTTATTCCATTTTATGCTCTTGCCTCCTGTGTCAAATATTTTTTTCTTTCTAAATTATATTTTATTGATTATGCTATGACAGTTGTCCTGATTTTTTCTCATATTTCCCCATCTACCCAGCACCCCCCATTTCCTCTGACAATCCTGCCACCTTAATACATGTTAATTGGCTGTGCATTCTTTGGCTACTCCATTTCCTATGCTGTACTTTACATCCTTGTGGCTATTCTTTAACTACCTATTTGTACTTCTTAATCCCCTCACCTCTTCACCCATTCACCAAATCCCCCTCCCATCTGGCACCATTAAAACACTCTTCGTATCCATCATTCTGTCCCTGTTCTTCTTGTTTGCTTAGTTTGTTTTTTAGATTCAATTGTTGATAGATTTGTATTTATTGCCATTTTATCATTCATAGTTTTGATCTTCTTCTTTTTCTTAAATAGGTCCCTTTAACATTTCATATAATAATGGTTTGGTGATGATGAACTCCTCTAGGAAGCTCTTTATCTGCCTTTTGATTCTAAATAATAGCCTATCTGGGTAGAGCAATCTTGGCTATAGGCCCCTGCTTTCCATGACTGACTATTTCTTGCCAATCCCTTTTAACCTGCAGTTTCTTTTGAGAAATCAGATGACAGTCTCATGGGAACTCCCCTGTAGGTAACTAACTTCTTTTCTCTTGCTGCTTTTAAGATTCTCTCTTTATCTTTAACCTTTGGCATTTTAATAATGATGTGTCTTGGACTGGGCCTCTTTGCCCACTTGTTTGGGACTCTCTGTGCTTATGGGACTTGTATGTCTATTTCCTTCACCAAAACAGGGATGTTTTCTTTTATCATCTTTTCAAATAGATTTCCAATTTCTTGCTGTTTCTCTTCTCTTTCTGGCATTCCTATGATGTGAATGTTGGAATGCTTGAAGTTGTCCCAGGGGCTCCTCACACTATTCTCGTTGTTTTTTTTTTAATTCCATTTTTTTTCTTGTTGCTCTGATTGGTTGTTTTTTGCCTCCTCATGTTCCAGATGATTCTTGATTCCAAATCAAGAATCATCGATTTAATTCTTGGCTTCATCCACTCTACTGTTGTCTCTCTATAAATTGTTCTTTATTTCAATTAGTTTTTCCTTTGTTTCTGACTGGATCTGTTTTATGCTGTTGAGGTCCTCACTATGTTCCTTGAGCATCCATATAACCAATGTTTTGAACTGTGCATTTGATAGATTGCTTATTGTCATTTTGTTTAGTTATTTTTCTGGAGTTTAGAGCTGTTCTTTTATATGGGCCATGTTCCTTTGTCTCCTCATTTTGGCAGCCTCTCTCTGTTTCTAGCATTAGGTAGAGCTAATATGATGCCCTGTCTTAGTAGCATGGCTTAATTTAGTACCTGTCCTGTCCCTACAGGACTGTGTGAGTGGCACAGCCTCCTTCTCCACCCCTCCTACCAGTCTGGATGGATGTGGTTTCTTTAATTGCACAGTTGTTGGATTTTCACTCAGCTTGATTTCTGACAGTTCTGAGTGATGATTGTGCTGTAGTTTAGCTCTAATTTTGATGTGTTGTGTAAGGAGGCAAGTCATATTTACCTACCTCATTATGATTTTGATTCGTATTTCCCTAGTGACTAAAGATGTTGAGCATCTTCTTATATGCTTATTGACCATTTATACATCTTATTGGGGAAATGTTTATTGAAGTCCTTTGTCTATATTTAAATTGGGTTATCTTCTTTTGTTGAGTGGTAAGAGTACTTTATAGATTCTGGACACTAAACCCTAGTTAGAGATATGATTTTCAAATATCTTCTCCCACTCTGTAGGTTGCCTTTCCACTTCTTTGATAATATAATTGATGCACAAGTATTTAACTTTGATGAAGTCTAAGCAATTTATTTGTTGTTGCTGCTCACACTTTTGGTGTCATGTCTAAGAACCCATTGCCAAATTCAAGGTCATGACAGTTTATCCTCATATTTTCTTGTAAGAAATTTATGGTATTAGCTTTAATATTTAGGTGGCTGATTCTTTCTAAATTAATTTTTATATGGTTTGATGTAGGGGTCCTACTTAATTCTTTTCCACATGGAAATCCAATTGTCACAGCAACACATGTTAAAGAGACTATTCCTTCTCCATTTAATGAACTTGGGTAACCATAGATATATTGATTTATTTCTGACCTCTTTATTCTATTCTGTTGAGCTCTGTGTCTACCCTAATGTTAGTACCATACTGGGGGGTTTTTGTGTGCATTATAAATTTTATTTATTCATTTATTTTAATTGTTTTATTGTTGTTCAAGTACAGTTGTCTGTGTTTACCCCCACCACTCCCTCACCCCAGCCATCCCCACTTCCCTTCCCCTCCCCAGTTTTGTCCATGAGTCCTTTATAATTGTTCCTAAAAACCCTCCCCCTCCTTTCTCCCATTATTCCTTCCCACCTCCCCTCTGGTTCCTGGCAGATTGTTCTTAATTTCAATGTCTCTGGTTATATTTTGCTCGCTTGTTTGTTTTGTTGATTAGTACCATACTGTTTTGATGTAGTTTTTAGTTAAGATTTTTTAAATCAGGTAATGTGAATCTCTTCCTCTATTCTTTTTCAAGATTGTTTTTAAGGAGTCCTGCAATTACTTATAAATTTGAGAATTGGTTTTCTACTTCTATAAACATGCCTGATGGAATTTGATAGGGATTGTATTGAATCTGTAGATCGCTTGGGGTGGTATTGACATCTTAACAATATTAAGTCTTTCTAGACCCTTAATCATGGGTTGTCTTTTTACTTGTTTAGATATTCTTTATTTCCTTTCAGCAATGTTTTATAGTTTTATTTGCACAAGCCTTCCACCTCCTTGGTTAAATTCATTCTTAGGTATTTTATTCTTTTTAAAGCTATTGTAAATGGAATTATATTTTAAATTTATTTTTGGATTCATTGCATGAATATAGAAACCAAGCTGATTTTGTGTGTTAATTAGGTATCCTGCAACCTTGCTGAATTTGTTTATTTGTTGGGAACCTCCCTGCCTGGTTTCAGAAGCTGTAACCCCACCATGGCTAAGGCTGAGTGAGGGACCTTGGGACCATAAGCCACTAAGGAGACAAAGCTTATCTTCCTGGCAGGGGTGCCGCCTCTGCTCATTTTACTTCACCCTGCCTGGCCACCAATGCTTGATTGGTTAGCCAATGATGGGTAAGATTCCTCAAGGGAGGAGTGACCTAAGACAGACACGATCATGGGGAGCTCCCAGGGAAGGACTTGGGGGGCTATAGCAAAAGAGGATGCTGGACTCTCACACCTTGGCTTTGATATAGCCTGAGTACTCATTCTGTCTGTGAGAAGTCTCCTAATCTCTTGGCTGCCTTAATTCCCCTGCCTGACCTAAGCCTGAAACAATGACAGAGGGCAGTGCAGTCCTGTGCTGGAAACAGTGGGTTCCCCAGAGTGATCAGGCCTAAGAAAGAATATGTAAAATCCCGTGAAACCTGGTTTGCTGAGAATGCTCTCAATTATATGATAAGGGCCCAAGCAGAAATTGAGTTTGTTTCCCAAAGTTTTGTAGCCCTTTAGCTAACAGACCCTGACTGAGAATAAGCCCTAGTAGTTCTTTGTATGTTATCTATTGTTTGATCCTTACTGCCTAACAAGGATTAATGAGCTTTACCTGAATTCCTGTGCAAAATGAACCCAATAGAAGCCCATTGAGGAAAAGGCTCTTGGCCCTTCTCCTTTGAGATCAGCCACCTTTCCTCCCCAAGCAGATCATGTCTTGGTAGATTGATTCTCATCCATGGTGGCCAGGGGGGCCCTGCAGATAGAACCCCCCCCCCATTTATTAGCTCTGGTAGCTTCCTTTGGGATTTTTAGAGATTTTTATAAGTATACAATTGTATCACCTGTGACTTACAGATTAGTCTACTTCTTCCTTTCAATTTTAGGTGACTTTTATTGCTATGGATAGAATTTCCAGTACAATGTTGATAGCAGTGGTGAAAGTGGGCATCCTGGTATTGTTCCTGATCTTTTGAATAAAGTTTTCAGTCTTTTACCATTGAGTATCATTTCAGTGTGAGTTTTTCATAAATGCAGTTTATCATTTTGGGGAAGTTTTTTTGCCTTTTATAACATATATTTTTTTATTTTTTCAAAAATGTTAGCCCACCTGAAACTTTGTAAATGTTGCAATTTAATGCAAGGCAAAATTATATAAATCTCAAATTTTTGTTAAGTAAAAATTAATGTATAACTATCAAAAAGAAGTTTAAAACTCTAAGGAGCTTTGAATATTCTTTCAAAGGTTTTAATTTCTAGAAACACAGCAGAATGACCATTCCTACTTATAAGACTGTGAGAAGTTTCACCAAATTATAAAATATAGTGTGATTAAGATGGATTGAAGAAGCAGAAACCAAGATCATATGGATTTCTTTTTCAACATAATGATAAGTGATCTCAATTAGGAAAAAATAAATTATCAAGTGTCCTATTGTTTACATTTTTTTATAAAATAATAAATCTTGCACACTTTATTTTTTTTTTTATTTTTTTAAATTTATCTTCAGAGGGGAAGGGAAGGAGAGAGGGAGAGGGAGAGAAATATCAATGTATGGTTGCCTCTCATGCATCCCCTGCTGGGAACTGGCCTGCAACCCAGGCATGTGCCCTGACTGGGAATCGAACCGCGATACTTTGGTTCACAGGCCCGCGTTCAATCCACTGAGCTACACCAGCCAGGGCTGTTCACATTTTTACATAGTTTGCATTTTGTGCATTATAAAATGGATATTCCCAAAATTATTGTATGCAGAGAATACTCCTTTTTCTAACCCTTTATGTCCATATGTTCCCATGGATATCAACATGAAAGTTTTTGCTGCCTTGAGCTCAATCAAGGTGTGGCATGTTCTAATGTGAACCCTTTGTTGTCCTGTAAGGTTATGATATAACTGCTTTTATGTAGAACAGGTAGTTCTCATTTCTACTTGCTTGGCTTTTTTCTTCCACACTGAGTTACAGTATGACCATTATTCCTATGTCCTCAGTGACCAGCCTCGCTCCACTTCCAGAGGCCTTCTGGGAAAGGAAGCAGAAAGGCTGTATAGGGATGTGTAGTTCCCAGTTTTCATGATCCAGTCAAATAGAACCTGTGAACTGCAGGACTGAAAATCTTCCTCAGGACACTCCCACTTGGACACTAAAGAGCAGCAATGATTTTTACTTCTCCAGCTGTTTCAGGAGGCTTTTCAAGTATGTCTGGAATCTTCTGCATGGGCTGTTCAGCAGGTGGTGAAACTTTGGTTGAAGGCTTAGGCAAGTTCCATCTCTTTGCTGCTTTTCTGATTGATGCTTCCAAAGATGTCTCTCATTTTCAAGCACCAAATCTTTATCACCATAGGTTGGGGATCCCACAACTGAGCTCCAGACACAAGAGAGAGAGTGCAGAGTGGAGAAAAATGCCAATGACCCCAAGGGATGCCATGGGGGTGGAAAATTGAGGTTGTCTCTTGATATTCTTAGTTTCTGAATGTTTTCAGGGTAAGACAATGAAAAGATCATGCAAATTGTTGACAAAGACTTTGCACCATTCTGAAGTCCCCTCTTCTTTATTCTGTGTTCACTTAGATGCTATTAATCTTTGACATTCTCACAAAATTGGTTCTGATAGTTTCAGTCTGTTTTTTATAAAAAGCCTTTTGATGGAAGACAAGAACCCAGAGCCCCCTGCTCTGCTATCAAACTGACATCACTACAGGTAGAATTTTTGTGATTGCTTCTTTACAGGTAAAATTGTTTGTTTATTTATTTTAACTTGGGCTTGTTTCAATATTTTCTCTTTGTATTTGGTATTCTATGTATGCTTATATGTACATTCCTTGCTGTTTATCCTTGTTGAAATCCTTTGAGTTTCCTAGACATGTGGTTTGGTGTATGTCATTAATTTAGAAAAAAAATCTGTCATTACTGTATCAGGTATTTCTTCTGATCTTATTGTTCTTTCATTTCATTCTGATGTTCAAATTACCTATGTGTTATAGTTGTAATTGCTCCATAGTTCTTAGATTATTTCCTATTTTTCCAGTCTTTTTTTTTTCTTTGTATTTCACTTTGAAAAGTTTGGATGGACATATCTTTGAGCTCACTTTCCTTGGTCATAAGTCAATCAAAAGCAGTCTTTATTTCTTTTATAAAGTATATTTTATTGATTATGCTATTACAGTTGTCCCAATTTTCAGCCTTGTGCCCTTTCTGCCCAGTACCCCCCAATCCTCCCACCGTTAGTTCATGACCATTGGTCATACATATAAGTTCTTTGGCTTCTCCATTTCTTATACCGTTCTTAACATCACTGTGTCTATTTTGTGCCTACCAATTATACATCTTAATCCCTGTACCTTTTCCCCTATTTTCCCCCTTCCCCCTCCCCGTTGATAACCCTCTGTGTGATCTCCATACCTATAATTCTGTTCCTGTTCTAGGTGTTTAATTAGTATGTTTTTGTTCTTTTTATGTTCAGCTGTTGATAATTGTGAGTTTGTTGTCATTTTAAGGTTAATAGTTTTGATCTTCTTTTTATTAAATAAGTCCCTTTAACATTTCATATACTAGGAGTTTGGTGACGATGAACTACTTTAGTTTTATCTTGTCTGGGAAGCACTTTATCTGCCCTTCCATTCTAAATGATAGCTTGGCTAGATAGAGTAATCTTGGTTGTAGGTCCTTGCTTTTTATCACTTTCAATACTTCTTGCAAGTCCCTTCATGCCTGCAAAGTTTGTTTTGAAAAATCAGCTGATAGCCTTATTGGAACTCCTACATAAGTAACTCTCTTCTTTTCTCTTGCTACTTTTAAGATTCTCTCTTTATCTTTAACCTTTGGCACCTTAATTATGATGTGTCTTGGTGTGGCCCTGTTTGGGTCCAACTTGTTTGGGAGTCTCTGTGGTTCCTGAACTTGTATATCTATTTCCTTCATCAAACTTCCTTCATGGAAGTTTTTTTTCATTATTTTTTTCAAATAACTTTTCAATTTCTTTCTCTTCCTCTTCTTCTGGCATCCCTATGATTCAGGTGTTGGCATGTTTACAGATGTCCCAGAGTCTTCTTAGTCTCTTCTCATTTTTTAAAATTCTTGTTTCTTCATTCTGTACTGGTTGATTGTTTATGTCTTCCTTAAGTTCCAAATTGTTTAGTTGAACCCCGGCTTCCTTCCCTTCACTGTTGATTCCCTGTGTATATTTCTTTATTTCATTTAGTTTAACCTTCATTTCTTCCCTTATGCATTTGCTATACTCAGTAAGTTCTCTGAGCATTCTTATCACTAATGTTTTGAACTCTGCATCTGATAGTTTGGCTATCTCTGTCTTGCTTAGTTCTTTTTCTAGAGTTGTGATCTGTTCTTTCATTTGGGCCATATTTCTTTGTCTCCTTAATTTGATAGCCTCCCTGTTATTTGTTTCTGTGTATTAGGTGGAGCTGGTTTGACTCCATCTTGGCACACCTGTTATGTTATAATGGGTGGAGACTTAGGTATTTGCTAGGGTGGGGCAAACTGCTTTGTGGAGCTATATGTGGGGGAGGGGTTGGAGAGGGAACAATGCCACTTGCTCAGCTCTCGCCCAGTTTCCAGTCATTTCCCCCACTTCCCATATGTGACTGACACCCCTCTATCTATTGCCTTGGTAGTGGTTCCCAGAGTGGGAGAGCTTGTGTACATTCTAAGACCATGTGAGTCCTTTAAATGGACTCTCCTGAGAGACCAGCAGTTTCTTCCACCTCCGCAACCCCCACCCGTTTTACAGCGAGAAATTATGAGGTTTTATTTCCCAGTGCTGGAACCCTGGGCCACATGGTCTGGCCTGAGGATGGGATCACTGGCTTCCCAGGTGGCCCTCCCAGTTTTTAGCCACCACATGTGAATGTTGGGCCAGCCTTTCCACCAGCTGCTGCTGCCACTGCCTTGCTACTGCTGCCCTGCCACCACTGTCTTGTTGCTGCTACTCTGTGTCCTCTCTGCCCTGGCTACCAGTCTCTGCCCCTCCTACCTGCCTGAATATTTCTTCCTTAAATCTTTGGTTGTTGGATTTCCATTCAGTTCAATTTTCTGTTAGTTTAGTTGCTTTTGTTTTGAAGTTAGTTATGATCCTTATGGTTGTGCAAGGAGGCAAAGCATGTGTACTTACAACTCCATCTTGGCTGGAAATCTACCATCTAAAGCAGTCTTTATTTCTGTTAGTGTTTTTGATTGCTAGCACTTCTTTCTTATTCTTTCATATAGTTCCATCTCTACTTAAACTACCATCTGTTCTTGAAAGTTTTCTACTTTTCCTATTAAAGCTTTTACCATATTAAGCATAAATTTCATTTCTAATGATTCAAAAACCATTTCCTTTGGTTCTGATGCTTACTTTATCTTGTCAGACTGTCTTTGTTCTTGTCTTTTAGCATGCCTTGTAATTTTCTGTTGATAGTGGACATAATGGACAAGGTAATACAAATGATATAAATATGTCTTTAGTGTGAGGCTTTCTGTTAATATGCCTAGGGACTGGGCAGTGTTGAATATTTGCTGAAGCTGTAGGTGCCAGAGGCTTTAGTTTCCTTTTCTCCCACTCTGCTCTGCTGCTTTGGGTTTTCATAAGAACTCTCTCTCATATTGAGTTCATATCTTGTAGGTCTTTATATTGTAATCCACTATTACTATACTGGAACTCTTTTGATGTAGTGATAATGTGTGAAGGCGGGGAAGCATTTTATAATCTTATTATTAAATCTTGGCTTTTCAGTTTTAAGTGGACTGATTTTTCTTCCCCCAGGTAGGTAAAGCTCTGGTACAGTTGTTTCTTTTGGAGAGCAAGTCTTTGATATGTTGAAATCCTGGATTTCACAATGGTTTCTCTTCCCATCTCACTGTAAAAACATAAGAAAATTTTCTTGGTTCTTTACCTTGAGAACCTGATAGAGTTTCTAACAGCAAAAATCATGAAAGTATGAGGCCCACAAAATTGAGCTGTCAATACTTTTTCCTTTTATTACAATATATTTTATTGATTATATTATTACAGTTTTTCCATTTTGCCCCTTCATTGCCCTCCACTCTGCACACTCCCTCCCACGAACATTCCCCCCCTTTAGTTCATACCCATGTGTCATAAGTTCTTTAGCTTCTACATTTCTCACACTATTCTTGCCTTCCCCCTGTCTATTTTCTACCTACCGTCTATGCTACTTATTCTCTGTACCTTTCCCCCCCTCTCCTCCTCCCACGTCCCTCTGGCTAACCGTCCATGTGATCTCCATTTCTGTGGTTCTGTTCTGGTTCTAATTCTTTGTTTAGTTTGCTTTTGTTTTAGGTGTGGTTGTTAATATCTGTGAGTTTGCTGTCTTTTTACTGTCCTATTTTTTATCTTCTTTTCCTTAGATAAGTCCCTTTAGCATTTCATATAATAAGGGCTTGGTGATGATGAACTGCTTTAACTTGACCTTATCTGGGAAGCACTTTATCTGCCCTTCCATTCTAAATGACAGCTTTGCTGGATAAAGCAATCTTGGGGGTAGGTCCTTGACTTTCATGACTTGGAATACCTCTTTCCAGCCCCTTCTTGCCTATAAGGTCTCTTTTGAGAAATCAGCTGACAGTCTGATGGGAACTCCTTTGTAAGTGACTGTCCCCTTATCTCTTGCTGCTTCTAGAATTCTCTCCTTCATTTTAATCTTGGCTAATGTAATTATGATGTGCCTTGGTGTGTTCCTCCTTTGGTCCAACTTCTTTGGGACTCTCTGAGCTTCCTGGACTTCCTGGAAGTCTATTTCCTGTGCCAGATTGGGGAAGTTCTCCATTTCTCCACTTGTTCATATAAGTTTTCCACTTGCTCTTCCTCTTCCCTTTCTGGTACCCCTATAATTCGGATGTTGGGATGTTTAAAGATGTCCTGGAAGTTCCTAAGCCTCTCCTCATTTTTTTGAATTCTTGTTCTTCCTTGTTTTCTGTTTGGTTGTTTCCTTCTTCCTTCTGGTCCACTCCATTGATTTGAGTCCCAGTTTTCCTCCCATCTCTATTGGTTCCCTGTGCATTTTCCTTCATTTCACTTATTGTAGCCTTCATTTTTTCATCTAATTTGTGAGCAAAATCAACCAACTCTGGAGCATCCTGATTACTTCAGGATAATCAGGGCTTTGAACTGTGCATCTGATAGGTTGGCGATCTCTTTGTCACTTAGATGAATTGGCTCTGGGGCTTTGATTTGTTCTCCCGTTTGAGCCAATTTTTTTTTTAAATTTTTGGTCTGGTCGCACTGAGCCATTTTTTTTCTTTTAATTTTTTTGGTCCGGTCGCACCTCTTACATATGAGGGGTGGAGCCTTAGGTGTTCACCAGGGTGGAGCAACCCAGTCGCAGAGTTGTAATGCTGTATGTGGGGGCAGGGTCCAAGAGGGAACAATGGCGCTTGCTCTGCGCTCTCAGATTTCAGTCCCATCTGTGTGGCTGGGAGTCTCTCCCCACACGTCAACCCCCACACAAGTTTTCAATCAGTGCTTTTAGACTTTATTTCCTGGTGCTGGGGCCCTGGATTGCGCAGTCTGTCTTGCTGCCCATTTTCGCCTGGTTTATCTGCGTGCAAATGTGTGACCACGGTCAGCTGCCTTATGTGCCTTGTTGGGTCTGCTTGTTGCCTCCCCATGCCTGGGAACCACTGCCTGTGTGCCTGGGGTATGCCAACTACCGCCTGCGCATCCGGGACCACTAACCGCTGCTTTTTCCTGCCAAAATCCCTCTCCGCTGGCCACCAATTCTGCCTCTTTTACCAGTCTGGGTGAATCATTATAGGACTTCCATACAATTCAATTTTCTATCTGTTCTAAGTGTTTTTTGGTTCTAAATTTTTGTTGTCCTTTATTTTAGTTGTGACAAGAGGCACAGTGTGTACACCTGTGCCTCCATCTTGGCTGGAAGTGAGCTCTCAATAATTTCTTACCCTCAAGTTAACCCACATTCATCCATTAACAATTCATCAAAATTATTATTTAATGGGGTCACTTCCAGCCAAGTTGGAGGCATAGGTGGACATACTGTGCCTCCTCTCACAACCAAAATTGAGGACAACAAAGATTTAGAAACAAGAAAACAACCAGAACTCATAGAAAATTGAACTGTATGGAAGTCCAACAACCATTCATCCAGACTGGTAAGAGGCACAGAGTCGTGGTGGGAAAAGTGGAGGTGCAAACTGGGCACCCAGGCAGCAGCGGATGGCAGACCCCAGGTGCATAGGCCAGCAGCTAGCGGACCCCGAGCACAGGGTGGCAACTGTGCAGACCAAGTGAGTCCGCGCAAGGCGCCTGGCTGACCAGGTGGTCCCACATTCCTGCGCAGATAATCCAGATGAAGGGGAAGCAGTGGAAGGGACTGGAATCCGAGAGACAACAGAGCAAGTGCCATTGTTCCCTCTCAGACCCCGCACCCACATATAGCGTCACTACCTAGGGACTGGGCTGCCCTGCCCTGGGGAACACCTAAGGCTCCACCCCTCACTATGGAACAGCTGTGACCAGACCAAATCAAGAACAAAAACAAAAATGGCTCAAACCAGAGAACAAATCAAAGCCCCAGAGCCAATTCATCTAAGTGACCAAGAGATAGCCAAACTATCAGATGCACAGTTCAAAGCCCTGATGCTCACAGAATTGGTTGATTTTGCTCACAAATTAGATGAAAAAATGAAGGCTAAAATAAGTGAAATGAAGAAAAACGCACAGGGAACCAATAGAGATAGGAGGAAAACTGGGACTCAAATCAATGGAGTGAACCAGAAGGAAGAAAGAGACAACCAAACAGAAAACAAGGAAGAAACAAGAATTCAAAAAAAATGAGGAGAGGCTTAGGAACTTCCAGGACATCTTTAAATGTCCCAACATCTGAATTATAAAGGTACCAGAAGGGGAAGAGGAAGAGCAACAAGTGGAAAACTTATTTGAACAAATAATAAAGGAGAACTTCCCCAATCTGGCAAAGGAAATAGACTTCCAGGAAGTCCAGGAAGCTCAGAGAGTCCCAAAGAAGTTGGACCCAAGAAGGAACACACCAAGGCACATCATAATTACATTATTAAGATTAAAATGAAGAAGAGAATTCTAGAAGCAGCAAGGGATAAGGGGACAGTCACTTACAAAGGAGTTCCCATCAGACTGTCAGCTGATTTCTCAGAAGAGACCTTACAGGCAAGAAGGGGCTGGAAAGAGATATTCCAAGTAATGAAAGTCAAGGACCTACATCCAAGATTGTTCTATCCAGCAAAGCTGTCATTTAGAATGGAAGGGCAGATAAAGTGCTTCTCAGATAAGGCCAAGTTAAAGGAGTTCATCATCACCAAGCCCTTGTTATATGAAATGTTAAAGGGACTTATCTAAGAAAAAGAAGATAAAAAATATGAACAGTAAAAAGACAGCAAACTCACAGATATTAACAACCACACCTAAAACAAAAGCAAAGTAAGCAAAGATCTAGAACAGGAGCAGAAACACAGAAATGGAGATCACATGGAGGGTTAGCAACAGGGGAGTGGGAGGAAGAGAGAGGGGGAAAAGGTACAGAGAATAAGTAGCATAGATGGTAGGTAGAAAATAGACAGGGGGAGGGCAAGAATA
>PVKU01002303.1:0-235122 GCA_004027475.1 Anoura caudifer
GGGAATGATGGGGGAGAAATGGGACAACTGTAATAGCATAATCAATAAAATATAATTTAAAAAATATTTAATTCTAAAAAAAGAGCAGGTAACATGAGAATAAAGACATAAGTCAGAGGATTGCTTGAACTGATAATGAGAGCTGGAAAAAAATCAGTGACTGACGTATAAACATGAAAGTTTACTTAGATAAAAGGCAAATGAATACTAAGGCAATTATTCATACAATCTTTTTATTCATCACTTGGGTCTGATGCAATTTTAGCTGATTTAAAATAGTTCAGAATTGTATAATTAATACAACCCATGTCCATCACATCTGCTGACATGATTTCTGACAGCTGTATTCAGTACAAATTAACGTATGTGTGCACCTTTTTTTGATCATTTTTTAAAATTCAACCAAAAGTTCCAGGCAGCCAGAGCCCAGAATTTAGGTAGCTGCACTGGTCTGAGCACCTTTTCCTGGCAGCTGGGTGAACACACCACAGTCCCTCCTGGTTGTAATAGTTTCCATTTCTCCAGGGTGGTGCCTGTACCCTTCCACTGCAGTAGGGCTCCCAGAAGCTTCAAGGGAGGTTGTAGAATGGTCACACTTGTCATGCCAATATTGTCAATCGCTGCCAGGCCACCAGGCACTGATTCTTGGTTAGGAAGTTCTTGAGCCTAATTCTTAAGTCATGCAGATGATTCAGAAGGGAGCCCAGAACAGCTAAGAAGAATTTCTAGAGCCCTAGCACTTATCCATCCCCTGGCCCTTTTGGGGTCCACACTTCTCAAGTAAAATATCTGGGTGTCAATTAGAGAGCAGCCGGATCTGAAATTCCTCACCCACTCAAGCAACAATTATTGTGTCTTGTTCTCTAGAAGCCTGTTGGGCACGAGACATCAGCCAATGGTGCTCAAAACTTTCAGGTGAAGCCTGGCACTTGTCTTTTGTTTGAGGATCATTTTTATGCCCCATTGCCAAAATGTGAATTTAAAATGATCCACATAAGCACAAACTCATGTTTTTCATCATAAGCCCAAGGAAATGCTATAATTCATGAATAAGAAGCCCCTGTTCCTGTCTGTCAGGCTTTCCTCCTCTTCACCCAGTATTCTGGCTACAGGGTGACAGCACCTGGCTCCAGGGGGCACTCTGACAGCTGAGTGAAGAGCCTCACACTTCAGTCTTTGCTGCAAACAGCCCACCCAGCAGAAACAGGAGCACTCATCAGTGAGGTGACAAGCAGGATTTTGCTCATGTCTTAAAAATATACCCTGATATACCCCACCTCAACCAACATAAGTACAAATTTAGGAAGGAGTCAATATATGGCCAATTGTCAGGTTAAGGAGAGAAATCCATGAAGCTAGCTGGAAACTTTATCTGAGAAGGAATTTTTTTTTTTAAGGAAGGCATTTATTTAAGGCAATAAAAAGTATCTATCTTGTTTACACTTAACATTTTAGTGGTTAGAAGGTTAAGGTTTTGGAGCAAAAATTATTGCTATTCACCTAGAGGCAACTTGTTTTTTAGTGAACTCTACCCTCTCACAGGTATTTAAGGAGGCCTATTATAATGTCAAGCTCTGCCCTGGCCGGTGTGGCTCAGTGGATTGAGCACGGACCTGTGAACCAAAGAATCACAGTTCAATTCCTGGTCGGGGCACATGCCTGGGTTGCAGGCCAGTTCCCGGCAAGGGACGGATGGGAGGCAACCATACATTGATGTTTCTCTCCCTCCCTCCCTCTCTTTCTCTCTCTCTCTCTGTCTCTCTGTCTCTCTCTCTCCTCCCCTTCCCCTGTAAAGATAAATAAATAAAATGTTTGAAAAAAAAATAATGTCAAGCTCTGATCTCTTTCCTGAAAGAAGGCAAGAGACATAAGAACTACCTCAATAAAATGGCATGAGTCACAGCACAGCCAGGCTGGGTGGGAGCCCAGGGGAGCTACAGAGACAGAAGGAGTAGACACTAAGTCTGAAAAGGACAGAGGTAAAGGGACAGCTGAGGATTCAAATCTCATAAGTTCATTTTGCAGAGAAACAGCAAGTAGACTCTCTGATAAGGGAATTTCAAGTAGTTACTTCCATTACAGGCTGGGGTTCTGCAATGGATTTCTCTCTCTGCTCTTATTCCCCTTCCCTGCCAACCTCATCCTTTTCCCTGTGGGATGGAGATAATTAACAATCACACCTAGATGGAGGCTCTTTTAATCATTCCTTAATGTCTTTTCCAATTGTCTCAGCAAACAAGAATCTAGGGTTTTCTAAACTAGTTCAACATATGGACACCCCCAGAAAAGGAAATTTACACTTACGGCTACTGCCGATGGCCTTTCCACAGTTAAATGTGTTTTCTTAATCTTGTGCTGCTATTTAAGTAGTCAGTTCTACAAAAATTGTCCCTTTGGTGAGAGTGCTGTGATCTGCAGCATGCTCAGGTGAGAGGCACTTTCAGGCAACGGACCTCACGGGGAGCCGAGTAGGCCCGCCCCCAGGAGTAAGAGCAGCAGGAGCAGCAGCCGCTTCCTTCCACGGGGCGCTCCAGGTGGACACAGGGAGAGAGTCTCCTTGAAAGAAAACATGACGAGGAAAACGAGGTCAGCATCTAAAAGCACCTACATCAGCTTTATACCAAATAGAAAGGTAAAATAATACCATGTCAGAGATAAAAGTAAGACCTTTAGGTTGTCAGACCCAACTTGCCTAACCTGGGCTTCTATTTGAGTCTACAAAAGTCTCCCTCAGCTTGTGGGGGCACCCTGGAACCACCTGGGGAACTTGAAGAAAAAAATCTGGTGTCAGGCTGCACACCAAACCAATTCAATAAGAGTATCTGAGAAAGGGGGCACATATTGGGAGGTGTCAACAACTCCCCAGATGGTCTAATGCGACAGGAGGGTCGAGGCCCACCAGACCCCACCATCCCCACCTTGATCAGAAGCATGTTTAGAACACTTCTAGCGATGGGGAGTTCACCGTCCTGTGTGGGTATTCATTCTCTGTTAAGGCCCTTCAGGTTTGTAAAGGTTTTCCTTATGCTGAGGCTCAACCTGCCTTTCTGAAACAGGCACCAAGTGGTTCTTGGTCAGCCCACAAGAACCAACAAAAATCTACACAATGATACAAACCTGGAGGAATACCTTCAATAGAACAATTGAGAGGCTGAGGGCAACGTTGAGGCGAAATTTATCAAAATGAAATCCAACAGGTATCGGCATTCTTTAACATAGGGCTAAGAAACTACACTCAGAGAGGATGGGGGAGGAAGGGCTTTAGCAGCATGCATTGCTGGACAGATTCCCAGGTAGGGACGGAGGGCTGGGAGCTATACCTCCACAACAGTCACGAGGGTGCAGTGGCTGCCCAGACTGCTCCCACTCTCTCCCAGCTGCATTAACAACAGACATGCAATTCCAGAAAGAGGGGTACTCAGGAGCACGCCTGCAGTAAATAGAGCACTAACAGAGCCACACTGCAAAGGAGATTGAGAGAAAGATGGAGAAGAATGAACCCAAGAGTGAGGAATTTGTAGATGTTTCCAATAAGGAACTTTTAGAGGGGAAGCAGATGAAAAAGTAAATATTAAAATAGGAAATAGGGAACTAGCATCTGAGTCTGTATACCGTGCCAGGTGCCCTACATACATCAGGGAATCTTCAGGTAATCATCAAAACAGCCGCTGAGGTTACCTAATTATAAGGGAAGGTGTTTACCTGGTTTCAAGGCATAGAACTAGGATGGTGAGTGGGCTCAAAGTTGAAAAGACAGATTATCTTCAACTTCTTTTCTTTTGGGGTCTCCTTCAGAAAAGACTAAGGTAATTATGCTCAGTAGGTGGGTCTCAGTGCATTGGTTCACACAGACCCCTCTCTAACTGTATTTACTCATTAACTCCTTCATTTATTTACTCCACAGTATATTTTTCAAATCCCCGTGGCCAGTAGCATTTCCCTCCTCTTTATAGGCAACCACGTAGTTCCCTCTTCCCCATTTTAATGTTTTCTTTTTCATCTGCTTTTTCCCTAACAGGTCTTTTATTTGAAACACAATTGTTTTATTTGCATATGTTCTTGTAAAATTTTGCATGAGTTCTGTAAATTTTCTTTCCCTATACTTTGCCATTTTCCGTCAAAGTCTGTACCTTTTTCTTGTTAGTCTGCAGTAGTTCTCTGTGTCTTCTAGATATTAGTCCCTTGTTGGCACCATTCATGTTATTTACAGTCTATTAACATTCTAATCTTTGCAATAACATTACCCAGATATAATAAAAATCAGCTTTATTTTTCTTATGGATTTTACATTGGAAGTTTTATTTAATAAACCCTTCCCAACCTTAAAGTCACAAAGAAATTTTCCATGGGTAGTTGCAGAATAGCCATGGGGATGTAAAGTACAGCATAGGAAAGGAAGTAGCCAAAGAACTTGTACTCATGACCCAGGGACATAAACAACAAACAGGAAGTGGGAGGTGCTGGGTGGAGGGGGGCGAAGAGGGGAAAATTGGGACAACTGTAATAACATAATAAAAGATAATCTAACAAAAGAAATGTTCCTACATTTTCCTCTAACAATTCTATACTTTTAACTTTCACATTTAGATCTTTAATTTCTGAAATCCACCTTTGGATGTGGTATTATGACAAGATCAATTTTATTTGTATCCATATAATGAGCTTTTCCAATAGCATCTACTACACAATTGACTTGTGGTGCCACCTTTATATGAATTTCCAATCAATATATGAACGTGTTCTTCAGCTCTCTATGCTGCTTCATTGGTTTATTTATCTGTCCTTGCACCAATATGACACTTTTTATTAGTATGGCTTTGTAGTATGTCTTAACATCTGCCAGAGAATGTTACCCCATTTCCTCTTCCTTTCCAAGGCTGGCTTACTGTGGAAAAGTTCTGGGGATCTGCAGTACAACATTGTGCTTCTAGTTAACAATACTGCACTGAACACTGAAAATTTGTTTAAAAGAGTAATCTCATGTGTTACCACAATTGAAAAAAAGAGAGATTGGCTTACTATTTGGGGACTTTCATTATTCTACATAAATTTTAGAGTAAAGGCTGACAAGTACATCAAAAGATTCAAATGGAATTTTCATTGGGATTGAATGGAAATTATAGATCATTTAGGATGAGTCTCCATCTTCCTTCTCTTTGGTTACCTCATCCAAGAACATGGAGCATCTCTCCATTTACTCAGATTATCTTTGTCCTTCACTTACATTTTAAACTCATCTCCACAAAGTGTGTTTATACTCTTGGATAAATTAATTCCTAAATTAATTTATCAGTCTTTCTTGCAGGAGTCCCTATCAGTCTGTGGACTGATACAGAAATGATATTGAGAAGCACCTAGTTAATGCGGGATTTTCCCAACACGTTCACGTAGCCTGTGCTATCCCGCAGCTGTATGCAAAATAGCACCCCAGCTGCCCCTGGTTCCTCCAGTCAAGACCCTTCCCTGTCTTGGTCTGTCTTTCACCGCCTTCAAGTCCCCAGTGCGTGATCGCCAGCACCTGTCTGTAACCTAAGCCCCACAGATCTGAGGTCCCAGTGCCTTCCCAGCAGGTTGCTGTTCACCTTCCCAGTTCAGCAGCTCAAGCAGATCAGATTCTCAGAGAGTGCCTCAGAGATGCGCATTTCAACTAAGTCCAAGGAAAGACTTTCTGAGCCAGCTGCCCTAGGAAGGGGCCGTCACTACAGAGTCATAACCTTACAACTTCACCTCAGGGAAGAGGGTGTTCACTCAGCCTGGTCAGAGGGAAGAGAAGCCTGCAAAGCCCGGAATCCGAAGTCTGGTCACTCCCAGTCCTGACATTTGGTAGTTCCGAGGCTCTGGGTATCTCATTTCACCCTCCAGCCTCACCTTCACAGGTGCACTCCCCTTCCCTGTGCCTCACTTTCCAGTGATCAGGAGGTCCTGGTGTTACACTCAGTCTCCACCCACCACCCAAAGTCCTCAACCCAAAATACAGAGCTTGTCTGCTGGGGAAGTAGGGGGAAGGAGGGAGAGGAAGGACCGGGCACCCTGTGGCACATATTTGTGTACAGTGGGCATCATGCATCATCATCAAGTCTGGCTGGACTGAGGGAGCCACACATCCTGGCAGAGAGGTGCACCCAAATACACGTTCTGAACCTTACTGCTGTATGTCCATAAAATGAGCCAGACAGTTTTTAATCTCTTCCATCATCTGGAATATTTAGAATGGGTTAGGAGCAAACTGTTTCTTGAAGTTTGATAGAATTTTCCTGTAAAGCAATCTAAGCCTGGGGTTTCAGGATGGAGGAGTTGTTCAATGCCAGTTCCATTTATTTACTATTTATGGTTCTGTTCAAGTTTTCTATATTTGTGCTTGTTTTGCCATTTTATATTTTCCAAGGAATGTATCCATTTCATCTAGGTTTTTAAGTTCCTTTGGACATAGTTATTCATAGTAAAGTGCATAATTGGGTAAGCAGAATGCAAACCAAAACTATCAGTCATGTGCATGAAGAGAGATGTTTAGTTGTTAGGTTAGTAAAATGTCCTCCATGAGCTTCTACAAACAGGGGCAAGAGTGGGGTTGTCTAGTTCAACTTTATCCCAGTGAACTGCAATATGGTGCCATCTAGTGGTAACAGTTCAGTCTGGCTTCAGTCTAGATAGTTCTGGGGCCCAAGACTGGACCAAACAAACTTCCAGGTCAGTGGCAGCAGTTCCAGGAATTTCCTAATTAGTTGGTTGCCCAATGCTGAAGATTTGGGAGAAAGGGTCTCCTGCCCCCTTTGAGGCCTCTTCGAATGTTGCCTGCTCTTCCCCCCACCCAGCCTCACACCCCATTTGGCTCTCCCAGAAAAGATAAAAAGCTGAGCCTGTGGCCATTTCAAAGTAGGGGCAGAACACATTATCAGTCCCAAGAAATCAATGCCATGTAATTGTGGGATGCCAAGGTCTGTATTTATTTGGCCATTTCTTTCTGTATTATTTTAAATTTTATCTTCTCCTTTTCCTATCACTTTTGTTTAGAGTTTGGCAATGTCATACATCTAGTCTAAAAAAAGCTTTTGATTTTGTTAATCTTTCTATGCTTTTAATAAGAGATAAACAGTTTTTTATCAGCGTATAATTCATATACCATCAAACTCACCTTTTTAAAGTGTACAACTCAGTGGCTTTTAGTATATTCACAAGAATGTGCAACAATTGTCACTATCTAACTCCAGAATATTTGCAATACCCCCCAGCCATCACTTCCCACTCCCTTCTTTCCCTCAGCTTCTGGAAACCACTGATCTGCTTCCTGTCTCCATGGAGTTCCTATCCTGGATAGTCCATATACATGGAATCATGCAGTATCCGGCCTTTTGTGTCTGGCTTCTTTCACTTAGCATAATGTTTTCAAGGCTCACCCACGTTGTCCCACATATCAGTGCTTCTCCCTTTCTATGATGAAACAACATTCCATTGCATGGATATACCCTATGTTGTTCATCCATTCATTAGCCAACAGACATCTCAGTTTCCACTTTGGGGCTATGAATATTCATGTACATGTTTTTGTGTGGACACGTTTTCGGTTCTTCAGAGTATGTACCTAGAAGTCAAATGGTGGAGTCATGCAGTAAATCCATGTTTAACTTTTTCAGGAACTGCCCAGCGTTTCCGCAGTGGCTATCCACCGTTTCACATTCCCATCAGCAAAATGAATATCAATTGCTCCACATCCTAGTAGGTATGAAGTGATATCTCCTTGTGGAATCGATTTGCATTTCTCTAATAACTAATGATGATGAGCATTTTTATGTGCTTGTTGGCATTTGTATATCTTCTTTGGAGAAATGTCTATTTAAAATTTTTGCCCATTTTTTATTTGGGTTATTTGTCTCTTTATTGTGGAGTTGTAAAAGTTACTTGTATATTCTGGATACTGGATTTAATCCAACACCTTTGATCAATTCCTTTGGCCTGGATTTCAACGGTGAAGTTGGGGAGCAGCAGCAGGGAGAGGAGGTGTCACACTCCTGTGAGTGTGACCACAGTGCTGGGGGAGCGGAGGGCAGGGGTTAGGGCAGTGAGCTGGAGAAGGGGCGGGTCAGCTTGTGCATGTTCTGGTCGACTATTCACTGAGTCAGGGCTCTGGCATCGCCTGGACCTTACCATTCCCAACACCAAAAATTGGGGTCTTTGCTAAAATTTCTGTAATAAATCCCTTTTTTAGTCCAGGACTTTGAGGATATTCTTGATCCCTCTGTATTTCATCTGTAAAATGGAGATATTATCTTTGAAGCACTGTCTTGGGGATTATATGATATAATGTATAGAAACACTTGGTTTATAGTGGAAATATTAGATCCTCCTCCCTTCATTTAATGTGTATTCCCACATTCTGTCTTCCAACTTCTTAATCTCTTATATTCTCCCTGCTTAAATATAATAAACATTTTATTCACATGCTGTAAATCACAAAGACTTAGGGTGGCCTGCTTTGGGAAGCGGTACTTTTGCTGAGTTAGATGACATACGTATACATATATACCTCCGGCCTTCTAAAATGTGTTTAGGTCCTACCAGGTTAAAAAGCAGCTCTAAATTAAAAGGTAGCCTTGTTTTGTAATTACACTTACGGTTATGGTTTGTCACTCATCATTTGTTTCCCAGTAGGCATTGCTGAATGGACTTTTACCCTGAAGCTTCAATTGTTAAAAAGAAGATTAACATAAAAGAATCCTTAGAGCTCCAAGAATATATTATTTCATTTATTTCTAGACAACTAGTAGCAGAAAGTAGTTATTTTATTTAAAATATCCAAAACACTACTGTTTGTAAAATGATACATGGAAATCTGATTCACAATTTATTTCTAACACATGTACCAGGAAGAGTAAGTTATATAGGGGACACTTGAGGAATTGAGGAATCCTTTTTGGTCAGCATCTAATATGATATCCAGCCTTCTAAAAAACAACTCAGTCTTTGCCGTTTCAAAACAGTCTGACTGGGAAGCTATTCAGCCACAAATGTTGCTAAGTTAGGAATGAATAGGTGAGTATATTGTATCCGTGCAAGGGGAGGGGTAGTTTTAGAAAATTAAGAGTCCCATGTTCCCACATTGAGGCACCCCCAAGGCCACTTTTTGGTTTTGTACATTGTTTTTCCTTTATGCCTATAAAGGTCCTCATTTTCAAAAGGTTTACATTTAGCTTGAGGTAAAGTTTGTTTGTTTCAATTTTGTATCCTTTTCATTTTGGTGTAACCCTGTGGTCAAAGGTTCACCCACCCTTCCTGTGGATGTGACCAATCCCTCCAAAGGGTATCTGGAGAGAGGGAGAGAACACAATTGCTCTTCTGTCCACAGTAGCCCCGGAGAAAGTTCTGATCACATTGATGGAGGACAACATGAATAAAATTCCACATTCCAATTGGAATTCCGAATAGTAACAAATGAATTAATCTTAATCAAAAGAACAACTTTACATGTTCAATGATTTGCAAGAGGGGATTCTCATTTAATCATATCTTATACTATTTAATTCTCATCATGGACCGATTTCATAATTGATCCAAGGCTAAATGACTAAAAGCCCCATGACTCTTTTCCTTACTGATCTCATTTCTGAGCTGATTTAAATGGAATTTCTGCAAATGAAAATCTCCTTTATTGAAATTCAACAACTTCATCCATCCATATTTAATTTTTATATGCTTTCATTGGAATAAAATTTTATTTACTATCATCAAATAAGTTCCCTTTTAAGATAGTAATTTTCATATTGTCATCTTAACCATTAGGTATGTGTCTTGGTAGTTCCCAGAACCACACTTTTTCCTTTTTAAATCAGTAGTTTCCTTCTTAGACTCAGGAATATTTTATACTAAAGAGGCAAGATATCTCCCAGATTTATAGAAAAAATAAAATTTGTTGTTAGATTTGTGACCAATGTTAGCCACCAAAACTCAACCTCCTATTCACTCATTCACTAAGTGAGAAGTTACAGACCAAACTAATCTTCACCACCTCACCATGGGTTCTTCTGGAAATGTTACCTTCCTATTCCTGGGATCCCCTGAGGGTATGTAACAGAGGCTTCCCAACTTGAGCACAAAGCAGAGTCACCAGAAACTTTGTTAAAACAGACTTCTCTGGCTGGTGTGGCTCAGCGGATTGAGCACCAGCTTGTGAAGCAAAGGGTCACTGGTTCGATTCCCAGTCAGGGCACATGCCTGGGTTGTGGGCCAGGACTTTGGTTGGGGGTGTGTGGGAGTCAACCAATCTGTTTCTCTCTCACGTTGCTGTTTCTCTCCCTCTCTTTCTCCCTTCCCCCCCCCCTAAAAATAAATAGGTAAAATCTTCAAAAAACTAAAACAGACTGCTAGTTCAGTAGCTCTGATCTGGGCCCAAGAATTTGTATTGCTATCAAGTTGATGCTGGTGCAGCTGGTTCAATGACCATAATTTGAAAAACCACTGCATAGATCCCTATTTTTCTCAACACATATCAACTTTAAAGAGTAAAAAGATTAGAAAAGTTGCTAAAACCTTGAAGGATTCAGGTTGGTGCAGGATGCATCAGCTAGAGATTGTGGATAAGTCACTCCTGCTGAATCTCTGGCCTGGATTCTGGACTCTGCTCCCTTGCCTAGATTTTCAGAATTTTCCAGACTCCCTCTGCTTCACAACTAGACTATTGTTGCCCTTGTCTCAGTACCATGGCATTATTGTGATATGTCTTCTAACTGTTATGAAAGCCTTATGAAGAAAAAATTAGCCCATTTTCTGAAAGCAGCTGAAAGCCGATCAGGTCACCATTGCTCTGAAGAACAAGTCTTTCTAAGGGTGTAATATGCATCAGCAATCCAGGAAGTCCCCGTACAATTTAAAACATCTCCAAACTCATAGGGTAGGGAAGTATCTCAATTAGCTTCCACTATTGCAAATACTTTAATAGCTTGTGAACAATTCAGAGAGGCAAAAACATGTTCTCAATGAGCTAATAACTGCAACAGAGATGGCATAAGGGCAGGGGAAGCGCTAATGTGGTGGGACTCACGGCCCCTTTACAATCATCTTAATTTATTCCTCCTCATTCCAAGCCACTTACAGATGCACTGAAAACATAGCTTAGGTTCTGTTAGAGTCCCTGGCACAAAGGTGGTCTGCATAAGGCACTGCTATTTTGGTCATGGAGCAAAATTATGTACTGATTACCTTATGTCTAATACATGCGTGAGATAGTTCAGGAAGCAGTCATGGGTAATCTACATGGAAAAAAACCTTTCTGAATTATCTTTTCACAACTAACACAATGATTTAAGGCAATGCCAAAGCATATGAACAATTATAATCAACTTATGGCAAAGAGCAAGGATTTAAAGGCACAAGTAAAAATATAGTGTGTCAGGAATCATACACCTGTATCACTGGTGTGCCCCAGGGTCTGTGTAACAGAGTCAGAGAAGAAAATTCCTTTGTTACACTATCCAAGATGAAGTGGCCATCCTAGCACCTAAGCACCTGGAAAACAAAGTCAGGCACCCTTACTGAACTCTGGCTTTGGCTCCCTAATTTGCATTTCCCTTGTCTGAAGCTCTGAGGCCTCTTCCCCCATCACATTTGGAGAAGGGGAAACTTCACACTGCAGAGCAATGAAATGGATTTCCATCCTCTGAGTATAACAGGGAGACTTCTTGCTTCACAAGCGCACACAGGGCTCCCTCTGCGCCTTCCCAGCCTGAGGCCTGAGAGGCCGCAGCAGTCGGAAAGGCCTTTTTAGTCTGCAGCGCAAGCTGACCCCAGTGTCAGGAGCAGCAGCTCCTGCTTTCTGAGCCCCGTCCCCCACCCCACCATCTTCCCCCTCTCATTAGGAAAAGCTCTCATGTCACCACGAACACTGGTTGACTGATTATACTTTAGGGTAAATGAATTAAAATGCTTCATCTCAGCCAGGTGTTTGCTTTCATGCATTTTTATCACTGATTACAGATTGAAATGTCTTCTCCCCTTACAGGTGTGTTAGCCATGAGCCAGTAGATGGAGGGAAAATTTGTAGGGAGCACTTAAGAACCACTTTCTGGAAATGGAGGGGATGTAGTGGGTGGGAGGCAGGAGCCAGAGGAAAGTGGCACCCCATAAACACAGCCAGGGATTGGAGCCCTTCCTTCCTGGCATGAATATCACAACTTTCCTGCAGTCTCAACCTGAATACAAGCAGCTTACGCTGCCTCTCCTTCCCTATCTCCCAGCCTTACCCACCTACCATCTACCCACATCTACCCAGCCCCATCTACCCACATGGGCCTTTTTGGACAGACGGGGGTGTTTCTGATGGCTGCAAGAACCGGGGAGCAGCCCTAACATTTCCCAGACTTCCTTGCTCATCTTCTCAAACCAGGCAGAGGGTGTTAGGTCACTCCTTCGTTGGGTCACACAAAGCTCCGATGATTCCCCTAAATGAGGGGCTTCTGGTAAACAAAACTGAAAAATTCATCCTAGGTCCAAGGCCACAGCAGGGCCTTTTACTTCAACCCGCTGCATCAGAGTGCTGCCCAAAAGGACACAACGTAAAAGCCAGGAGACAGAGTAAGAGCACATCCCGAAAAAGGGCAAACCAGCAGTGACTGCCGCCTTTAGTGAAGGGCTGTGACTAGGCCTGGTGTGGGGTGGGGGGTGGAGGGGTTATGTGCAGTGGCTTTGCCTTCCAGCACGCACACACATGAGTAGGCTAATTTTTTATCATGAAAATGTTCGATAACGCACAAAAGTAGAAAGAATAGTATCACCAACTATTGCATCACTCCAACCCTACCTAATTCAGTGTGCCTCCTGTAACGTAAGGACATTTCCTAAATAAACAAAACACCATGGTTGCCCTAAATAAAATTCCTTGATATTATCTCACATCCAGTCCATATTTAATCAGGAATCAGGGAGAAATGCTTTTATTTTATATGGATAGCAGGAAAACTGGTAATACTAAAAAATTGTTTACAGTAATGCTGATTATAGATACTGAACAACAATCAAAAAGAAACAAAACTAACATTGGATTTAACTGTATTAAAATAACACTAATAAAACAGCTTATTCAATTGCTCACATTTATCCCCAATGACCAGAGATCATAATAACAATTATGCATGTCATTAAATGTGCACAGGATTACAGTTGGAATCAAATAAAACGTATGTCAGTAGTACAGGAATTCTGCTTGCAGCTTTATAAGAAAATTGTTTTCTTCCAAAGGCAATGAATTGACCTAGATAATCTGTTTTCAGACCCAGGGAAGTGTAGTTGATACCAAGAGTACCAAAAGAAAAAAAAAAAAGAAAACCAACTTCAGCTTCATCAAACTCCTGACAACCTCCTCTCATTTCCTTTGCAATGATATATCGTGCTCTCAGCCAGTTGAGAAAAATGCTGATATGAAACTTCAGCGCAATTACGGGAAATGCAATTGTTCTGGGATCTCTGAGAAGGAACTCTTTTTATAGGAAGTACCTGAAGGACTAGCTTTGCACACCCCTCCTTCTCTTCTTACTCCCTAAACCCACTCAATTTGCAGGTGAGGGTTCAGAAAACTGACCTTGAGCAAATTACTTATTACATAATTCAGTCTGTCTTTTGGGAAACACTAATAGTTATATCAGAAGACTTTCTGCAGTGTCATTGTACTACCTTCACAACAAATGTGTACAAATTTCTTTCTAAGTCTAGATGTAAAATGGATGCACTTGATTCAAAGGAAAAAAGTAAATGGAAGGCAAGGAGGAGCTCCACACATGTAAGTCTCCTTCCACTCTGGTAGCTGGTGTTTGCCTTTAAGACACCCCCCCCACTCTGTTCTCATTCTCTGCAGGCCTCATGGACACAGCACCTACTGAACTCAAGGACTCCAACCTGCCCCAATGATCAAGCAGACTGACTTAAAATCCTGAGAAAACCAACTTCTGAAATGTGGCCTCAACTTTTTGGAAAGGTTGTAACCGTAACTGGGCAGCTTTTGTTATGTTCATAATAGCCTGGGCCTTCTGCAAAAAGGAAGGAAAGGAGAGAGAGAAGGAAAGAGGAACAGAGTGAGGGAGGGAGGGAGAGAGGGAGGGAGAGAGAGGGTTAAAAGAGGGAGGGCAGGTTATGCTTGGAAATGAACTTTCTTAAAACCAAAGCACTGGTGAGTTTGTTAAAGATTTTAAGCATGACAGCCCAGCTCTCCCAAACCATGGCAGCTATAAAGGGAATATAATTATACTTAACAGAAGCCACCTGCATTTTGAAGTTGCCCTAAATTTAAAGCTTCTGGGAGTCTTAATTAAATTTAATGAAAACCATAGCTCCTAAACAAAGATGTATGGTAGCTACCACTTAGTTATTCCTGAGGAAATTAAGTAGCAATCATGAAGACCTACCTCAGCTTTCACATTTAAACCTCTGGATATTAACGCCCAAAGTCTATAAATAAGGTAATGCTCTCTTCTTTTTATGAGGTAATAACATTGTCAAACTACCCACTTGCTCCTGTAGGAAGAAGAAAAACAGAACTAGAAGGAAAAAGAAGAGGAGAAAAGAATGAAGTACAGCAAAGTTAGCCCGGGTATGAAATAGGGTTGCATATTGGCTTCCCATCCCTGGAGCCCCTCCATCACACCACCATCACCTCCAGCAGCATTTCTTAAAAAAAAAAAAAAAATTGTGTGATATTTGACATTGCAGAATAAGTGCCTGGTTAATTCAGATCAGGATGGGTGTCTGTAAATCATAGCACTAGACTATGTGGCTCGTTATGCTCCCGTGATGGTGTTGTGTAACTTAGGCTGTGCTTATGTAGGAACAAGGGTGGTCCTTTGGATGGGTTTTAGCAGCGCATTAGCAGAGAAACACTGAAAGCTGACACCAGGCAGGAACTTTTCTCTAGGACCAGGACAGGGAGGAGGAGATGAAGTGGCGAATCTGCCTCCACAGAGGACAACCGAACAGCCTAGACAGGGTGCTCACACATTAATATGCATCAGAATCCCCTAGAAGCTTGCTAAAACACTAGTTGCTGGAATCGACCCTGAGACATTCAGAATTCAGGTCTGAAGTAGAGCCCCCAAACTTGCTTCTCTAACAAATTCCTAGGAGATGCTGATACTTCTGGTCCAGACACTGTACTTTGAGAACCACTAGTATAAGACATAGTACCTTAAAGTTTATAAAACTGAGGCATTACTTAGGAAATGGTTTGATATTAGGTGAATCCAATCCAAAAAGCAGAACATAGTATGGAGAAAACTGAGCCACCACTGATAAGAGGTAAACGGATAATTGTTGTTGAGTCCCAGAAATCTGCCCCCTAAGAGCAGGTGCATCGCTGCTAGGTGAGAAGTAAAGTCTCACCTTGGGAAAGGTGAACAGAGCCAGATGGGACCCGACAGCCACAATCCACCTGCTGGAGCCAGCTCAGGACCCCTGTCCTTAAGGAAACCAGCCAGTATGTTGCGGAAGGTCCCTGCAGGACCAAGGAGTGAATCTGGGACAGACAGCTTCAGAGCAGGGCACTTGGGAGCATCTCCTCCTACCCACAAGAAATATCTGACTCGTCCGCAGGTAGACTGAAGCATATGTTCCCTCTGGACATCAAATCTTTGACAACCAGAACCCTCCCCCCACCCCCACACAGACAAACTTGCCCACCAGTGCTCCAGGTCTTGACAATTCCTGTATAATTATGTAAAGTATCTGAATCACTGAACTCTACACTCATCTGCCTACATTTAGAGCACTGTCTGCACTAATTTGATGAATCATAGAAAACACAACTATAAGGCAGTATTATTAAAGCACTTTCTTATTCATTTTCAGTTAACTCTTAAACCCTTCAGATGAGCCAAAGAACACCCAAGAGAGGGGATCCTCAGGCATCACAGAAGCAGCCCTCAGACCTCCCCTTCTGTGAAGCTGAGATCCGTGTCCTGACTCCGAGTCCAATAGTGTTCCCATCAGACCACATTGCCACTCTTTTCGAAAGGATTCGAACCCACTCTGCAGAGCAGGGGAAATTTAATCTCTCCAGTTTCATTAAACAAACCCAAAATCAAAAGATCACACAAGGAAACATATTTCATCATCCCACTGAATTTTCTAACACATCGCATAACCTATTTCCTAAGGAAGACCCTCCCTGACTTAGGAAAAAGAGTTCTCCATCATTAGAGGTAACCGAGCGAAGGCCACACCACCTTCACTGCACCAGGTACAGTAAAAAAGGAACTGGATATTTCGGGGGGGCTGGATATTGACTGATGTTATTGAATCTACTGATTCTAAATTCTCTTAATTTCTCTGTTAGGCTACTCTTTTTAAAAAGATTTTATTTATTTTTAGACAGAAAAGAAGAAGAAAGAGAGGGAGAGAAACATCAGTGTGTAGTTGCCTCTCACATGGCCCCCTAATGGGGATCTGGCCCACAACCGAGGCATGTGCCCTGACTGGGAACCGAACCAGCAACCCTTTGGTTTGCAGGCCAGCACTCAGTCCACTGGACCACTCAAGCGAGTTCTGTTAGGCTGCTCTTTAAAAAGAGACAACACTCCTATCACTCTTTCTGTAATTTTTACATGTGAAATGTTTCTGTGGGCCCTGTAATTTCAAAAGACAATGAAAACTCCGTATTTTTATTGCAGGTTAACATAAATGACAATGTGTGTTTTTTTCAGACTTGAAAGTTAGTTTATTTTTGACAAGTGGAAATATACAGTAAGATGTTTCTTATCTATTTTGGAATTCCAAAAATAGAACAATACTAGTACCCCACAATTCTTACCCCACAGAAAATAAAAGAGTATGTATTTCTTGCCCAGTGGTACTTGGACTATCTGAAAGTGTTTCCCTAATCTCAGATGCACTTGCTCCTTTTCTTTACATTGCTCACACTGTAAACTTTTAAAATAAATGTCCTACAATAAAGTCGTTTTAAATAATAATAAAGTAAAATAAATGTCCTTAGGCACCAACTCTGTGCTATTAATTATAAATTGCGTCGTGACCTTTCAAGGCCATATAGGCTCCAGGATTCGGGTAGATGGAAGAATATACACAGAGCCAAGGGGATGCTTGGCCTGCCTTTATTCAAGGGTGGGCGATCCATGCACACTGCAAGCTGCGTGTCCCCCTGCATGGCGCACTGTATGTCACCCGTCCCCCGGTGGGAAACCCCAACTCCCAATATACTACATGCACACAAAGCCATCAGGGAGACAGAATATTGTATAACACAGAGTGATTCTGCGCATGCGAGCCCACTTAACGTTATGGGAACCGTTTATCAGACCCAGTCTCAAGGCTAGGAGAACACTACTTATCTTGGTTCCCCAGACACCTGGGTGAGGGAGCCAGGCTGACTTTGTTTACCCTACATAAATACTTGCACATTTTTAATGGAATCATTATAAAGGACTTCTGCTGATACACCCAAGTAAAAGCACATCAATATTTTAAATGGAAAGCCCATCAAGGCAACATGCCACGGAGACTTAGGAGTTAAGTGAACTGGGTTACACTCCAGGCACCAATACATCCCAACTCTATGACTTTGGTAAAGTGTCCTTTTCGAAAAAAAAAAATGGTTAAAAAACGCATATAACTCACAGAAATAAAATGCAATAATGTAGGTGTGGCACCAGCATAATGCACAAGGCAGCAGCGTTTTATAGTGACTAAGCACAAAGATTGCTTGTACTCAATCCCCAGTCTGCCGCTTAACAGCAGTATGATCTCGAGGAAGGTGTTTGACCTCCCCAAACCTGTTTCCTCCTCTTTATATGGGGACTAATGATATTCTCTACCTCACAGGCTTGTTGTAATGATTAGCCAGGATGGTACCTGCAACCTCCCAGCAGGGGGCGCTGCAGGTAGTGGGAACTTGGACACTACCTCCCTTAGCAGGCATCCTTTTCCCAAGCTACCTCTGAGCCTTCCTACTCACTTCTTCCTACCTTGCCATCCTACATTGACCAGAAGGCAAAAATACATGTAAGCTGGAGGCAGAATTCATCTTTGGGAGAAATCTTTTCCTTCAGCCATATACATTGAAACTCCTGTTAGCTGTGAATAGAAGCCCTCCCAGAGCCTGGTTGAGAAACAGAGTGGAGCTGTTATGTATAATAAAGTAGGAGTATGGAGCTTCTGGAGGCATTGGGGGGAGGAGGTGAGGCAGGCAGGTTTTGGAGTCGTCCTGTTTGGAATGCTTTTTCTTTTAAATGGCTGGATGATAAAGTCATAGTTCTATAGTAATCCAATGTGTTTATAAGTAATAACTTCACTTTTAAGAGATATAAAAACAATAAAGATCAACTACTGTATAGAAATTGGAGTTAATAGACTATGTCTTAGATCTCTAAGTATTATTCTTTTACAATGGCTACAGTGTAAGCCTAATAAAATTCAAGAGAAAATTTGACCTTGTCAGCTACAAGATTTTTATCAGAAAAAATACAAAGAACATTGTATTGGTTTCGATATTGGAAGAGAGGTGGAGCTCAAGAGGAGATGAGTCCCTGAGATGTCCTAAAAAGGCACTTGGGGAATGGAACTTGAATGCATAAAGGAGCTTGTAAGGATAGCTAGGGGCACATTTTCAACTCTGCAAGGGCAGTCAGAATTCAAAAACGTCAAAGGAGCTTCTCTGGTCCAGGTAGTTAAAAAATACCCAGGCGTCTCCTGTTTCACCTTCAAGAATCTTCTGTAATTCCAAAATTATAGAGTGAAAATACTTCTAGCTTTAAAGAAACAGCACTTTTCAGAGACCCAATCCCCTTAATTAAGGAGTCTACTTTAAGGCAAATCATATCGTCCTTAAAAGACACAGATGGAAAAATATGTTTAGAAATACTGCTTAGCATGCAGAGTGGACTAAACACGAACTAGGAGCTGAAGACCTAGTTTCTTGGCCTGACTCATACCTCTCCCAGTATGACCCAGAACAACTCACTTGGAGTTTCATTGCCATCTGCCAAATGGGATTTTTTTTAAATTGTCAACTCTAAAGAAGAAAACTGACAATTCACATGTGGGAAAATACGTATTTCTTAAACAACTCATGGGAAAATGTTAATTCTCTAATTAATTAAAAATAGCAATTTGAAAACCAAGCTCATAGATACAAAGAACAGATTGATGATCGTCAGAGGTAGGGGGTGTGGGATGGGGGGTTGAGAAATAAACTGATTTAGTTTATTTTATGTTAAAAATCTGAATAAAATTTTTTAAATGCAATTTAGATCAAACTTCAGAAACCATTAATGTATGCTAAAAAATTCTTTAATAGCAATACTTAAGAAGTAACAATAAAATTAGATTCACTTATTCAATATAATAAGCTGCTTAAAGTTACCTATTTTTCTTCCTTATTCACATCTAAATTTCCAATGCCTAGTACACATTAGGAATTCAATAAGTACTCAACTGACTATCCATTGATGGTCTTCAAAATTGTTATTCGGGAATTAATATGGTTATATGTAACAAAAGCCCACCCTGGCTGCTGCAGCTCAGTGGATTGAGCACGAGCCTGTGAACCAAAGGGCCACCAGTTCAATTCCCAGTCAGGGCTTTTACCTGAGTTGCAGGGATGCATGTCCCCCTGCAACTCAGTAGGGGCCATGCATCCCTGCATGAGAGGCAACCATACATTGATGTTTCTCTCCCTCCCTTCCTTTCTCTCTAAAAATAAATAAAATCTTTAAAAAAAAAACAAACAAACCCTATTTCTGGAATAGCTCCCACATTAAACTGAAAGGTGAACAGTAAGGGGAAATGGTTTGTTCCAATCTGTCCTAATTCACTTCCACGGGCCAATAAAATCAGGTACTCTTAACTAGGCAGAGGAAAAATGAGAGGCCTATTTTTATAGAGGATAGTGGACCAGAAGATAGTAGTACCAAACAGCCCCCTTACTAATTTCCCAACCTGAAATCTAAGGTGAGATACTCTCACTGTCCAGGTGCCCTCCTTTGGGAAATGGGCAAAGGTTGTGGCTCACTTTGGGCCGAGGCTTGGTTGCCATTGAGCCCCAGCTTCAGTAGATTATTCAAAAAAAGGCCAAAGATTCAAACCATTTAAACACATAGCATTACCCACCTTCTTACGCTATAGTCTGTGAACAGGACTGTGTATTCTGAGAGAGTACCCGTTCCCAGCCAGAAGCAGGGGCCTGCTCCTCCTGGTCCATCATCTGCACACAGGGTAGCACGCACACTTTTGTCTAATTTCTCCCATGGCCACCTCATCAGCTCATTTGAATCAGAGATCTAAGTCTCATGGCTTCCATTGCTTTCTTTCTTGGCGACACAAAATTTCATGACTCTAGGAACTAAAGTACTGTTGCAGTCAGCAGGCACTGACTTGCATAAAGCTGTCTCGTTTTTTATGACAGAACCCACCATTCCTAAAGTACTGACACTTGCACTCCTTTCCTCACCTCCCTGGGGCTGTAAAGGATGTTATAATGGCATTTACCCTCTGACCCAGTAATTCCACATCCTAAAAGTTTTAATCCAAGGAAACAATTCAGAAGTGAAATGTCTGTAACAGTATTGTTTAAATAGAGGGTGGTGGTTCATGAATGTTGATGGGGATGAAAAGGTGATACTTGAGTTGCTGCTCTGTAAAGCGCTAGGTGTGCCACACTGGTCCAGCACACAGCATCCGCACAGGATCGTAGTGTGGGCTGGTGGAAGCAGGGCCAAGCACGTGCTGTGCAGTTTTAACTGTCCAGATGTGGAAGTGGGAGAGAGCCTCTCATGCTTTCATAATTCATGTGAATTCATATTTTCATAATTATTTAAAGCAAATAAAAATGACACTTTAAAATTGTGTTTTCTAAACCAGCACTCGCAACACCTAGGCCTAGGTCCCACCCTGTGGGCCCAGCCCAGCCCCTGGCCTGTTTTTGTTCAAGTTTTCACATTTTTTAACAAAGCTATTTAAAAAATGAATATTCAAGAGACCATATGTAGACCACAAAGCCTAAAATATTTACAATCTGGCCCTTTACAGAAAGCGTTCGCTGAACCCTGGTATAACCAGTCACTGTTCTCTGCAGAGCCCTTCAACCTCCCTGCAAATGATACTCATTTGAAGTAATACTTTTCAGTCTGTGTTTCCTGGTTTAATTTTGTGTCTTCTTCCATGCTGCCTCCAAAAACTTCTCAGCCACTGCTCCCAGCGCCATACTGCTTTCTACTTCTCTGCTTCTTTATACTTGTCAGCTATAGATTCAAAAGTTATTCAACAAAGCTTCTTAAAAGATGGATTCTGGATGAGGCTGTAAACAGCTCTGAATTTTAGTGAGTCAACACTTTACCTCCTCTGTTTTCTATTTTTTAATCTATGGTAACCTGGTATCTAGAAGACACTTACTAGGCAACTTTGGCCAATATATTGCATATGCATGTGATATAAACCCAGATTCACTTTTAACCAAGGCTTGCAATTTCTCTAGCGTGCCAATTTATGGGTTTTTAAATAGGCTATTGTCTTTCCTCTCCTCCCTTATGAAATAGCTTAGTGCACACTGACCTAAAATCGTCTGCTCTTCAAGAAAATTACTTTTCATCACTTTCAACTTTTGAGGCTTCTCCACTTCAGAAGTACAGTGGAATTGGATTGTCATTTAGTTCTGCTGCAATCTTTGTTGACCTAGAGGACAAAGTTAATGCTAGGGTATAATTGTTAAATAGATTATTATTATTTCTCTCCAATATGACAATTAGTTTTCTCAGATTATTCACTTTAAAATACCAAGTTTGGTGACGTCAGAGGCCATTCTAGCAGCGTCAGTGAAGAACAGTTTCGCACATGTGACACTTGGGAGGCTGACCGACGTGGAGGAGTCTCCCAGGTGATGGTTAGAAAAGCAGTTTAGGAAGGCAAAGAGCCTTTGGGGCAGATGTTTCTGACCTGGCTCCCCAGTACTCTAAGTTCCTTGATACCACACCTGATTCATTCTCGGGCCATGTAGTTCAGGTGTGGCTGACCCTACCAGCACAGGAAAGAGTTAACGTGGCTGGTCAGAGACCACTATGTTTAAAAAGGTTTGTTTGCAAGGTTGACCCTTGGCTGGCATCTGAGACCTCAGATTTCAGGAAGATTCCCACCATTTCCGCACAGAGAAGAATGGATCCCTGTGCGCAAACTGTACAAACAATAGGGTTTATATTAAGCGTCTGCTTTCCTTCTAGGAGTCTGGAATTTTGGTGCATGCTCTGGCAGACGCCCGTGACCAACCTCCCAATTAAAACTCTGGACACTGAGTCTTGGTGGACATTTCATAGCAATGGTCACACTTTAGTGCTGGGGGAATGAAGCTTGCCCTATGTAATTCCATGGGGGAGGGAACTCTCGAAAGCTTCTACCCAACTTCCTCTGGACTTTCACTCCATGTGGCCTTTCACCTTTTGATTTTGCTTTGTATTGTTCTGCTGTAATAAATCAGTCTTGAGTATGACTATATTCTGAGTCCCATGAGTCCTCCCAGCAAAATACCAAAACTCGGGGCCATCTTGGGGATCACACTTTATCCTTAGCTGTATGTAAAGGCCCTGGTGGATGCAGGCCAATCAATACATCCAGCATCTCTGGCTGTAGTGATGGGTTCAAGGATTGGCTTTTAACCCAACCACAGCTAGTGAGACCAGGTGAGGACTTTACCCAGGCTTGAGATAACCCAAGCTCTCCCTTGCTCTCCCTTCTGCTGGCTGATTTGAAATGGGACTGTGAGGCTGCACCTGTTGGCTGCGTTCTTGTAACGACAACAGGAATAACCTGGCGTTCCAGGATTACCACATGGAGCTAGCAGGTAGAGGAGGCAGAGAGATGGCAAGGAACTGGGCCTAGATGATGATGAATTGCTCTTCAAGCCCCTTCAAAGCCAGTCCTATCCTTCAGTTATGTGGGTAAGTTCTGTTATGCAGATTTGAACTGGCTTTATTACTTGCAACTAAAAGAATTCCAACTGATGCAACTTTGAATCATGATAGAGTCTGACAGTAAGAAGACCATCACAGGTTTTTCAGTTGGAAAGTCACATGTTCAGAAGGCCAATCTGCTGGGTGGTGAGGGTCGGTGGTGAAAGACTGGAGAGACCAGGTGAAAAGCCACTCAAATGAGCTGTCAAGCATGAGGGCATACTTGGGTGTGGAATCAGAGAACAAAAACTGTAAATCTTAAGGAAGTAGAAATGACAAAAGGTGTTGAAGGACTAAATACAGGGTGTGAGAAAAGGTCAAGGGTGACTGGTTTCTTAGCTTAGGTAAAAAGTGATGCTCTTAACTAAGACAAAAACAGGAAGAGATGCGGGTTTGGCGGGGGAGAGGAAGACCACAGGTTTACTTTGGACCTTTATCTGCACTAACTACATGATGGCAGTCTGGTAATGACCAGGACCTATGGATGACACTGTGGAATTACAGAGAAATCGAAGCTGAAGATACAGATTGGGAGTTACCAACACTTAGGTAATGACTGAAGATATGAGTACGTTGAATTATCCAGGAAGAAAATGTCTCCCCAAAAGACAAGGCTGAAACCTCCATCAAAAATCCTGAAAAATATAGCTAGAGAAAGTGACAAAAGAGACAAGAGATTAACTCATAAAGTCATTATAAAGTTAATATAGTTCTCGTTGGAGGATAAAAGGAAAGTAACGAATTAGGAGGATAGTACATTCAATATTGTTAACTATTATAAAAAGGTTAAGGAGGGTGGGATCCAAGATGGCTGAGGAGTAAGTGGAAGCTACACAACTTCCTCCCAGGACCAAACTGGAATTACAACTAAATTGTAGAGAAAGCATCCTGAATAAACAGCTGAACACTAGCTGGAGAGAGGACTTATCACCACGGACAGACAGAAGAAACCACTTTACCACCACAAGACTAGTAGGGGGTGTGGAAGAGGTACGAGAGGGCTGGCTTCCAGCAAAAGTGCTAGAGGGATATTTCAGCTGATGGATGGTTCCCCCTGAGAAGTGTGGTGTCTAAACCTCAAGCTGGGCTCCCCAGACCACGGCACCAGAACTGGAAAGGAACCCAGATTAACACCCAGCTGTGAAAAGCCTCAGAATTTCTGTCTGCCAGAAAGAGAAGCAGGAGATGCAGAGAGCTGTTTAAAGGGCCAACGCACAAAATTTCATTTGCAGCCACTTACCCTGGGCTCAAGCAGAGGGAGGACAGAGTGGACTACAGAGAAGCTAGAAGAGAGTCTGGGGTTGGTGGCTCTGGTGAGAGAACTGACGAAATAGCTGCAAGGATCCCCATGCTGAGTCATTCCCCTACTACAGAAACCATCCTTCTCAGGTAGAGGACTCCTCTCCAAGTGGCATCAGCCTGAGGGGAAGCAACAGTCCCACCAGCAGGAATTACTCTGCCTCACCTTGCGGTGCTTAAGCTGATTACAGCCTAATTAGTTTAACAAATGATCAGTTTAGCAACTGATTGGTTTAACAGCTAAGGCAGAAAATACAAAGAAGCTGCCAAAGTGGGAAGACAAAGAAACAGACCCTAAATGAAAGAACAAGAGAATTCTCCAGAAGAACTTGATGAAATGGAGGCAAGCAATTTATCAGAGAGTTTAGAGTGATGATTATAAGGATATTCAAAAGCATGAAAAGACACATAGAAACCATGAAAAAGGACCAGTCAGAAATAAAGAATGCAGTATCTGAAATAAATAATACACTGAAAGGAATAAACAGTACGTTAGATGAAGCAGAAGATTGAATCAATGATTTGGAAGACAAGGTAGAAAAAACACCAACACAGAACAGCAAAAAGAATTTTAAAAAATGAGAAATTTATAGATTCAATGCAATCCCTATTAAAATACCAATAACATATTTCACAGATATAGAACAAACATTTCAAAAATCTATATGGAACTATAAATGACCCTGAAGAGCCATGGCAATTTTGAGAAAGAAGAACAAAACAGGAAGGATCACAATGCCTGATACAAAACGGTATTACAAGGCCACTGTAATCAAAACAGTATGGTACTGGCGTAAGAAGAGACACAGAGATCTATGGAACAGAAACCCAAGTCTCTAAGGTCAATTAATATTTGACAAAGGGAGCAGAAGCATAAAATGGAGTAAAAATACCCATTTCAACAAGTGGTGTTGGGAGAGCTGGACAGCTACATGTAAAAAAAATGAAACTCAATCACCAACTTATACCATACACAAAAATAAATTCAAAGTGGATAAAAGAATTAAATGTAAGTCATGACACCATAAAAGTGCTAGAGAAGAACACAGGCAAGAAAATCTCAGATATTCCATGCAGCAATATTTTCACCAATATGTCCCCTAGAGCAAGGGTCGTAAAGGAAAGAATAAACAAATGGATCTCATCAAAATAAAAAGCTTCTGCATGGCTGAAGAAAATAACATTAAAAGAGAACAAACTGTATGAGAAAACATATTTGCCAATGATACCTTGGACAAGGGTTTGATCTCCAAAATATATAAAAAGCTCACATGACTCCCCTCCAGAAAGACAAATACAATTTAAAAAATGGGCAAAGGACTTGAATAGACATTTCTCCAGGGAGGACACACAAAGGGCCCAGAGACATATGAAAAGATGCTCAGCATCACTAGCCATCAGAGAGATGCAAATTAAAACCACAATGAGGATACCACTTCACACTAGTCAGAGTGGCCATCATAAACAAATCAACACACAATAAGTGCTGGCATGGGTGTAGAGAAAAGGGAACCCTAGTGCACTGTTGGTGGGATTGTAGACTGGTGCAGCCACTGTGGAAAACAGTATCGAATTTCCTCAGAAAACTAAAAATGGAACTGCCTTTTGACCCAGCAATACCACTGTCGGGATTACAGCCTAAGGGTCCTGAAACACCAATTTAAAAGAACCTATGCACTCGAATATTCATAGTATAATTTACAATAGCCAAGTACTGGAAGCAATCTAAGTACCCATCAGTAAACAAGAGAATGAAAAAACTATGGTGCATTTACACAATGGAATTCTATGCAGCAGAAAAGAAAGAAGGCGCTCCTACCCTTCACAACAGCATGGATGCAACTGGAAAGCATTATGCTAAGTGAAATAAGCCAGGCAGTGAAACAGACATACCATATGACACAGGTGGCAAACACAAGGCCCGTGGGCTGAATCCAGCCCTCCACCTTGTTTTATCTGGCCCTGCACTTTGTTTCTACCTGGCAGCAGCAGCGCCGAGCTCTCACTTAACTGTTAAGGAGTAGTTACATTTATACAGCCCTAAAATTACATTTGGCCCTTTGAAGGCAACTGCGAGGCTGATGTGGTCCCCGGTTAGTATGAGTTTGACACCCCTGCCATATGATTTCACCTATCTAGTGCAACATAATCAACAAAACAAGCAAGCAAGCAAAATATAACCAGACATATTGAAATAAAGAACAAACTGACAGTTACCAGAGGGGAGGGGAAGAGGGGGATAACAGGGACAAGGGGGAAGGGTCATCAAGGAACATGTATAAAGGACACATGGACAGAGCTAAAGGGGGTAGATTAGAGGGTGGGAGGCAGAGATGGGTGGGGTGGAGGGGTGCCTGGTGGGGAGAAAATGGAGACAACTGTACTTGAACAACAATTTAAAAAAATGAGAGCTTAAGAAACATTTTAAAAACACAAAGCATAACAACATTCACATCATGGAAGTACCAGAAGAGAGTTAGCAAGGGATCAAGAACCTACCTGATGAAATAATGACCAAAATCTTCCATAATCAGGTGAAGGAAAAAGACATAAAAGTCCAAGACACTCAGAAAGTCCCAAACAAGTTGGACCCAAAAAGGCCTATACCAAGACACATCATAATTAAATGACAAGGCTTAAAGACAAGGAGAGAATCCTAAAAGCACAAGAGAAAAGCAGGTTGTCACCTACAAGGAAGCACCAATTATACTGGCATCTGATTACTCAACAGAAACATTTCAGGCCAGAAGGGTGAAATATTCATGGTGATGAAAAGCAAGGGCCTACAACCATGGCTACTTTACCCAGAAAGGCCATCATTTAAAATCGAAGGAGAAATAAGGAGCTTTCCAACCAAGAAAAAAGCAAAAGGAGTTTGTTAACATCAAACCAGCACTGCAACAAATGTTAAAGGCCCTGCTTTAAGCAGAAGAGAAAGGGAAAAAAAAGAGGAAAACAGTCTAACAATAAAATAGGACAACATATGTACATCTATCAATATGTAATGGCTTCAGTGCTGCAACCAAAAAACAAAGAGTAGCTGAATAAGAAAACAAGACCCATATATATGTTGCCTCCAAGACACCCATCTGAGATCGAAAGATACATGCAGACTAAAAGTAAAGGGGTGGAAAAGGGTATTTCATGCTAATCAAAAGGAAAAAAAAAAGTGGGGTAGCAGTACTTATATCCAACGAAATAGACTTTAAAACCAAGGCTATAGTAAGAGACAAAGAAGGACACAACATAATGATACAGAGAACAATCCAACATGAGGATATGACCCTAGTAAACATTTACACACCAACACATAGGAGCACCTAAATATGTAAAGCACATCTTGATGAATATAAAGGGACAGATTGGCAGAAATACAGTCACAGTCGGGGATTTAAAAACCCCATTGACTTCAATAGATCCATCTTCCAGGCAAAAAATCAACAAGGAGACAGTGGCCTTAAACGACACTCTAGATCAAATGGATTTAATTGATATTGTCAGAGCATTTCCAAGCAGCAGAACATACATATTTTTCAAGTGCATATGGAATGTTTTCTAGGATAGACCACATGTTACAACAGAAAATAAGTCTCAATAAATTTAATAAGATTTCAATTAGATGAAGCATCTTCTCTGACCACAATTCTATGAAACTGGAAATCAATCACAAGAACACTGAAAGACACACAGACATGGAAGCTAAATAACACATTATTAAACAATGAATGGGCCAACAATGAAATCAAAGAAGAAATCAAAAGATACGCTGACACAAATGAAAATGACAACAATCCAAAACCTGTGGGACACTGGGAGAGCAATGCTAAGAGGGAAATTCATAGCATTACAGGCCTATCTCAACAAACAAGAAAAAGCTCAAGTAAACAATCTAACTTTACACTTAAAGGAACTTGAAAAAGAACAATAGCCCTGGCTGGTGTAGCTCAGTGGATTGAGCATGGGCCTGTGAACCAAAGGATCAGGGTTCAATTCCCAGTCAGGGCACATGCCTGGGTTGCAGGCCAGTTCCCGGCAGGGGACGCATGAGAGGCAACCATACACTGATATTCCTCTCCCTCTCTACCTCTCTGCTTCTCTTCCCCTCTGAAGATAAATAAATAAAAATTTTTAAAAAGAACAATAAACAAAACCCAAAGTGAGTAGAAGGAAGGCAATAATAAAGATCACAGCAGAAATAAATGAAATAGAGTCCAAAAAAACCATACAAAAGATCAATGATTCCAAGAGCTGGTTCTTTGAAAAGATCAACAAGATTGACAAACCTTTTACCAGACTCATCAAGAAAAAAATGAGAAAGGACCCAAATAAAATCAGAAATGGAAGAGGAGAAATAACAACTGACATTAAAGAAATACAAAGGATTGTAAGAAAATATTATGAACAACTATAGGCCAACAAACTGGACGACCTGGACGAAATGGATAAATTCCTAGAAATATACAATCTTCCAAAACTAAATCAGGAAGAATCAGAGAATCTGGACAGATTACACCTAGTGAAATTGAAGTAGTAATCAAAAAACTCCCAACAAACAACAAAGCCCTGGACCAAAAGGCTTCACAGGTGAATTTTACCATACATTTTGAGAACTAATATCTCTCCTTCTAAAACTATGTCATAAATTCAAGAGGAGGGAAGGCTCCCAAACTCATTTTACAAGGCCAGCATTATCCTAATCCCAAAATCAGGTAAAGACACTACAAAGAAAGAAAACTATAGGCCAATAACCCTGAGGAACACAGATGCTAAAATCCTCAACAGAATATTAGCAAACCAAATACAGGAATGCATCAAAAAAGATCATACACTATGATCAACTGGGATTTATTCTGGAAAAGCAAGGTTGTGCAGTGTGGTGACTGCTGGGAGGTGGGAGATATAAGAGGATTAAATGGTGATAGAAAAAATACAATAAAGATTACATTTTTAACAAAAAGGTTAAGGGGCATGAGGGCTCATAAAAAGCCGTTGCTAAATCTGAATACCTTTAAGATGACAGGTTAGTAAGATAATTAAACATCACTTTCTCAACATGGTTTAAGCATCTAAGGTATATATTGGACACATCCATTAATTTGTGGTGCATTTGATTAATTTTAATATGCTATTTCTATTTGGAAGGACACTAGGCTTTTCCAAGCTCAATAGGGATAACAGTTACCATTTTATAGTAATGTTAAGAGACTGCCATTGTTTTTTAATTCAGTCAGCCTAACAATGGATCACTTTGAATTAAAATTAATTTTATGATACCATACCAAGTTCATGAGACTAAGATATAATTTCCAAAAAGCTAACTTCTTCTATGCCTTCTACATATGCTGCTCATTCATTAAATCAATAATACATTGAGGTCCTGCAGTATGTTTCAGCACTGTGCTAAGCATTAAAATTCTGTATTTGTGAGAACTTCTTCCTTCACCCCTAAACTACAATTCCCTCACCCCTGTTCTCTGGAGTAAAGTACTGTGCTATGCGCTCCCAGAAGCCCTATTCAGGACTGAGGGGCAGGCCATAATCAATGATACATCTGAGGGCCAACCCAGCTCCTGAGCTGAAGGCCTCTGGTAAATGCTCCACAGTATAACTTCTCTCTCTGCCTAGCCCTGCTTCCTTTGCTTACCCCCTAAACCACCCACCATCTGCTTGTTGATCCCAAGAACATTTCCAAATACATTTTCTGACCATTAATCTCCATCTCAAAGCCTGCTTCCCTGAGGACGCACCCACTCACACACACTCTCCGCAGTTGTGCTCCATGACTGAAACTTCCTCCATCCCGGACCTGAGCATCCCACGCACTTTCTCATTACCTCTGCAGCCAAGCCATCAAAAGACCATTTTTCTCAGCGTACATAATCTGAACTAAATGTGGGGGAAATAATAGGACAGTGCTTGCTGGTGACCATCTTATGATTTAAGATTACTAATTAAGCAAGAAAGCTATGTATTTGGTAGATTTACAAGCATTAGATGAAAGTAAAGAATTTCCGGAAAAAGAGGGAAAAGAAGAAATAAAACTATTTGGAAACACAAACACTTTTCCCCTGCCTTAAGGTAGAATACTATCTACCATAGCAAAGTATGAAAATGAGTACATACATGAAAATTTGTGTTAAAACGGGAGTTTCAATAAATTAGAGAACAGAAAACAACAAAAAGCTCAACAGGCATCAAACTGGTCTTTACTCATTTAATTTTCCTTTCAACTTAGAAATGTTATCACAATTCTAAAGAGAATAGATTTGAATGAAAAATTTTTAATATGAAGATAAAATCTATGAAGGATAATTACGTGCTATTTTACAGTTCTTTGTAAAAATAATAACATGAAAAATCAGTAGAAAATGAAAATCTGAAAAGTTATCTGAAATCTGAAAATGTTAAGCAATTTTCCCTGCATCTTAGTTTTGATCACTTTTGCATATCTGGGTGAAAAGAGTATTCTTCTACTTTTGTTAATAATGGAGTATATCCTTCAGAGCTTGGCATAGTCTTTAAGAATCATCTGAAGTTTCTGGCTCAGCATGATGTTCCCTCTGGCCTTCAGTCTGCCACTAAAGAATGCCTGGGAAGGAAAGACAGAAAAAGAGCAATTAAACTTTATCATGTTACATTTTATTTGTGTTTTTAAAACACTGTTCAAAAAGTTTTTTTTCAGACTGAATACAATTGAATTAACTGTTAACAACAAAGGCAACTTTTATCTAGCAATGATAGTTTAATGATTATAGATATTTTTAGATAACTAAGAAAAATATATATTCCTTGTTTGTTTTACAAAACCATAAAATAATTTACCTGAACTGACAGATCTGGGTATTCTGCTTCAACCTATGCTTCTAGCTTTAGTCTATATTCCTATACATGAATTTGACACCATATAAATGAAAGTCTTTACTGTATTCTTAATAATTAAAATATTAAATTCAGAATTTTAAAAGCAGATAAAAAATATTTATTACATCTTCATGAAATAGGAAGCCATATAATAATAAATTAAGGCAGTACAATAAAGCAGTGAATCAATCCTGGACTATACAGCATTAGAGGCCTGAGTTAGAATCCAGGCTCTGCCCCTTACTAGCAAGCTGAGCTTGGGCCAACTATGTAATCTCTCTGAGCTCCAGCATCCTCATCTGTAAAGGGCAGGACGACAGTACCTAAATCATGCAGCTTTGTTGTATGAGTTAAGTGAAATTGTGTAAAGTGCTTAACTTAGTGTTTTTATACGTGGTAAGAGCAGAACGAGCTCATTACTACCAAGCGAAAGGCTGTCATGTTAAAACACTAAGGGCTCCTGTACCACCTCTGCATCTGACCTGACAAAAGAAGCTTATGCAAGTTGCTAAAGTCCTTCCTCAGTGTCAAGTTCCCTATCAGTAAAATAAAAATAATAAATCAGTTTTTACAGCTTGAGAAAATAACAGAATGTGAAATAAAAAAGAAGTCCCTAGATTTCTATCTAGATTATAAATACTAATAGCTATGTACACTTAATATTACAAAGCAGCCCTACAAATATAATCTCACTTGAGAAGCACAGCCAACAACTTGAAGTGGGCATAACAGTAATCTTACCCCCAGCTGAGAAGTGGAAAGCTGAGGTTCAGAAAGTTTAAATAACCTGCTCAAGGCCACAGAGCCAACAAGAAGTAAGGCCATTAACTGCTTATTAATTAGTAGCAACTTAATCTCAGAAACAAATCCTCATCAGCAGAAGGAAAAGTAAAAAACTACTTCAACTGTTTATACCAGAATCCATTGCTAGACATTCAAACTGGAGACGGGAATTTCAAAACCAGGGCTGCTTTCACTGTGCAGTCACAGAAACGACAGTTTGTGACTCCTGCAGAGGAGGAGTCAGCACGTAGACCTGCTTGCCAGGTCCTGAAGTCTGAGGGGGACTTACACCCTGAAATAAGAACACCTAATTCCTTGGTGTAACTACACCAATATTTGACAGTTGTTATCATTAAGTAGAAGAATTGTATACATAAATCTTTGTCCTTATCTATTTTCTTAGAATAGATTCCCTAGAAGAGTTACTAAATCATGATATTTCTTACATTAAGGTTCTTGAATATACTTCCAAATTGCCACAGTTTCCAAACTATATATATGCTGTGAGACACCAGGGCATCCCAGCAAACCCACAGGGACAGTAAAGAGTATTTAAAAACTGGTCAAACATAAAAAACTACAACATGGGACACTACTCTTGTTTGGACCTAAATACTTAATAAACTGAATCATTAGGTATTTCTTTGGAACTAGGAGGGCCATACAAGAAGTACTGACTGAAACTACACTTTGCCAAAAAGGAAGAGAGTCGGTGAGCCTCTGCCACCATGTTTTCCAGAAAGACTACACCAAATCACTGTTCCTTCCAGCTACATGTGAATTCTCTTGCCCCAACATTAACAATACTATTTTCTTAATTTTTGAAAACTTGAGGCAAAAATAACTACCTTAATTTGCATTTTTAGATACTGGGAAAAATCAGTAGTTTTTCTTATGTATATTAGTCATTTCCATTTCTTTCATTAATGACTGGTTCATAACTTTTGCCCATTTTTCCTATTTTTGCCCATTGAGGTCTTAGTGCTTTCCAGAACTTTTTATAGGTTATTAATACCAATATACTGTGAATCATCATCATCTTATTTGTTTCCCAAGTTTATGGAATACCTTATGGAATCTGACATGCAGAAGTTTTTAATTTCTAAACAACCACTATTGAGCTATGTTTCTTATTTCTACCCTTGCTTTAATCTACTCAAGTATTACCAAATTGACTATGGTACACTAGGCAATGTTCCAGGCTAGAAAACAGACATCTCTCCCTGTTCTCATTAAGCAAGTATTATAGTAGGGGAGTCAAAACTATAAAATGTAAGCAAGTACTTTCAGACTGCTTCCAGGTGAGAGATGATGGAGGCTTGGATCACAGTGATGTCCCTATTGATGAAGAGAAGATGTATTTTGGAGAAAGATCAGGCAGTATTAAGTATAGAAAGGATACAGAGATACAGAAGGAAGCCAATACAATTCTTATATAACTGAGCATATTAATTTAGGTGCCATTGCCTGAAAAGGAAAAGACTACAGAGAAAACTAAATCATGAGTTCTACATTGGACATGGTAAATTTGAGATGCCATCAGAAAAGTCAAGTAGAGAGCTGGTTGTACCAAAGTCAACTAGAGAGTTGGTTGTACCACTATGGAACTCAGAGAAGACAACAGAGTGAGGCATTTATATCTGTGAGTTGTCAACATATAGATTATAGGAGACCGTTCTGCATGGCATGGGCCCAGCTTCCACTCGGAAAGGCCAGTGGAAAGTGAGGTCCGGTTCACAGGACCCACGCCCACAGATAGGTTCTCCTGTGGGGAATCAGGCCTGCATTGTACCTAGGCCGCTTTGAGGCTTGCTTTTTGCTAAAACTCCTTCACCCTAAATTGAAGCAGCAAATGTTTACTGCATGTCTTTAAAGTAGCTTCCTAAAATCTATGCTAAATTTCCCAAGGATGAGTGTAACCAGTTCAACCACTTTTCCCTTTACATCTGCAAATATCCTTCTTTTTGTTGTAATTAGCAACATCCTCTCCTTTGTTTTCTATAAAAGATAACCACCTAAAGCGAACCTGTGCATAGTAAATGAGGACCATCCTCAATGTAATGTGCCCAGAAAAGCAATAAAAGCTTATCAAGGCAAGGGCCAGAGCGCTCTCCTCTTGAGAGAGTGGACGAGCCATCCCTTTTCCTCCACAGGACTTGGTAGTCCATGTGAATTTGTCTCGTGTCTCATCCACAATACTTCAGACACTGTGGGCTGGTGTCCGCAACAATAGATGGCTTAAAATACTATGGGATGGATGAAGTCACTTAAGAGAAGCATTATTTAGAAAAGAGCTGTAAAATGAGCCCTAAGAAACATCTACATTTAATGACTGGGGTAGAAGACACCAAAGGAGATCAGGAACAGCCAAAGGAAAAGAAAGCAAAATGGGAGAATATGGTGTCATGAAAGCCAAAGGATGAAGTTATTTCAAGAAATTGGTGATTAACTGAGTTAAATGCTCCTGAAAGGTTGAGTAAGGCCTAGACAGAAAAATATTCACTGGAATTAGCAAAACGTTAGTCATCAGTGACCTTCAAAAGCACAGTATTAGTGCAGTGACAGATGTGGATGTCAGATAAGAAAGGGCAGAAAAGCAAAGACAAGACAGAATGTTTAAACCTCCACTGTGCAATAAAGCTGCTAGCACGTGCAGCTACTGAGCACTTGAAACATGGTTAGTCCTGGCTGAGATGCACTATAAGTATAAAATACACACTGGATTTTAAAGACTTGGTATTTTTAAAAATAACATAAAATATTCCTGGGGGACTTCTGACCAAGATGGAGGCGTAGGTAGATACACTGTGCCTCCTCCCACAACCAAAAGAAGAACAACAATTTAAAAACAAAAAACATGCAGAACTGACAGAAAAATTGAACTGTATGGAAGTCTGACAACCAAGGAGTTAAAGATGACACATTCATCCAGACCAGTAGGAGGAGCAGAGTTGAACAGCTGGGAGGAGAGGACTGCAGCAAGGCAGTGGCTGGCAGACCCAGCGAGGTGGCTGATTGTGGACTGGGCGGTCCCACATTCATGCGCAGAGAAACCGGGAGAAACAACTGGGGAGGGGGACAGACGTGCAACCCAGGGCCCCAGCGCAGGGAAATAAAGCCTCAAACCACCTAATGAAACCACCTGTGGGGGTTGAGGTGACAGCGGGAGAAACTCCCAGCCTCACAGGAGAGTTCACTGGAGAGACCCACAGGGTCCTAGAATGTACGCAAGCCCAGCCACCCAGGAATCAGCACCAGAAGGGCCCAGTTTGCTTGGGGCAAGCAGAGGAAGTGACTGAAATCTGGCAGAGGGCAGAGCAAGTGACACTGTTCCCTCTCTGACCTACATACAGCGTCACAGCAAAGCGACCTGGGATACCCTGCCCTTGTGAACACCTAAGGCTCCATCCCTCACCATGTGACTGGCGAGTCATGACAAAAAAAAAATAAAAAGGCCCAAATGAAAGAACAGATCAGTGCTTCAGAGCAAACACAACTAAGTGATGAAGAGATAGCCAGCCTATCAGATGCACAGTTCATAACACTGGTAATCAGGATGCTCACAGAATTGGTTGAAGTTGGTTGCAAATTACATGAAAAAATGAAGGCTACACTAAGTGAAATGAAGAAAAATGCACAGTGAACCAATAGTGATGGGAAGGAAAATGAGACTCAAATCAATGGTGGGGACCAGAAGGAAGAAAGAAACAAACAAACAGAAAAGAATGAAGAAACAAGAATTCAAAAAAAAATGCGGAGAGGCTTAGGAACCTCCAGGACATCTTTAAACATTCCAACATCCTAATTATAGGGGTACCAGAAGGAGAAGAGGAAGAGCAGTAAGTGGAAAAGTTATTTGAACAAATAATAAAGGAAAACTCCCCCAACCTGGCAAAGGAAATAGACTTCTAGGAAGTCCAGGAAGCTCAGAGAGTCCCAAAGAAGGCGGACCCAAGGAGGAACACACCAAGGCACATCATAATTACATTAGCCAAGATTAAAATGGAGAGAATTCTAGAAGCAGCAAGGGATAAGGGGACAGTCACCTACAAAGGAGTACCCATAAGACTGTCAGCTGATTTCTTAAAAGAGACCTTACATGCAAGAAGGAGCTGGAAAGAAGTATTCCAAATCATGAAAGGCAAGGACCTACATCCAAGATTGCTCTATCCAGCAAAGCTTTCATTTAAAATGGAAGACCAGATAAAGTGCTTCTCAGATAAGGTCAAGTTAAAGGAGTTCATCATCACCAAGCCCTTATTATATGAAATGTTAGCAGGACTTATCTAAGAAAAAGAAGATAAAAAATATGAACCGTAAAATAACAGCAAACTCACAATCATTAACAACCACACCTAAAACAAAAACAAAAGCAAACTAAGCAAACAAGTAGACCAAGAACAGAAACACAGAAATGGAAATCACATAGAGAGTTATCAACAGGGGAGTGGGAGGAGGAGAGAGAAGGAAAAGGTACAGAGAATGCGTAGCATCGATGGTAGGTAGAAAACAGGGGGAGGGTAAGAATAGTATAAGAAATGTAAAAGCCAAAAAATTTATATGTATGACCCATGGACATGAACTAAAGGGGGGAGGGAATGTGGGTGGGAGGAGGTGTGCAGGGTGGAGGGGAGTGAAGAAGGGAAAATGGGGCAACTATAATTGCATAATCAATAAAATATATTTTTTTAAAAATAAAATATTCATTACTTTTAATATTGATTACATGTTGAAATACTTGAACGTACTGAATTAAATAAAATACAGCTAGCCCTTGACTAGCATGGGTTTTAACTATGCAAGTCCACTTATATGCACATTTTTTTCCAAAACTATATAGTCAGGCCTCCACTTCCATGCATGTGAAACCTGGCAATAGAGGGCCAACTGTATATTTATAGTAATGACAAACAGCACTGAGGGTGGAGAGAAGGTAACAGAACCAAATGAGTTTAGAAAACCCCCAATATTAATGAGCATTTCTCTAAGGGATCATCATTAAGAATAATACACATCTAAGTTTTCATTTCTGCTTCTATTTTTTACACTTAATTCCATTCTGCATGGTATTGACTTAGGCATCAGAATAACATAAAGCACTACCATTTCCTAAGCAACTGTTCAGTACATTCACTGACTAACCCATTCGCCCCCAAAGGTCTGATATTCCTAGCAATTATATAAATATTTACTTAATCCTACATTTAATCTTTAAATACAGGCATCTCAAATATAACATATCTAAAAAATAACTCAATTACCCACTCTCTCCCAAAGTCAGTTTTCCACTCAGCAGCCAGAACAATCTTTAAAAATCAGATGCTGTCATTCTGCAGCTCAATGGCTTCCTATCCCACACAGTATCTGACCTCCTTACAAAGACACAGGCCCTGTGTGACCTGCCCTTGCCTGTTCTCCTATCTCACCTCCTACCACTCTTCCCGAGGCTCACTTTACTACCACGGGCCTCCTCACAGTTACAGCACTCGAATACATGATGCTACTCCTGCCTCAGGCCTTGGCACTAGCTGATTCCTTAGCCATATGGCTCACCCCTTACTTCGTTCAAGTCACTATTAGGCCATTCTGAACAACCCTACCTAAGATAGTTCCTCTGTCCTGTCACACTCTAATCCAGGTATCGGCAAACTGTGGCCTGTGGGCCAAAACTAGCCTGCTGCCTATTTTTGTAAGTAAAGTTTTACTGGAACACAGCCCCATCCATTTGTTCACATAGTACCTGTGGCTACTTTAACTCTGCAATGGTGAAACTGAGTGGGTACAACAATAGAGACCATCTGGCTCACAGAGCCTAAAATATTAACAGTGTGACCCTGTACAGAAAATCTGTCATTCACCACTCTAACCTACTACCCTGACTTATTTTTCTTCATACCTGAAATTATATTTCTTTTCCATTCACCTCTAGAACTAAACTCCACACAGTCGGGGCACTGACTTCTTCGGCCACCCCTAGAACCCAAATATGAGTCAGTACTAAATGAATTCCTGGCAAGGAATTAACTGAGGACTCGCTTAGTACCAAGCGCAATAGTAAGCTCTTCACATATATTATTGGTTTTAGTTATCATAACAGCGCTTTGGGATTGTTACAGTTATTCATTTTACCAATAAGAAAATTGAGGTTTAGAGAGTAAGTGGCAGGGCTAAGATTCAAACTCAGATTTATCTGATGACAAAGAACATATTCTTTATTGTACTACTTTATAATTCTTTTAAAATTAGTCTGTCTATCCAGAAAAAATGAACATTTCCATTTATTTAAATTGCTCTGTTCCTTTTAAAGTTGCATAGTTTTCTTCAAATAAGTACTGAACTTTCTTATTAGGGTAGTAATTAGTATTTTTTAGTTTAGGTGGTAATTATAAACAAATTTTTTCAATTGTATTTTCTATTTGGTTTTGCTATCTGAAAGCTATTTTTTAAATAATTTTTGTGCATTTAACCACTTTGAACTCGTCTATTCTAAGAACCCATCAGTTGATTCTCTTGGGATTTCCAGCTACATAATCACAATTTAAAAATAACAAAATTTTCTAATGCATTCTAATCACTACAGCAGCTACTTTCATTCTGTGTGTCTATAACTTGGCCAAAGTTTCAGAACAACAGTAACTCATCATGGTCAGAGAGGGCTCTCTTGTCTTAATCACAACTTTCCATTGAAATGTCTTTTTCTAAATATTTCACCTTCCATAAGACACTGGCTGTTATGTTCTGTCCTTTTATTTCCAGTTTTCAAAGATGATTATGACAAGCTCTTAATCTTACTGTCAGAAATAAATGTCTAATTTTATGAAATATCTACTAATATCATAAGATTTTTCACCTTTGCACTAATGACATAATATAATAAAAAGTCTAGATGTGGGTTTTATACTGTTGATATGCTGAAGAAGAATATCATCAAAAAATCAGTTCTGAAGAGTGTCAGTTGAAAATCTATTAGAAAAATTCATGATCTGTCAACTCAGATATTGGTATCCACTGTGTCTTCTTCAGAGTTGTAAGAGTTCTGTATCATAAATCAGACTTTGGAAGTCAGCTAAAAACTGCAACTGTCAAATAGGAAGCAATAATGATGAATAAATGAACATTTTAAGAATGTTCTTACCTTCTGAGGATCGAGCTTGCCCAGGACTACATCAATGAAGTCTTCATCAGAAATTGTGACTGTTACATCAGCAGAGCCTTTCGCAGGGCCTTGATACACTTTTCCAGTACCGTTTTTTAGGTCAATAGCTGAGAAAAATAAGGAAAAAAAAATGTGTGTCATATATTCTTCACAAGAGAGAGTAAAATAAACCAACTAAAATGCAGACATTGTTACAGTTCCTAAGATAATGGTCTGCTTGTTCTACAATATATATTACCTGTCATTTAGAAAAAAATTAAATCCTTTATTTTTTGACATTTTCTTTTTATAAAGAAGTTCTTCAAAATAATCAAATCAATTTTTTTTCTCATTAAAGAAGCTTACACGACAGAACATTTTAAGTATGAATCAATGTAGAATAAGGACTAAGTTAGTGGAGGCTATATGTCAAGGCCATTTGGTTTAAATACTCTACAGTCAACAAAGGAAGCTGGATTTCAAACCAGATGCACATTGTGGGAAGGGAATACACACTATAGTCACCCTTCAAATACCTGAATTCATCAAGCTAATCAACATACATTTTAAAAAATATTCTAATCAGTTTTGTTACACTTATGATTTCATAAAATATTTATTGCCTTAATTGTACATAAACTTTAAAATTAGCTCCTTTTCTGTTAACTGTTTTTGACAGAATAATTAAGTATCCCAGAAACAGGCTGGGTACTAGAAAAGCTATTAAAAATTTTCCTTCATTGCTCTCTGTATAACATTTACAAAGCTTTATGCCATAGTCACACTTTGGAAAGTTTTAATTACCTCATATATGACTGAAACCAATCATCTAATAAGCCCAATTCTACTTATCCAGTTTCAGCCTCTTGAAGGTGATTTTTCTTGCCACAGTGAAGGAGCTATAGTCACATCACTCTCCGTAAGAGTGTATAGGGGACTCCCAATTTAGGGTCAAGGAAAGGCTACACATACATAAGAAAAAAACAGAGTGCTTTACTACATCTTGCTTAGTTAAGCCTTGCTCCAGAGAGAAAATTAATCACTCTAACTCTCCAGAGTGAAGAGTACTCCCAACTAAACTAAAAACATAATTTAACAATAATGGTCACCTTGGGGAGGGGAAGAGGCAAAGAGAAGGGAACTTCTTGACTTTGAATATTCATTCATCCACTTCACTGTTTCTACTGGGGTGTCACATGGTACACAAGGTACTAGAAATGGAGCATGAAGAGCAAAGGCTCTGTTTTTATTGACACACATTATGAATGTGTTGTCGTGTATTCTTTGTATAGTTAAAAAGAAAGAAAGGGGGAGCAACTGCAACTGCAGCAGCAGAAGATGGACAAGGGGAAGGACAGGCAACATTGATCTTTATCTGGACTTTGCCTCTCTAACGAACAGGTCCCCATCCCAGACTGGACAGCTTCTTCTTTCCAAAGGTCATCTTTCACATCTTTTCTATAAACACATGAGACACTCAGTTGGATCCCAATCCTAACTGTGGAATCAACACTCTTATGATTTAGTTTACATCCAAGCTGAGAAACCCTAAAAAGTAAACTGGTCTGACTGCTAGGAGAAGTACCAGCCTAGGAACTAACAGATTTTAATGATCAGATCTTAAAAGAATGGCAGTTGCCCAAACTGTATATATTCTTTCACATTCCAGCAAATTTGCGAGATACAAAACAGATGAAGTAGAAGTTAGATGATGCAAAAAACCCAAGTGCATAATGGATGCTTGGATTTAGTCCAAATAGGTAGACTTAACTGTACATATTAGCTACAGTATACATTTTAAAAAGCCAACTCACTTTATAACTTAACAATATTTAAGCAATAATGTGTAGTATTTCTATAATCTTGCTATATAAATGTAAAATCCAATTATGTTCCTATAATGGAAAACATTATAAATATGTAAAAGGAAACCAAATTTCCATTAGGAGAATAATAAGCAAACTGCTCAATGCCAATGAGCTTAAACCTATCATCCTAAGGAAAACAAAATATGAAGCAGAGTAGTAAAGCTAACACTCTGAGTTCCAACTAATATTTCCATGAATATGGTTTCTAATTCTGTCTCCAGCTATGAACTCATCCCTAAATCCCAGGCCCACAGCTCCCACAAGCTAGTCCAGATCTTGGTCTGCTACAGTTGTGGCACCACAGCTTATCAAATCTTCCCTTCTAAACTTCTCTCCTCTTCATTTTTCACTCGCAGGACCGGAGTCGACCTCCTCAGTCACACAGGCTCAACACTTTGTGTTAATTGTCTCCATTTTGTTCCTCCTGTTTTTCAGACATTATTGGTAGCCAAGACAGTCTATTGTATCTTAGCAATAGATGTACATAGGCTCTTTCCTCTCCATCATTGCCAGCACTTTACTACAGGTCTTCCTTCCTTTGAATTTGAATTCAACAACCTTTGTTTCCTTCCCTTCAGTACTATAAACTTTCTTGATACATTGCCTCTAACACTGGTTTCTGTAAACCAAAAAAAAAAAAAAAAAAAAAAAAAAAACCCTGTCTTTTCATATCTGTAATCCACAACCTAGCAGAGAACTTGGCACATACTAAATACTCTAGTATTTGTTGAATGAGCCAACCCTCCCATCTGTGAGAGCCAACAGCACCTTTCCCATGTCTCTTTTCACTTCTGTTCTATCAGAATTATCTGTATATATGAACAGGTCTCAATCCCTTAGTTAAAACCCTTCAGGCCACATGTGTTTAAGAATTCAGAATTTTTCACATTTTAGGAAGAAAATACCATTCACAAAACATGTATTAAATATTATGAAAGACCTCCAAAGTCACAACACATTATCAACAAATACACGATTTCTACATTCTACATTGGACTAACTCACACTAGGTGAGATAAGGACAAGCAGTTGTGACGTCGAAGTTTATGTCAGGTTTTGACGCCAGAGTTATGAGGAAAAAAATCCATTTTTAGAACTTTTGTTTCTTGAGTTGCAGATAAAAATAACTGTGTTTTAATTTTCAGCAGACTACACTATAGGTCATACAAGGTCCCTGATTCTTTAAGTTTCTTTTTGCCTTCCTGTCATCTTTCATTTACTCTGAATTTTTACTTTTGCCTAGAACAGAATAGGATTTATTCTGTCCAAAGGGTTTATTTACTAGGACAGCTTTCGGCGGGTTTCAGAAATTAATAGTAACAAATATCATAGAATAAACTGCTTACTTATAAAATGTCTCAATTGTATCATATTGTTCCTGAATATTTCACTCATGCTAAATAGAAAATACATGTCACTATCCATACAATAAACTTATTGTTTTCATAGAAGAAAAGGCACCAATTTCAGCATTTTTAAAAGGCAGGCATCTGCTTCTATCTCAAATTGTGTGTTCTATATGGCTTTTAGCACTTACTCAACATTTACGGAATCAGGTAACTATGTGTTACAAAACCATACTTGAGGCTGGAAATAAATTATTTTTAAAAATATTTTAAAATATATTTTATTGATTATGCTATTCCAGTTGTCCCATTCTTTTCTCCCCTTTATTCCCCTCCAACCTGTACACCCCATCCCACCATCATTCCCCTACCTTAGTTCATGTCTATGGATCATACAAGTTCTTTGTCGTCTCCATTTCCTATACTATTCTTAACCTCCCCCCGTCTATTTTGTACCCACCATTTATGCTTCTTGTTCCCTGTACATTTTCCCCTATTTTCTCCCCACCCCTCCCTGCTGATACCCCTCCATTCGATCTCTATTTCTGTGAATCTTTCCTGTTCTTGTTGTTTGCCTAGTTTGTTTTTGCTTTTGTTTTTGTGTTTTGTTTTCTTTTGTTGTTAGGTTTGGTTGTTGATAGTTGAGTTTGTTGTCATTTTACTGTTCTAATTTTTGATCTTCTTCTTTTTCTTAAATAAGTACATTTAACATTTCATATAATAATGGCTTGGTGATGATGAACTCCCTTCATTTCACCTTATCTGGGAAGCACTTTATCTACCTTTCCATTCTAAATGAGAGCTTTGCTGGATAGAGTAATCTTGGATGTAAGTCCTTGCCTTTCATGACTTTGAATACTTCTTTGAGGCTGGAAATAAATTAATCTGAAGCTTTCTCAGTGTTAAACCCAAGATCAAGTAGGAGGAGATATATAATTAGAAATGATCATAATACAATAAGATAACTATCATGAGCAACAGGCTCTGTTCAAAGGGAATTCAGGGATTTACTTTTCCATCTGATGTCCATTTTTACCTTTCCAACTTAATCCAAGAATCTCGAGAAAATTAAAAAGCCAAAGGACAAAGGGTAAAACCCCTGAAGGCACAGGTTATCAAAAAAAAAAAGTGTTCAAACATGTCCAGGCACTCAATAACATTTTGGAGCAATAAAAAAGCACAGACAACAAAATCACTGTGTTCTTGATATTAAAATTAATATTAACAGTGAAATAAAGCTTCTACTTTGACCTCATTTATGTAGGGAAGCACTATCATTGAATCATAATGTTTTGAACAATTCTACAACAATACTTCATAATCAAAATAGTCTCCAGAGATAGAAATGAGAAGGTGCAAGTGAGCATTCCAAGAAGTGGACTTCTTTCCCCAAAATGTCACACCAAGGCCCTCCCCTGATTTCTCATACCAAGGGCCTACACCCCTGTGTTATACACACACTTCCGGCCCACAAGAGAAAGGAAAGGCTCTCCAGCCTCTCTCAGATCACCTCAGCCCAGCAACGCAGAGGCCACACTGGCTCTCGCCCAGGCAGCGCCCAGATGACCAGCACAGGCTCAGAGAGGCCTCACCTCAGAAGACACAGATCGGATTCCTCCTTCTCCACAGCCCAGACCAACCCTAACCCAGCACGGACACAGAACTTTACTGATTCTTTCTAGATTTAGACTAAGTTGGTTTTAGAAGACTCCCCTGTTCCCCACAACACGCACACATTCTGCCCAGAGATGTGTTGTTGCTGTTGTTCAGATGGCAGGGTGAGGGAGGAAACAGGGAAGATGGGCACAGTCCAGGATCTTTGGTTTGGAATGTGCCTTCCAAGCCACTGAACTCAAAACCCTTGGTTCCTAGGCTTGCTCACTGTCAGTCACTTAAGAAATTCCAGTGACACGTGAGCCCAGCCAAGGTAAACTGAGTAGCCTAGCCCTGTTCTCTATAGCAAGGTTCCAGTCAGCCAGGATGAACAAGCCTGGAACAACCAACAGCAATTTAACGTATAAAATATTTGGTAATGAAGTGCTCAGCCAAACATTTTTAAAACTGCTTGCAAAAAAAAAAAACCAAAAACAAAAAACAAAAAAACCTTCAGTATTCTCTAAATCAAAGCATTCAGTCATCTACTTCGTGTCATTAGGTGCCAAGATGCAAAACAGAGATGCCAATATGGATCACTTTCCAAAATACCATAAGCCAAAGACCTAGATAGTTTCTACTGCTGTGAGATACTGTGATTTAACTCAGTGACATAAAGACTGAGAGAAAACAACAGAACTGAAAACAGCGGCACAGCTGAGAATCCAATGAAATAACAGGCAGCAGATAATCAAAGGTAACAGTGAATCCTTTCATAGGAAGCTTTAAGATCCAATTTCATTGTTAACTTTGATAAATAAGCACCTGAAGAGATAATAAAACAAAAATAAGCTACAAAGCATCAATAATAAGTACTTATTAACAGTATTCCAATATTCCCATTTTCCAGGGGAAACATAAAGAAAAAAATCCTTTTCTAGGTTAATTCAAGCTAATTTTTGAATGTGAGCACATCTTCTAATATTATCTACAAGGAAAGTGTCACCAAGACAAGGAGAAAATCTTACTTGGCTATTGAAACTGTACTGAAACTGTTTGCCAAGAGGGAGTTACTTGTATATTTCATAAATCCCCTCAAACTTCCATTCCGTCAACAGTGACATAGCTCTAGCACCTTTCCTCACTCTTATGGCCCTCATTTATCTTCTTCACCAATATCTTCAAAAGTCCTGTGCTTTATATTCATAACTCAACTTCCAATATACTGTCATCCATTGGAAAAAACTGAATTCCATCATGGTTACATAGAAAGAAAAAAGGAAGGATAGAAAAAAGAAAGTGATGACTCCTACGTATACAGTATTAATCTATGCAGTTATGTAGGAAAATATTAGACACTTTGAAATTTGGGGGACCAAATACATATCACATTTTCACCTTCTTTTATACCCTTTCTGAATTAACATCCTGTAAGCACAAATGAATTCCAGAAGAACAAACATCAAACTGTTAACAGTGGGTAGTAGGATTATACATCATTACTTTCTTCTTTATGCCTTTCTATACCAAATTTTATATAATGAACATATCCTTATGTTCATTATATAAAATGTCCATTTAATGAACATACAGAAACAGCAACTGTTACATTAAAAAGGAAGTTGTTTATATTGAACCAAAATCAACTGAATGAAACTTCAAAATGTTTTTAGGAATATGTAATAGAAGATTATTTCAAAAGTTTTAGCTGATTTAGAGATATATTTTAATTTTTGGGTCTAGTGAACACTTATAGTGACCTTCACTTGTAATGAAAAATAATCTGATTTTCAAGGCACTTAAATAGGTACCCTTAAATAACAATTTTCTTAACTCTTTTTAAAATATATTTTATTGATTATGCTATTACGGTTGTCCCATTATCCCCCTTTATTCCCCTACACCCTGCACACCGCCTCCCACCCACATCCCCCCCTTTTAGTTCATATCCATGAGACATACATGTAAGTTCTTTGGCTTCTACATTTCCTATACTATTCTTACCCTCCCCCTGTCTATTTTCTACCTACCATTTATGCTACTTATTCTTAACAATTTGATAACTAAGGTGATAATCCAAATTATTGTTTTGGTATAAAATTTTTTTTTAAATTGCCAAAATATAATAACAAAACTATTTCATTTGCCCTGATGAACTTGCTTTATGTTTGAGAGAAATGTGAAGAGAAGTTAAAGTAGCATACAGCTAGGATAACTGTTTAAAAGTACTAATTCAGGTATTACAATAGAATCTTTAAAAGAGATATTTTCATTTTAATTGATTCCCTACATCTCTAAAAATTATAGATGTCTTTGGGTACCTTAAACCTGTTAACTGTGGCAGAGCCTTCTGCGTGGCATAGGCCCAGCTCCCACTTGGAGATGCACAGGACCCATGCCCACATTTAGGTTCTTTTGTGGGTAATCAGATTTGCAATATACCTAAGCTGTTTTGAGATTTGCTCTTTGCTAAAAACTCCTTTACCTTGCAAATGCTTACTGTAACTTCGTAAAATCCATGCTGAGCTTTGCAGGGGCCAGTGTGACTGGCTCAACCACTGTTGCCTATTCATTTGCTAATGTCCTTCTTCTGTGATGTAATGAGGGGCACTGGCTTCATTGTTGTAATGGGGATAGTACAGAAGAACCATCTTGTAATGTGAGGAGATACAGAATAAAGGCTTGTCATGGTGGAGGCCATGGCTTTTGCTCCCCTTGAGAGAAAAGCCACGATGTCGTCCTTATCCCTCCACCAGACTCGGTAATCTGTGTGTATGTTTTAATTTCATCCATAATGACGCGGACACTGCTGGCTGGTGTCTGCATCAGTTAACCCCATGAAAAATAACTGACCTATGAAGTAGGATTTACTTTTCAAAGACAGAGGCTTGAATCATAACAAGGATACTTGACCTTTGTTTACTAAGAGTTGCCTTAGAGTATTACAAAGTCAGGGATATAACTTACTCCACTCAGCCGCAGTATTTCCACCTTTAGTGATATGCCACTCAAATACAGCATTGGCTTTCTTTACCACCTCATGCCCAATGTCCTTAAGACGGCGACCTATTTCCTCAAATACCAAGGTACTCTGAAGCTCCGCACCCTAGGAAAAAGAGAAAATTTAATGTTAATAGTTACGTAAAAATAAGTCAAAGGGGAAAATTATTACAAGAAGTATGCACAATAAGGTAATTTTTCTCAAAATCTGCATATAAATAAGGCAAATTTATTTGTTTGTTTGTTTTTACACAAGGCTTCTTTCACATTTTCCTTACATTTATTCATGTCATCCAGGATCTCAGCCCTAGATGGAGAGCAGATGACAGCTAGTCAGTGGGGGGAGATTAGGGATGGAGGGATTGAGTGAAAAGGAAAATGGACTCATGGACATGGACAACAGTGTGGTGATTGCAGGGGGGAGGGGGAGTAAAGGGGACTAAGTGATAATGGAAAAAAAATACAATAAAGATTACATTAAAAAAATGGAACCTCAGTCCTCTAAATAAGAGATTTTTACTTTTATCAGAATTCAGAAACTATTAATTTAAAAATAAATTAGGAACTAAACAACCTGTATCTTAACTACCTTCAATAGGAAGATAATTAATCTACTTCTGTGGTCCTATTTATTTATTTACAAAGTAGGACTAAATTATAAAAAACTGAACTTCTTTCTAGCTCTAAAACTTCATCAATTTTTGATCTTAGAGTCTTAAGAGATTTTAATCTTCATTTAAGATCATAAAGGTATGAAAACCTAAACATTACAAAGTTAATATTTTAGAGACAAAGAACATAAACATTTTTCTTAAAAGCCTCAACATGTTAACAGAGAATAACAAAATTATTTTAATAAACAATATATCCTATTGTTTTTATATTTATATATAAAGCTTCATACAAATCTTTAAATCACAAGAAGGTACAGAATATTAACTTTCTCATTTATCTTTCTACAAAGTATTGTTTGCTTGACATTTCTTGTTAAACAACTGATTTAAGTATGCTAAAACTAGAAAATTGATTATTTTTTCTTGAGACACACCCTATCCCCTCCAAAAAGTTTTTTAAAAATTCATGTTGTCCAAATATTTTTTTAATTGTAAGCAGTTTTGAATTAATGTCTTTTAGTTCAAGAATTAAGAACCTTTCACAGCACTTAATTTCTAAACTTGCCTGAACATTCTTAAAGCAATCTTAACTGAAATTCAGAAATTAGGAAATGATCTAGATACCATTTTTATAACCTACCTCAGAAGGTGTCTTGGCTAAAACACCAGATGTCGGCACAAGATCCACATATGCATTTGAAATGACGATGTCTCCGGTTTCTTGGGTCTTATATGGGGTAGAGAAAGAAAAATAAACTAATTCACTCTGATGATTCCAACGAAAACACATTGTTATGTGAAATAGTATAAGGTAACTTAAATAAATTTACATTTTTTCCTCATATAAAAAAGAAAATAATAATCCAAATTAAATGAAAAGTTCCTAAGTTAAATGTCAAGATGAATAAAAATGAAGCCTTACTGATTTAATATGTTATTAATGCTAACTGTAGAATCAACTGTAGCTCTTTCAAAAAATACGTATGACCAGGTCTGATCTCCAAAAATACCAGTTTAGATAATTTTGAGTGCAGCCTGAGCACTGGGGAACTTTTAAAAAATATATAACTAAGTGTCTAATGGGGATCCAGGGGAGAGCTGCTGAGTTCTTAATTAGAAAGCATGGCACAATATCCACATGAGGTGGTAGTAATCAAACTACAACTTTTCTGTTAATACTGGACTTTTAAAGGTAATAATTCCAGTTCTTATTTCAATTAGGAAGTGTACATAGCATAAACTAAAAGCTGAAATAGTCTTTTATCAAAATATTCATTAAAGGAACTCATATTCTAATTCTTAATACTTTATCTAAAATTATTCCAGTGGCTATTCTTTCATAAAATTATGGTCTTGCTATGAATGTATAGGAAAGTGTCTAAAAATTAAGGTAGCACTTATTAAAACTCATTTTTAATGATCAAGATCACTATCCTCTGACTACATATCATACTTCAGAAAAAAGATCTTTTAATTTGTTCATGTTATTTCAAGTTACATACAGTGAAAGGCACTGAAAGAGACAATTTATAAACAAAATATACTTTAGTAAATTACTTTCTTGTAATCAAGCCAAGCATATTATTTGGAACATTAGTTGAAGATACTTCTTAAAATATAATAGGAAGGAAGGAGGGAAGAAGGAAAGGAGGGAGGGAAGGAGGAAGGGAGCAAGGGAGGGAGGGAGAGAGGATTCTTATACATAACTAATAGAAAAAGAGTACATCTAGTCACTGAGGGGAAAAACAGCAAATATACTGAAGAAATAAGAAGAGGTGCTTAGAATTTATCAAAATGAGAATTCTGTATTATTCAGATATTAATCTATCTCTCAAAACTGTAAGTTTGAATCAATAGAAATTATTCCTGTTCTATTCATTACTAGAATTGTGGGAAAACAAAAACTGTAATGTAATAATGGTCCTAAACACTTGGAGTTCATAATCTCATTCAAAAAAATAAAACTTACACAAAAATAACTAAAAAATAAGAAGATTCCAGATTATGTGGCACAAACATTAATTGCAAGAAGACTTCAGAAAAAGCTAGTAAGTGTATCTGTATGGGTGGAAAAAGGGTAGTAAGTAAGGGACTGCCTTAAGGGCAAGATAAAGCTTGAACTGAAGCCTAAAAGACTGGAAGAATTTGAAAACTGAAATAAATAGTATGCATAAATTAAGCAGGAAAACAATACTACAAGCAACAGGAAGCAATTAGTAAGGCAACCACAGAAAGAAGAGTTCTGCAAAGTTATTTATTTGTGAAAGAAATCATGATACAGTAAAAAAATGCAGGGCGCTGGGGATCTAGGCGGACCTGGTTTGAGCCAGGCAGACCTGGGTTTCTAACCCAGCTCCACCATTTCTGTGTGACCACGAGCAAGTCATTTAGAAGACCTGAACCTAGATTTTCTTATAAAATGTAGAGTGGTTATGAATATTATAGATAATGTCCTACTTATAGGTACTCAGTAACTGGAAGCTGTTATTATTAGTGGTGGTGTTTAAACTGCTCAACACAAACCATCTACTGGGTTGGCCAGAAAATTCGTTTGTTTTTTTCCGTAAAATGGCTCTAGTAGCACTTAGTTCTGTCTTTAACTTCATTCAAAACAATTCTGTTAGACTGTATTGTGACAGCTGTCATGTCAGCCTGCATTTTGAAAAACTTACCAAAATTAGTATGTAGTCATTTTAATATTAAATATGGAAGAAAATAAACAACATTTTCAACATATTATACTTTATTATTTCAAGAAAGGTAAAACACAACTGAAATGCAAAATAGATTTGTGCAGTATATAGAGAAGGTGCTGTGACTGATCAAACGTGTCAAAAGTGGTTTGCCAAATTTCATGCTAGAGATTTCTCACTGGACAATGCTCTACGGTCTGGTAGACCAGTTGAAGTTGACAGCAATCAAATTGAGACATTAATTGAGAACAATCAACATTATATCATGAGGGAGATAGCTGAAATACTCAAAATATCCAAATCAATAGTTATTGGTGAAAATGAAAACTGTGTCTTTTATTCTATGGAAAAAACCATACAGGCTTTTTGGCCAACCCAATGTGTAGTACAACATAATTAGGCCAAAAAGTATCAGCCTGGTAAACTGTGTTAACAAGAATGATCTTGAAAAAACTTATTAATAGCCCTGGCCAGGTAGCTCGGTTGGTTACAGCATTGCCCCAATCAATATGCCAAAGTTTGGGGTTCGATTCCCAGTCAGGGCACAAATGAGAATCAACCACTGAATGTATAAATAGGCGAAACAAAATCGATGTTTCTTTCTCTCGCTCTAAAAAATCAATAAATTTTTTGAAAACTTACAAATAAAAGGATGGTTGTATGTCCTTTTAGCAGAACACTGCTAACAGCCTCACCCCAAAATTGCTTAACTCTAAAGGGAGATATATTTTACTTGTACTGCCACTTACAATTAGGCTCAGACTCTATCACATAAAATCTTAATTTGTAGATTCTTGTGTGATTAAGATGCACATGATTTCTCCTCAGTAGAAAACATAACCATAAAGGGTAGGGTTTTATTATTCTGTAGGACATTAACTGGTTTTTGTCCCTAACTCAGAAAAATTATTTTAGAATGCCTTTCCTGTTGGACTACATAAATACTGTTGTTCTAAGTCTCTTTTGAACCAGTTTTATCATCTTACTTGCTAGCTCCCTCATTAAGGAATTAAATAGATTTTTTGTTGTTTTCATTTAAATATCCTGAGAGCCATGTCTTGATATGATGAAGATTTGACTAGATCACTTGATTGACTAGATTTTGACAACTTGACTGACTGCCTGAGCCCAAAGGATGTGGCTAGATCTTCAGAACAGCTGTGCCATTGCTACACAGACCGCAACCAATTCATTGAAAATAAAACAAAACAAAAAACAAGGTACACAGACACCTTATTTCCAAATAAAAGTTGCCACTGATTATACAATCTAGGTTTTGTCTCATATGCATAATAATAAGCAAAAAATGTTAAGATGGAAGAAAATGATAGGATATAGTGAACTAGGTAACAAAATATTCATACCTTTGTTTGGAAATGGATTCTATTTCCTTCCTTCCACATCTCAGTTTGTAGAACTTGTCCTGGATATACTGGTTTTGCAAAACGAACCTTAAAAAAAAATGAGTTTGGGGACTGGAATATTTTAAAATGAACTTTTCTACTTGTGAGAGAAAAAATTGGAAAGGAAGTTAAAGAGCATACAAAAAAAGAAGAGAGGTTTAGAGGTACTTAAATTTATAAAGGAATAAAAATAATATGATGAAATTAGCAGAGAAAGAATATAGCTAGCATAAACTAATTCTCTATCTTTTAAAGTACAGAGTCAATAAATAATGTTTAATACTGACAGACCAAGAAACAGAAACATAATTATATTTAGTAGCACTGTGTAGGTAACCACCAAAACAACTAAAGCAGTTAAAAGTGGTATTCACAAGGATGTAAGAAAGGTACATCATAAGGATTACAGTCAATAATATTGTAATACAATGTATGGTGTCAGGAGGTGCTAGACTTATTGGGGTGATCAATCACTTTGTAAGTTATATAAATGCATAATCAATCATGTGCTGTACAGCTAAAACTAATATAAGATTGTATTGTCAATTATAATTGAAAAATAAAACAAAAAGTTGGTACTAATTATGTCTAGTGAATAAGATCTGTGGTGGGTCTATAGAATATAACATTATACTTTTTATTTCATAAATTTCTATACTATGTTATTTGCTCTGTGTAATGTTACTGAATAACAATAAAATAGTTAAAATGAAAAGCATGAAAATAATCAGTCCTATCAAAGGTAAGGGATCAGAAAAATGCATTTTCACTGCAACATGGAACACAAGCTCAAAAGCACTGGAAGCTATTTGACACTATATTATTTTTTTTTTTAGTGTGTATCTCTTTCTTACACTTATGCAAAGGCATTACCCAGAGCCAGTTTTCTCTGTAATTTATGATGGATGAAAACTTGAAACCACTTAAAAGTACAAAAGCTAAATCAATATGCAACCATCACATTGATGTAGGTGTATGTGTATTGGAGCTCAAATGCAGCCACATAACATTTTCAACTAAATTAAGGCAAATTACAAAAAGGTTAAAAAAATTTTAAGGTAAATCTTAAGTTTTTGTTAAGGCATATATGCTGATATATGTATTCTCATTTATTTATAAACCAATCCAATTAGTATAATACAATTATAACTGTGTATGATATCCTTCATGATAAATGTGTAATAGAGGTATTTTTAGCTACAAAAAGAAAATGTGCTAATTGCCAAGTCAATGTAATAAAAATGTATATTACTTCAGTATAGTACCTATTTTAAAAGAAGTTACTAAAACTCCTTTTCTTCTCTAAAAATAAATAACAAAATAACTAATGTCCAAATTATGCAGTAATAAATGTGTACCTTAATTGCCTTGAATCTTGACACATCATTATCTGCAAAATGCTGTAAAACATGTCTGGCAGAAAATCCAAATGTACATAATCCATGTAATATGGGCTTGTCGAAACCTAAAAATAGAGAGAGTTTAGCTAGATATGGATACATTTCATATCTAAAAACCAAGATTAATTCAGGATTTCAAAATATACCTTTAAACTGCATTAGCATGAATTATACCTTCTATTTTAAGAAATATGGAAAATATTCTAAAAATAATACTACCTGGGTGAAAATTATGAAAGAAAGAAAGAAACAAAAAGAAAAACAAGAATGTTAGAGATCTAGGAACACAAAGCATTGTATGGTTAAGTTTTGGTTGTAACCATGAAATCATCAATGGTGATTCAATATCCATGTATGCAGATAATCTTTCTCTAACTTTTCAGTTTCTTGCTCTCTCCTCCAATGACCTTGCCCTTCATAATAACTCAGACACTGACCCCCACAGTCCTATCCTAGACTTTACACTAGTAAGAGCTTCCTTCTACTATAATCTCAACTTCAAGTACACCATTTTCTGAACACTATTTCCTAATTTTCCATATCCTTTGCATAAATACATTATGAAAGGGCTATTTTTTAAATGTTAAACTGCCAGTCATAAGTAGCAATGTCTTTAAGTCTGATTTAGATAACTGAGCTATTTTATTTTACATTGGTACATATTATTAGCAACTCACCTCCTAAGCTGGCAAAGTTAGGATCAATGTGTAATGGATTCCAGTCTCCACTGAGGCGGTACAAAGCAGCCTGTGCAGAAAGAATTATAAATGTAACTAGTATTCAGTGCTTTCTTAGAATACATTAAAAGAAAAACAGGAAACACAGCTGGTTATTGTATACAAAACCCATTATACTGTACCTAGTTGAAGCTTTGATTAAAAAATAACTATTTCTAACAACAAAAAGATTAACTGTAAATCAAATGTATTTCTGTAACACCTGACACTGAAACCAGTTGAGGAGGACTGTCAAATAGAAAGGGGAGCTAAGAACTACATTTCAGGATAACCTGGTTACCACTGCCTAAGGAGAAATTCACAAAAAGAAATCCACCAGTCTACTCTCATACAAGAAAACAACCAATGAATGCATGAATAACACAAATTTCTACCTCTGTCTCTCCCTCATACCCCTCTCTCTTTGTAAAATCAATAAATTAAAGAAAAATAAGGTCTATTTTAAAAAACACAATTAAGATAAGGTATGTTTATGGCCTCTTCTTACTAAACAAAATTTATGCCAACTTTTTTAATAGGGTGTTTTAAATTGAAGCTTGTAACACCATCTAGACACATGAACGTCAAAGCAAAAACATATAAACTTTCATTCTCCTGGTACATTAAATCCTGAGCATCAGGTCATCCTACAAAAAGAGAGACTGGTAGCTTGCCATTTAGATTAAATTTCTGCTTAGTACAGACTTTCATATCACTTATTTACTTAGATAAGACAAAATCAGCAGAAAGCTATAAATAACAACAATAAGTCACCATACTTCCCAGCGTTTAAATAGGGCATTATTCAAACTAGAGAATACTTTTCACTACCAAAGGGAAGAATTTCACAAAACAGCTGAGTATTTAATGCATCTGTATATTAACTTGACTCCTTTGGGTTTATCTCAAGACTTCTTCCCTTCTTATCAATTGCTGTTAATTTTCCTAGGACTATAAAATGTTGTGTACAGACTAGCTATGTCAGTTACCTGACTTTCTTAATTTCCGTAGTTATTTTGTTATCCTTAATTATCGATTATTCTTTTAAAATAAATTTTATTTACAGAAATTAACATTAGGAAAATGTCATTTCCTTTTTAATATGCTTTGTACAATTTTTTAAATAAGCTCTTTCCCTTCCTCATTATCCCCACATGATAGTTATGAAAATTATTCATTTTTTCAAAAATTCATTATTTTTCCCTTTATATGTCTTCAAAAAATAACTAAATCCAATCAACTATAAAGATTCTGTATAAGAAGTTCAAGATTAAAAAAGAATCAATCAAGAGAATGTAACATTTATTCACCTAAGAAAACAATCCCATTTACTATTTCAACAAAAAAACAATAAGGTAAATAGGAATAAATTTAACCAAGAAGATAAATGCCTGTACTCAAAATATTTTAGAACAGTGAAGAAAGAAACTGAGGAAGATACAAATAAGTGGAAGCATGTACCATATTCATGGATTGGAAGAATTAACATCATTAAAATGTTCATACTACCCAAAGCAATCTATAGATTCAATGTAACTTCTATTAAATACCAATGGTATATATTTCAAAGATCTAGAATCAATATTCCAAAAATTTACATGGAACCAAAAAAAGACCCCGAACAGCCTCCGCAATCTGCCAAGAACCAAGTTAGAAGGATCAAAACACCTGATATCAAATTATACTATAAGTCCACTGTAATCAAAACAGCCCGGTACTGGCATAAGAATAGACATATAGATCAACAGAAAAGAACACAGCCCAGAAATAAACCCATGCCTTTATGGTCAATTAATATTTGACAGAGGAGGCAAGAGGAGAAAATGAAGCAAAGAGAGTCTCTTCAATGAATGGTGTTGGGAAAACTGGACTGGTACATGAAAAAAAATGAAATTTACACCACACACTAGAATAAACACAAAGTGGATAAAAGACAATATAAGTCAAAATACCATTAAAATTCTAGAGGAAAATATCGGCAGTAACTTTTCAGATACCTCACAAAGCAATATTTTTGCCGATATATCTCACAGAGCAAGGGAAATGAAATAAACAACTGGAATTACATCAAATTAAAAAGCTTCTGCACAGCTAAAGAAACCATCATCGAAATGGAAAGGGAACTGACTGTATGGGAGAATATATTTGCCAATGATACATCAGATGAGGGCTTAACTTCCAAAATATATAAGAACTTATATGACTCAACACCAGCAAGACAAACAACCCAATTACAAAATGGGAAAGGGACCTGAATAAGCATTTCTCCAAGGAGGGCATACAGATGGCCAACAGACATATGAAAAGATGTTCAACATTACCAATTGTCAGAAAATACAAATTAAAATTACAATGAGATGTCACCACACACCTCTCAGAATGGCTGTCATCAATAAATCAACAAACAAGTGCTGGCGAGGAGGTGGAGAACAGGAAACCTTTTTACACTGTTTTGGGAATGCAGACTGGTGCAGCCACTGTGGAAAATAGTATGGAGTTTCCTTAAAAAACTAAAAATGGAACTACCTTTCGGCCCAGTGATTCCATTTCTGGGAATATACCCTAAGAATCCCAAAACACCAATTTCAAAGAATATATGCACCTCTATGTTCACTGCAGCGTTATTTACAATTGCCAAGATATGGAAGAAGCCCAAGTACAATAGCTGATTGGATAAAAAAGTTGTGGGTACACAATGGAATACTATGAAGCAATATGGAAGAAGGAACTCTTACCTTTTGAGACACCATGAATAAACCTGGAGACTATTATGCTAAGTGAAATGAGCCAGTGAGTGAAAGACAAAAACCATATGATCTCACTTATATGTTGAATCTAAGGAACAAAATAAACTAACAAACAAATAGAATCAGAGGCCCAGAAAACATGGAACAGACTGACAGCTGTAAGAGAGGAAGAAGGAGGCTGGGACTGACTGAAAGCAGGTGAAGGGGTTAGCCAAAGAACGTATATGCATGACCCATGGACGTGGACAATGGTGTGGGGATTGCCTGAGGGAGTTGGGGTGGGACTTGGTAGAGAGGAACTAAGGGAGAAAAATTGGGTCAACTGTAATAGCATAAACAAAATATTTTTTAAAAATTCATCCATGAAGAGCTCCAAATTAATGAAGTAAGAATTAATGGCACTACAAAGACAAACAGAAAATCCAAAATTCTATTAAAAGATAAGTGATAATTTTTATTTTTTAAGATAAATAAATTTTAAAAAGCCTTTTACAAATAATAAAACACTAGGCAAACATACATTACATATACATACAAATTAAAAGAAAGATACACTTCAGAGTCTGAAGGGGAAGTTATCAAACTCATGATAGATTATATAGGCTTTGGCATCAGACAGATCTGGGTTCAAATACAGCTCTGCCATTAATGGGTAAATTTCTTTATAACCCTAAGCCTCAATTTTCTAATACAAAAAACTGAGAGGTTAATAAACCTCTTACAAAGCATTATCCTTGATAAATATTAATACCTCAATAAACGTGAGCTATGATTATAAAAACTTTAGCAACAGTATGACAACCAAATTTTTAAGATTAGTACCAGTATTCTTATACCACAGATGTCATTCCTATAAATGAAAACTCTTCTAAAAAACATCATATTAAAGAAATATGAAAAAATGTTGTATTATATCAATGATAGCATTGCTTCTTAAAGATAGCAGAGTAAATAAGCAAAGGCAAAAAATATCCATCATGAGAAATGAGTAAAGATAGCAATGACTGGATGTTTGACTAAATTTTGAAATAATGCAAAATAACCATTCAATAAATACTAATAAGGAAAACTGTCAAGGTTTATTTTTCAGAATATTTTAAAGGAATTTTATATTTCAGAACAAAAGCTGAAAGCTTGTTTTGTTTCATTTCTGCCTGCATAAAGAAGTCACTGAAATTCACATAGTCACACAGAGACACAGAAAACTTAAGAAAAATAACTACCTATTGACTGACTTGTATATTATATGTGAGTGGGAGTATTTTCTATATATGAATAAATTAGTTCTTAATTTTTTATTTTTAAAAATTGTACCATTAAGTTAAACTAAATGCTAAATAAAGAAATTCACAAATTTTCAGTACTTCCTAAATCCTCACATCCTCCAAAAATGCGTACAGATCAACAAGAACAAATAAAACTTACACAGATCCCACACCTGCAAAATAACTAGAAAATAGATATCACTGAAAACTGCAAATTCTTACAAACAGAAAAATAAATACCAACTGCCAGCAGAGGTATGCTCTGAACACCCTCATAAAGCTACTGTAGAGAGTGGCAGGAAATTGGGAAGGGAGTACAAAAGTAGAACATGGAAGAGAGAAGAGAAAAAGAAAGAAAAAATCATTTCTAAAGAGAGAAAGTCCACCTTACAAACAAAAACACTGAGAAGAAATCTGGAAGATTAGAACATGGACTACAGAGAAAAGCATTAAAAGTAAACAGACTTCCAAATGGCTATCTCAAAAGGACAACACTTCTGGGGGATAAGAGACTAAAACAAAGATGTCCCTTTAAAGACTGGATTGTGAAGGTAAAAAGAAGAAAATTCATGCTGAAAGATAGTAAGAACTAAAAATATTTTTTTGTTAATTAAATACCTCCACACAGTGCCCCAAAATTCACTCGAAAAAATTCACTTTACTACACTGACAGAAAGCAATCCTGAAATTCCTTGAAGAGGAAATCTTAAAAACCATCCCAAACTACCAACTTACCCACAAAATGCATATAGGTAAGTAATCTTCATCTGTACAAAGCTACTGTAAGACTAAAAGAGAAAATAAACTAAAACATTATAACAAATGAAATTTCCCCAAACCAAAAACTACCAAACAGAAAGAAACTCTAATACTCAAGCATTTGAAAATATGAAAAATCCTTGAATCTGAAATTCAAAAACCAAGACTACAAATGGATAACAGACATTAAGAAATGAGTTAAAAGATGATTAAACTCAAAAAAGAAATGTAAGAAAATATCAGAAATGAAGACTAAATTATAAGGCAAAGATATTCAAATAAAAATTTACTAAGAGGCGTACAAAAAAAGGGAGGCAAAGAACCAAGAGAATGGAAATCAAGAAAGAAGTTAAAAAGGACAAGTGGTTGAAAGAAAGACAGAAAAAGGTCCAAAAGAGAAAAATAAAACAATGAATAAGAACTAATATTTAAAATCATAATCCTAGAAAACTTTTTGAAAATAAAAGAAAATCTGAATATATATAAAGCACCCCAACTACATGGGAAAATTGACCTGGCATGATCAACAATGAGACTTCTTCTAGTAAAATTATTAGATTTTAAATATAAAGAATATGTATTTTTAAGGGCCTTAAGGATAAGGATCAAGTAACTTAGAGAAAGGTCATTAGAGTGGCATCAGACTCCTCAAAAGCAACAAATAGAGCAAGCGAACACCCCTGGCCAGGTGGCTCAGTTAGTTAAGAGTGTCATCGCACACAACAAAAGGTTGTGGGTTTGATTCCTGAACAAAGCACATACCTAGGTTGCAGGTTCAATTACCCTTGGGGTACATGCAGGAGGTGGCCAATCAATGTTTCTCTCTTACATTGATGTTTCTCTTTCTCCCTTCCTCTCTCTCTAAAATCAGTGAGCATGTCCTTGTTGTGAGGATTTAAAAAAAAAAGGAAGGCAACAATAGAACACTATTTTATTAAAAACTCAAGATTTCATATTCAGCCAAGCTGCCCTTTTAATATCGAAGGCACAGGCAAACAATTCAGCCCTCCACCTTGTTTTATCTGGCCTGGCATCTTGTTTCTACCTGGCAGCAGCACTGAGCTCTTGCTTTCCTGTTAAGGAGTAGTTACATTTATACAGTCCTAAAATTACATTCGGCCCTTTGAAGGCAACTGCGAGGCTGATGTGGTCCCCGGTTAAAATGAGTTTGCGAGGCTGATGTGGTCCCCGGTTAAAATAAGTTTGACACCCCGATCTAAGGTATAGAAAAACAGTTTTAAATACACAGAAGCCAAAGGAATACTACAGATGAGCCCTTCCTTCTTGGAGAAAACTACCAGAGGATAAACTTTATCCAACCTGGAGATGATGCAAATCCTTTGGCAAAAGAGTTCATGTATAAGACTAAAACAAAGATGCAAATATAAGACTAAAACAAAGATGAGGAAAAAAGTAAAAGAATAATATACTAATGTTAAATGTTCTGAAAGAGTAAAATTAATGAATATCAAAAAATGGGAACAATAGGGAGACAAAAAATAAAGAAATAAAACAGGCTCTTTAACTGTTATATATGAAACAAGTAGAAAGCAAAGGATAAGTAGAAAGCAGTAAAACTGAAAAACTAGATAGTAATAAATGAGAAAACTAAGCACTAAGGGTATATAAGAAGGTACAGGCCTTTCATTTCTGGCCATAATGGAGCTCCTGGAATGGACTTAAGTCTTCCACTGTAAACAACTAGAAAAAAATGTGTTTTAAAGGGGAAGGGAGACACTGTTCTTAGACACTGGACAGTAGGCAGTGCAGGGCTATGATTTTTGATATGAGAGAAACAAAAGAGATGAACCACCACTCCGTGCCTGATGGTACTCTCCAGACTGCACTACAAGAAAGGAAACCCAAACACAGCAAAAAGTCCTACTGAATTAAACAGATAAAGATCAGAGCTCCAGGAGACTCAGCTGGAATGTGTATGTACTGAAGAAGAAGAACTACACAGAAGAGCTCCAGGAGTCTAGATAGAGGTCCTTTTGGTGGTCACAGAGATGAGACACCTTGTGGAAGATTATCGGCACCCAAGACAACCAACAGTCAGCAACAAGACACTACAGTTGTGAGAGAAGCCACCTGGGACCTTCTGACCCTGCCCAGCCACCATCTGAGAACAGCTGCAGGAGTGGCAGCAAATACAGTAGAGAAGGACCACCCAGTCAGTCCAGAGATGTGAAAAATAGTAACAGTTTCAAAACAACAAACCAAAAAAGGTAGTACACATAATAAACATGGTAATTTAATAAAGACTTTTATTTTAACTTACAGTATAACTATAATAACATGATAACATTATTATAGTATAACCATAATAATGGTATAACCATAATAATAATAACTTATTTAATAATGATGATAATCCAAATCCTAACTTTTAGAGTAAGTAGTACATGTATAGGGGGAATCTAGATACTTGTTTTCATTCTCCCCAAATGCAAGACCTAACATCTCATACTTATTCTTTGTTCTGTCTAGATTACTGGAGATGGAGATGAATTTTCTATTATGAAAACTATAAAGTACATTTGTAATCTCATACCAGTTTGAAAATAAAGAGTCTCCTAAAGACATCATAAATACAATATTCCAGAGTAACATTACTAGAATTAAAAATACAGTGGCCAGTTTCCTTACTGATTGAAAAGTTTAAGTACTCATTCATATACCTAACACAAAGTTAGTCCTTTTTATTTCCACTTCTCCTTAAAGATAAGCCCATCCGCAATAGCCTCCCACTACTCTCCAATGCAAATACTCTAATTCTTACTGCTTGTACACATCATGCTCATACAGTCTGCTCTCATTACTTCTTATCCCCCTCCTGGCCTCACTACAAGCCCTACATCTCTGGTAAGAGAGAATATCTCCACAGCATTTTAGGTCAGCGAGCCCCATCTTTCCTACCAAACCCTTCTGTATATCATTCCCCAATACCCATCCCCTCTGAATGCCTACAGCACTTGCTCTACAATTCAAGGCCTGTACTTTCAGCATTCATTACTGGGAACAGGTGCCCTAGCTATTCAGGTATCTATGGCTTGAGTGTCCTTTTAGCTCCTTGAAAAGAGATCACATTTCTTCTACTTGTTTGTATCTCCTACAGCACAGATCCTTTCTCAAAAACCCAAAAATCCTCTAAAATTTATGCAGTTTTATGCAAAATGTTTTTTGAAAAAATAGTATGTAGCTTTCATCCTATTCTTGGATGACCATATGATACAAAATGGTAATCTCTTTCAAATAATGACTGCTCATTATACATACAAAAATATTTGTTAACAATATTCTTCATGCAGCAAAACAGTCAGCTCTGCTAAAAGCAAATAAAAAGCTCTACTCATCTGAAAAAGTAAAGAAAAATTTCTCTACTACTGTGTGTAGAAATTCAAGCCTTGGAAACTATTCAATTTTTCTTATCTATAGCAAATACATTTTATTATTTCAATAACCCAAGAATAATAAAAGAACATGGGTGGATTTTCTGCACCATGAAACCATGAAGCGTTTTCTATTCTTTAGTACCCTAAAAAGTTTGATTTTACTATGAAGTTTTAATTAAACATAAGTATAGGAGATTAAGAAATTCATAAGAAACAGAAATTGGAAAAACATTTAAAAGTAAAAACTAATCTGAAGAAGAATTCTCTCCATCATCCGATTACATAGTGTAGAAAAATACAATTAATGTGTACCAACCTTAATTCTTTCTGGCTCATGAAACTATATTTCTATTTGCCAGCAAACATAAATCCTGCAGAAGTTCTCAAGGCAAGCATATCAAAATAAGCATCAAAAAAGTAGCTTTTTAAATACTCTGCTGTCATTACATGTTCACTCACAGTATAACCAGAGCTTTACATACTCTATTCTGTCTCTGCATAGTTGGTCTTACTGGTCACTTTTGGAAATAATCTTCAGGTCTCTCAAAAACAAAGTTGTTTTTCTCATCTTTATGGCTAACTTTTGTTTCTTAAATAAGTCTCTTCTCTACACACAGAATTTGTTAACTGACAGGGTATTTTATATCCACCATCAGAAAACAAATTATTTATATCAAACAAAAAAGATTAAATCACTTAAGCATCTAAGATGCTTTTATTTTGACTATCTGCTAAAGTTAGCATAATATAATCTGATTCGAAGTAATGAAGCTTAGCTTTTGTTCCCAATAAAGGAAAGGATGACTAAAATTTACCTTTGTATTCTTTTCTATCCTGCTCTCTAAAGCTTCCATAAAGTTCTTCACTACTGAATATAACAGTCTACCTAAGGCATGCAGTTCATCACCAAGAAAGCATAACGCTTTTTGAACTGACCAATGAGAAACCATTTTATATTATCTTTTGATACCTAATGGAGAAAAAAATGATAAATAAAAATTTAGAAAGAATGAATTCCAACCACAAATTTTTTTTTTTTTATGTTGAAGGACACAGGCACTACTTTTGGACTCATAAAATTACAGGGTGTCAAGAGTTCTTAATTAAAAAGTATCAGAAGTCAGGTGGCTTTATCACTTTTTAAAAATATAATCTTACCTGATTAAGTGAGGTGGCATCTCTAACTACAGCATCAGGATGTCTATTAGGTATGGCTACAGCTTCCTGAAATAAAAAAACATTGAATGTTAAATACTAACAAGTAATATTTATTCTCTTTACCCAAACTAGTATTTGATAAGAAACCATGTTTTAAAATAATAAAATCTGCAAGTTGGATAACAATTTTTTTAAAATATTTTATGTTCAGGAGAAAATGATATTTAAAGTTTCATAACAGCTAGCTTCATCTACATTATGGTTTCCCTGTTTAATGAAAGAAATTATATAACGAGATCCATTCTCTAGGCTACAAAGGAGAAAAAGGTAAAAAAGGTAAAGACTCTTTTGCAAATGCAGAAGATGATGATAGCTATAAAAATTAGACAAACAATTCACATCCAAATTGATTTAATCTTTAAATGCTCATTAAAAGAGTACAGATCTCTTTGCACTTATAGCCTATTTGGAATTGGCTGAATTACTTGGATGCGTAGACTATTTTTCACGAAAGTCATTTTCCCTTCAATTACTTTTTCTGCTTTCTTCTCTCTCCTCTCGTTCTGGTCCTCCTGCTGATGGTATCCCATGTTTCTCTAAGGCTCTTCATTCATTTTTTTTCCTTCACCTTTTCTCTGTCCTTCAGACAGATATTGATAAAGATGGAATAGACAGATCTTCAAGCTTTTGGATTCTTTCCTTCGCAAGTACAAATCTACCGTTGAGCCCCTCTAATAAATTCTTCATTTCGATTATTGTACTTTGAGCTTCTGAACTTTTATTTGGTTCTTTTCTATAGTTTCTATTTACTGATTTTCTCTAGTTGATAAGTCACTGTCAACATACTTCCCTTTACTTCTTTAAGCATGGTTTCCTTTAGTTCTTTGAATATATAATAGCTGCTCTGAAGTCTCTGTCCATTATGAAGTCCACTCAAAGGTAGTTTCTGTGCCAGTTTTGTTTTGTTTTAATTGTTAATCTTGCCTATGGGTCACACTCTCCTGTTTCTTTCGTGTTCTATAATATTCTGCTGATAACCAGACATTTTTGATAGTATATTGTAGTAAATGTGGACACTAATTACCCTTCCCTTCTAGGCCTGCTATTATTATTTATTAATGACTTGGCTAACCTATTTTAGTTAAGTCTATTTCTCCCATAGTATGCAGCCTCTGATGTTGCTCCTCAAGGGGTACAGCCTTTGGCAAACTGCACTCTGGGATGACAGTGATTTTGGCAGGGCTCTTTGTGACTGTCTCTCCCTAATGTGTTAAATTGTCTGCCTCTTTTGGTATCATACCCAGATGACAGGCTCCAATAACTGCAGATGATTGCTCTATTATTTTAAACAATGCCTTAGGCATAAATTGCACCAAGATCTGATCCAATTAAAGTCAGACCTCTTGTCAGTCAAGATGGCAGCACAGGTAAATGCGGTTACTTGCATCCTCCCACAACCAAATCAAAATTACAACTAAGCTACAGAACAACCATCATTCAAATCCCCTGAAATCTAACTGAAGTCCTACAACTAGGGATTTAAAGGAGCCACACAGAGACTGGTAGGAGGTGTGGAGACACAGAACAGCTGATCTCACACCCATGTGTGGCAGATAAAAATTGGGAGGGGTATCTCAACTGCAGTGGTCCCTCCTGAGAAGCAAAGGGTCCCAGCCCCACACCAGGCCCTCAAGCCCAGGGTTCCAGTACCACGAAGAGAAGTCCCCATAACATGGCTATAAAAACCAGTGGGGATTGAGACTGAGTGAGAAGAAGGGCTGCTAAGTGCCTGGCATTCCTCTTAAAGGGCCAGTGCATGGACTTACTTGGACTCCGTCTCTCTGAGCTCCAGTGCTGGGGAAGCAGCTCCAAAGGCACCAGAGACATACAAGGAGGAACTGAATTGTCTGTTGTCAAGGCTAGAGCCAGAGGGGTGTGCTGGCAGAGGTCATTGTTCCTTTTCTGAGACCAGCCCCCTACAGAGCCAGCAGGAGAGCATCATATCTGGGTCTCCATCAACCTGGTTCACACCTTGTGCCACACCCTGGTGATTCCCTTAGACAGCCCCCAACCAACTGTGGGCCCACCCAGGCTGTTTCCAGTGTCTTTTTCCATTCGAATAGTCTATCTTGGCTCCTGCTTTGAACTGTCCTAAAATCTCTCAAGAAGCATCTGGCCACAGCATGCTCCATACCTTTCACTAAGTGGTCCCAGGCCAGGCACTAGCATCAGCCAGCCTTAGTTCACAGCTTAGCCTTGTCTGGGCATCTCCAAGCCCAGCACAAGTAGTAGCCATCTGCAGATCACTCTGTGGCTCCAGGCAGAACACAGGTGGTAGCTGACCAGAACCTGTACCTCCCAGGAGGCCCCAGAGCCAGCGCACTTGTTGAATAGCTTCAGACCACATCACAGCACCACCCAACCACCTCCACAAGTGACACACTCAAGGAGAGGATTCAGTGGACACCAGAGTCCCACTGAAGTAAGTCCTGCTCTATTGGGTGGGCCCCTGAACAGCTGATCCCCCATGGTATTGGTGATCACAGGCACAGCTGCAACAATCCTTGCAGCTGATCATTCTGCCAGTAAACCCCTCCCATTGTGTCAATAGCAATCAAGATTCAAGTACAACAGGAGAGTGTACACAGCCCACGGAGCAGGGCACACCTGGATTACCCACCTTGGGTGACTGGGGAGGGTGTGAGACTGTACCCTACAGAACACCTATGACACAAAGCTATTCTACCAAGCCTAGGGGACATAGTGGCTCCACCTAATACATAGAAACAAACACAGAGAGGCTACCAAAATTAAGAGACAAAGAAACATGTCTCAAATGAAAGAACAGGACAAAACTTCAGAAAAAGACAAACAAAATGGAGAGAAGTAATCTGCCAGATAAAGAGTTCAAAACAGTGGTTATAAGGATGCTCAATGAACTTAATGAGAACCTCAACAGCATAAAAGGACATGGAAACCATTAAAAAAAAAAAGCAGTTCAAAATGAAGGATACACTAACTGAAGTTAAGAAAAGTTTACAGCAAAGCTACAGTAGAGTACATAAAGCTGAAAATCAATTCAGTAATGTGGAATATAAGGAAGCAAAAAACACCTAATGTGAACAGCAGAAAGAAAAAAGAATCCAAAAACATGAGGACAGTGTAAGCAGCCTCTGGGGCAACTTCCAGCATACAACATTCACATCATGGGGGTGCCAGAAGGATGAGAGAGAGAGCAAGAGACTGAAAACCTATTTGAAAAATGAATGTGAAAAAACTTCCCTAACCTGGTGAAGGAAATAGACATACAAGTCCAGGAAGCACACAGAGTCCCAAGCACCACAAACCCAGAGAGGCCCACACCAAGACACCTCATAATTAAAACACCAAAGGTTAAAGACAAAGATAAAAACCTTAAAAGCCATTAGAGAAAAGCAGTTGGTTACCTACAAGAGTGCTCTCACAGATTTTTAGCTGATTTTTCAACAGAAACTCAGAAGATCAGAAAGTAGTGGCAAGAAATATTCAAAGTGATGAAAAGCAAGAACCTACAACCAAAATTAATTACTCAACCTAGCAAAGCTATCATTTAGAATTGAAGAACATATAAAGAGCTTCCCAGACAAGAAAAAGCTAAAGGAGTCCATCACTACCTAATCAGTACATGAAATGTTATAGGGTGTTCTTTAAGAAGGAAAAAAATAAGATCACTATGAACAATAAAATGGCAATATCTACCAACATAATATCAAATCTAAAAAACAAAATAAACAAACAAGCAGAACAGAAACAGACTCATAGACGCAGAGAATAATTTAACAACTGACAGATGGAAGGAAGGTTGGGGAGATGGGTGAAAAAGAAGAAGGGGTTAAGAAGTACCTATAGTTGTTACAGGACAGTTATGGGGATATAAAGTACAGTATGGGGAATATAGTCTATAATAGTCTAGGCATTATCTACATATGGTGTCAGATGGATGTGAGATTTATCAGGATGATCACTTAGTAAGTTCTATAATGTCTAATCACTGAGGTGTACACATAAACTAATACACTATTGTATATCAACTTAAATTGAAAAATAAAAATACTATAAATAAATAAATAATAAAGTCAGGACTCTTTACAGGGGTAGTCAGTCTTTGAAGCTAGTCTTAGAGATGTGTTAGGATCCTGTGAGGTCTCCACTTAGCTGTCTCATTCTGTGGTTCTCTCTAGTAAACTTCAAGTTAGGCTAGGTTTAACTTATTGTTCACATGGACCTACCAGCCTCTTCTTGATTATCGCTAAAGTAACCTTATTTTTTAATATATCCTTACTTTGAACTTTCAAATACTCTGTTCCAAAATGAGTTGGTTTCCTTGGGAAAAGTTTCAGAGCTCTCATTATTACAGCTAGCCTTGCCCCTTGGGCAAAAACTCTGCACCACTGCAGCAGAGATGAAGGCACCACTGTTCTCCAATATCCTCACTTTAAAAGCAGGATGCTGGACAGGAGTAGTAACTTCTGGTCTTTCAGCTTGCCTCTGTCAGCATGGAACCCCCACTCTATAAGCAAGCTGAGGAAAGAAAGACTAGTGCCCCATATTCCCAGCCTGCCATAGATGGAACAGAGTTTCTGCCCTACAAAGGGTGGCTGGTCAGAGGAACACAAAACACAGCCACTTTTACCCAGCATGGAGCTTCTGCATCACCAGCTGGTGGGGGAATGACAAAAACTAGTAACATGCTCCTCCAGGGAAGGTAGCATGGCCCTATTCTGGGAGCTAAGAGCAGAGGGATCCTGTATTCTCAGTTGCACATGCCTGAAGTGAAGCTTCTATGGTGCTGAACCAGGGGAAGAGGAAGGAAGGAGAGAGTTGTGACTCAAATGCCTCAGATTCTCACTGCTCTAACCAAGATACAGATGTTGAATAGACATTTCTTCATTTGTTAATTCCCTTAGAACAATTCCCAGAAACTTTAAACTTTCTTTTTTTATATTTAATTTTTACCAGTTATGATTGTTTCACTGGTGAAAGGGTCTAAGGAATTCCTCACACCATGGACTCCAGAAGCAGTCTCTCAATACTGTTTCAATAATGCCTTATATATTCCAGAAGAATATTTATTACAGTATAATCTTACTACCTTATATAAATCAGAGGTAAAGGCCAGGTTAAATTTGTGTCAAATCCAAGTTCTAAAATATGTTTAGAAAAAATATGTTTTTAAATACAATTTGGGAACTGAAGAATAACTAGAATTGTCTTACACAAGTGAAATACTTACATCACTTAATGAATGAAAATTTTAATTTCTACAAGAATCACTTTGTACATGTTAGGCTTTTCTAAAGACTTCTGGGTGCTGCAAAGTTTGTGTAAAAAAGTAAAAATATACCCATAATATCTCAGGTATATCACACTTACCTCAGTCAGACTTTGCTATATATAACATGTTATATATTAAAATATGCAAATGTAAACAGCATTTCAAATCCAAGAAACACATTCTGATTCACAGAAGTGCGGATTACTGAGCCTCTACTGTATGAAATTATATGTATGGTGAAGTGCTAAATTCAAAATATAGATAAGGATCCTTAACTGCACATTTATTTTGCTTATAAAGCCATAGCTTACCTTGACTTTGTCCGATGTCCGTTTTCCACCAAAACCTCCAGAGCCAACAACAAATAAAGAGAACTGATTATAACATATAAGTTCCTTTCCAGAATAAGAATGGACTGAAAAGTAAATGAAAAAAATTTTTAAGTTATCAAAAGATGTAACTAGATAACCAATCCACAATCCCTTTAAAAGTTTTGAAAACAAAATGCAATTACTAAAAGGTTTTGTAATTTAAAAATGCTTGAGTTTGGATTACAATGCATTCATTTTACTTCACTCAGTACCAGCTGCTGGAAGGCAGACAAAAGCACACAAACCCTTTCTTGACTATAAAATAGCAGCTTCTCTCACCTATTTTTAAACCTCCCAACTTTAATATTTCAATTCTCTCCATCTCAAACATTTCAAACAACCCCACTATAAATTCAGGTAACCTCACACTCAAACTTTCAAACAGTCTGCCCAAAGCACTCAAAAAGATCCTGGAATGTAAAACAGGAAAGAAGTGAGAACAAAGGGATAAGCTTCGGGAGGGCAGGAACAGGGCTGTTTTGCTCACCACCATATTCCCAACAATTAGAATAGCTGGGACAAAAAAGACACCTAATAAATATTTATTAAATTAATTAATCAATGGATAAATGACAACTGAGCAAGTTAATGGACAGGTAAGCAAGTAATAAATGAACATAAGACAGCTGCCCTCTTTCTACTGACTAATTTCCTAGTGAGAGTTTGAGTATTATCTGTATCTCCAACTCTAGAAAACTAGGAATATGAATTTGAACTGCATGATAGGAAAAATCCCATTATAACAAAAAAATAAGAGAAGTCATAGCAATTTGTATTTAAAATAAAATTTTTATCTTTATTACATAAGAAACTGTATATCCAACTTTATCTATGCATTATCTACAAATTCTGATATATTATTACACATTGCCAAGCTACAGTTAAATAAATGGATTAGGTCAAGAGCAAACAGGAAAAGTTAAAGCTAAGGCTACTGCAGAAGTTTTGTTTTGTGGTGCATTACTTTTAGTAGGACAGTGAGAAAGCTAAAAGAAAACTGGGAGAATTACAGCCAAATACTGGCCAACATTTGGAATGACAAAATAAGAAAACCTAGAAAAGAAGAGGAGGGAGATAAAAAGAGAGGTAAAGGAAAGATAACCAACATATGATGAAATACTATTAGTTAACAAAAACAATGTAGCAGAATATTTAAGAGCATCAAAAATGTTCTCAATATATTATTAAGTAAAAATAAGGCCACTTCCAAAACAGCGTCTACAGTACAACCTCCTATGTACTTAGAACAAAAATGATAACATCTATATTCCAAATATCACACAGTATTAAACTTTCCACTGCCCTGCCATTATTTCTAAAATTGTTGTCAATATCTATTTCTTTTGTTCTTAAACTTTAAAAAAATTAATTTTAAGCAAGGTATCTATAACTCAGATTTAATTAATAGTATGTCAACATTTATTAAACTACTATTTTTTTCCCCAATGCAAATATAATGTAGCTGTGGTGTTTAAACCATATTATGAGTTCAACAGGCCTAAATGACTCAGGGGTCAAATATGTTCCAAGTTCCAAAGAGCTAACATAGAAAAGTATATTTACAATACTGTTTAATTATCACCTGAGGGCTGTCTATGTATCCCTTCCTGTCAAAAACATACTCCATGAAGTATAATTCTCCTCTATGTTCTTCAACCCAGCCACATTTCTGTGCTTTGGTTATATTGTCTCAAATTGCCTGAAATGTCCCTCCGTCCCTACCGTGTACCCCAATCTACTCCTTCTTCCCTTCCTCCCTTATTTTCTAAAAAGTTTATAAATTTTAGATTGCTTATCTGGCTTTCCCACAAAGTGACAAATACAAACTTACTAGTCACTTCTATAGTGAAGTATCATGTTACATACAAAGCCTATCAGTTTAACAATATTGTTATAAGAACTAGAAATGAGTTACCATCCACAAGAATTACTGAACCGGATCCTTTATCTAGGATATCAGCAACAACTGCTTCACATTTTAATTTTCCTAAAATGAAAAGTAAAATAAATAAATAAATAAATAAATAGACTGTTTTAAAGACCATAAGTAAATGAATAGGCTGTGTTAAAAACCATAAGTTATGTTAAGACATAAGAGAATTTAACATAATTTCCACTGGAAGTTCAACAAAATTAAAAAGTATGGTTTGAAATAATTTTCAATCAGAATACCTGAGTCACTAAATTTGATAATAATTTGAAACATCAATAATTCTGATAAATTAGATTTTAAGAAATAATAATTTTCAATCATCTAACATTTATTAAGCATACAACTGATACCATTTACCCCATTCCTTCTCAAATCTCTACTGGATCCAATGAGACATTGTTTCTCTCTAATCATTGGGTATTTTTATGCTTCTTCTTCCCATCATTTAACTGGCAATATCCTGATGGATCTTCATTGTCTGGGAGTAAACTCATCTTTTTCTCAAACCTGCTTTTCTCTTTTGTTCCATATATGAATGAATGGTACTATCCACACAACAGCCCAAGCCAGAAACCTGAGCACCAGCACTGACTTCTGAAATAAGTTAGATTATACTAAAAACTTTTACTTCATCCTTAAGTCTATGAAGAGCCATCTGTGGTTTTTAATAAGGAAGTGACAGACACATTTGCATTTTGGAAATATTCTGGCCCTAGTATAGTGAATAGACCTAATGGGAACAAGAATGGAGGCAGAAAAAAACACTCAGAAAGTGAGAGGTGATGGTGGACTAAACAAAGTAGTAAAAGTGGAGGTGGACAGAAATAGCAGGATTCAGATGTACTGAAGGGAGAGCATCAAAGAACTAGGTAACTGTCTGGATGTGAAAGATGGTACAACGAAGCCAAAGATGATATCCATATTCGCCATGTTCACCTCCTAAACACCTCTCTGACCCACCCACTTCTTTCCATCCCTCCACTACCACCTTAATGCAAGCTACCGTCATTTCACTGGAACTACCACAACAGACTTAAGTAGGTGCCTGCACATCCACTCTGCTCTGTATATATCTGAGGTGATTTTTCCCAAAGTCAAATCTGACAATGTAATTAACTGCTCTTCCCAACACCACCACCATTACACCTCTCCCCACCATGTCCCAAGGCTCTTGTGATAAATATAAAATTCCTTAACATGAGCTATGTGATACTATTTCCTGCCACCACTGCCAGGCTCTCCAGCTACACTGGCCTTCCTCTTCTCCTCCATATCCATGCTTCTTGTATATTGAGGGCCTTTAGACAGGCCCTTGGCTCTGTCTGGAATGTTCTTTCTTTCTTTGTTTGCCTGTGTATCAAGCTAAAATCTTTCTTTCAAACCTCTCTTCAAGTCAGTTCCTCTATAATGTTTACCCCATGTAGTTGCAATTACACAATTACACAATCTGTGTAGCTACCCTCCTCACCAACAAGGTTATATGCTCCATGGGAGCAGAAAGACAGAGTTGTTTCTATACCCCATTTATTCACAGCCCTAGCAGAATACCTCGAGCTTATTATTAGCAAGCCATCAGAAAACAGTTGACGAATTGCTGATGATATCCCCAGATGATCAATTCCATGGCCAATCAAACATCAGGCCTACTTTCTACATATCTCTGCAATTCTTTTACCTGCCCCCATCCACATGCCAGCAACCCTATCCAATCAACCATGTCTCTTACTTAGATTATTACTACAGTCTCTTACAAAATCTCTTTCCCTCTATCTCATTTGTTTATACCCTAAACTGATGCTTTTTAAAATCCACATCTGATCATATAATTCTCTCCTGCCTATAGTCCTTCAGTAGCTATCAACTGCCTTTAAATAAATCCAAACTTCTTCACCTGACTTTCAAGGCATTTTGTAAGACCATTTTTACCTCCCTGTGCTCACAAATTGCTTCCCTCCCCAACCTGTCTTTAAGGAAGCTGTAACTATTTTCAGTTCCCTTTGTTGTCAATGCTTTTTCTCACTTCCAAACCTTTGCACAGAGTATTCCTATTGCATGAAATATTTTTCAATCTCCTCTGAACACCAACTCCTAATTTCAGATCTCAATTTAAATTTCATTTCTACCAAGAAACCTTCTTCAACCCCTCAAGTTGCATGCTAGGTTTTCCAAGTGCTCCTGTAACAAACTTATCCTTATCCCATTACAATGTATTACATAATGCTGATCACTGCCTATTGTCTCTATACATCATCAGACAAGTTCTAAGCCCTGCAAAAGTAAAGACAATGTCTTTTCATGGTTACACCATCAACCCTTAGTGTAATACCTGACACAAAATAGGTACTGATATTTAATAAATATTCAGTGAGTGAATAAATAATTAACAGGCAATTGTTTTCTTCCTCTACTTTTCTATAATTTATAAATACTCTATAATGAGAACATGTTATTTTATAATTTTATTAAAATCTACTTAAGCATGAGTACTTCAGGAGAAAATGGTTAAATTTACCCTAACAATCAAAACCACATATCCATGAGGTTCTATTTGGGAAATTTGGGATAATAATTACATCTGCATAATGCTTAACTATTCACAGCACATTTACATATACTGATATTTGGTAGTCACATATCCCTGTCAGAGATTGGTAACATAATCAATCTCACTTTCCAGATGAAAAAAAGTATTGTTTTGCCCTAATAATAGAAATCATGTCAAGAAAGTAGTGAATCAAAAAAGAAAGAAGGACATCAAGTAGAAACATAATATAGATCAAACATTTGATCCCAGAAAATCTAGAAACTAGCATATCCTAGACTAGTACATGTGCTAGTTCACAATGGAAAGTAAAGTGCCACTATTCAGTTTCTTGCACTCCATCCAATTATGTTTATATTTTTACCACAAGGAGTGGTAAATCAACATATGATAGTGTATCACTGTAGCTAACAAATGAGTTAGTGAGAGATACAGAAATGGTGACACCAGTCTCCTGATGCTTGAGTTCCTATGTCTCATCAACTGGTGTGTTTTATGATATATATTGATCAAACCTTGGTTTTCTACAGGTTTTTAATGAGGTTCCAAACTGTAAGTATCTTAAATTTTCATTATTTATATTTACTAGACAGTAAACTTTAAAACTATTTAAAGAAAATGCACAGGAGCTTCTGATGAAAAGTAATCATGAGAAACATAACTTGAGGCTAAGGAAGTACAAGAAACTAAGAAAAGTATTTTCCACACCCAATGAAAGCACCTATTTGTTGCAATCATTTTTTAATGTATTTCTAATCTCTCTCCATATTTAAAATCTCTAGTGGCAGAAACCTTTCTTATACATTTCTTCCCTTCTTATAACACCATTTCCCAAATGAACACATTAGTTTGGATGCATAAAAAACATACAGGAGGCTTCCCAGCCTCCACCATCACCACCATCATACCACCCAAACACGACATATGTGTACACATAAAATCTCCAGGGCTGGGACATGGAATCCATATTTTATTTCAAATAACAGGTAATATAATATAATGTAGTACAGGTGACTCTGATATGCAGCCAGACCACAAAATTATCTAAAACCAAACACTGTGCTTTACACGTGGCAAGTACCCCACAGAGAGAAAAATGCAGCCACCATATGCTAGGCACGGCCTCAGATGGAAAGAGCTGTGTGCACCCTCTGCTATAACACTAACACTGAACTAAAGCTATTCAGCCTTAAGCAATAAGAATCTCTTAATTTCTTTAGTAAAATAAGAAGATTGAAGAAAAAAAATAAACTAGGATTCTAGCTATTTGCTGACCTCTACATTATATAATATGAAATGACATTTTTTGTATTTTACCAACTTGAATGGTCAGTATATAATTAATTAGACAATATTCTGACATCAAAGTAGCAAAATGAGACAAATATGTCAAATTATAGTGAAAGACTAAAATGTTAAGCTTTACTGGACAAGATATTATTAAGAAAAATAAAACTGATTATTAAAGATACAAAAATTCTGTATCTTTTAACATGGTTTGCTTTATGAAAATCAGCACCAACATAAATACCTGAGAAAAGAATACCATATTAACAGGAATCATAGCTGATTATACACAATCACTAAATTTAGAACGTACAAACAAAAATGCTCCTTTCAGTTGTTAATTAACATATATCAGTAAACTGTTAGATTTTGAAGTAATTATTAAATAAGACTATTAAAAAACAAAGTTTAAGATAACCAAAACAAGTACTAGTTAATATCAATCTTTTCTAATGGCTGACAAGTACATAAATAATTTGTGACATGGTTTATCCTGGTTATTGACTGCATGCCAATTTAACACACTGACACAGTTGGAAGGTTAGTCAGAAAATAAAATGGTGTGATTATGGAATCAGTGTATCAAGAACTCACCTGCCCTGGGAAGCGGCTTATATAACTCTAAGTACTGCTCTCCATGCAGAACCTATGTTAGGGTAAGCAAAATTTTATTAGCAGACTTTCTTTCTCCACAGGTTCTGCCTATAGATATTGCTAATCAAAAGTGACATTTCACTGTCCACATGCTCACATCACTACTTTCCCCAAATTATCTGTCTCACTTTGGCTTCTATGTCTTAATCACATGATTCAGAAATAATCAGTCCACTAATCTAAAAGCTGTCTTTTGGAACAGAGACCATACTTTCTATTTGTGTTCTTTTTTGACATTCATAAATCCTTACTGACTGATAATTATGGATTATTTGCTAAACTAAGCTGTACTTTCAGTACTTATCACTGTGCCTGGAACATACTGGGTGTCCAATAAATATCTGTTGAATGAAAATGAACAGGTTCCAGCCAAGATGGAGGCATTGGTGGGAACCCTTCACTTCCTCACACAACCAAAAGTATGATTAACCACCAATCTAAAATCAATAAACAATCAGAAGTGCCAGAAAAATCAAACTGCATGGAACTCTAACAACCAAGGATTAAAGGAAAAATCAACCAGAACAACCTGACCAGTAAGGCAGCAGACCTCTTTGGCCGACTCAGAAACCGCCAGATAGCAGCAGACCCTGGTGGCGGGGCAGGTGCCCAGCTCAGCAGGCTGCGAGGGAGGGGCTGACTTAAGGGGAAAACAGACTCAGAGCTGACTGTGGGCTACTACTGGGGTTGCTGCAGTGGGAGATATTCCAAGCCTCACACAAGAGTTGAAAAGTGTGCCAGAGGGCAAGCAGGAGAGTTGCACTGTTCCCTCTCTGGCCCTGCCCCCACAGGCAGCACCTCAGCGCAGCAAAGAGGTTGCCCTGCCCTGTGAATACCTAAGGCCCTGCCCCCTTACAACCTATCAGCTGCACGAAAACAAACAAATATGGCCCAAATGAAAGAACACAGCAAAACCTAAGAACTAAGTGATAAGAAGATTGCCAACCTATCTGATTGGGAATTTAAAGCCCTGGTAATCAAAATGCTCACAAATCTGATTGAGCTGGGTCGAAAAATGAAAAAACAAATGAAGGATACCCAAAGCAAAATAAAGCAAAATATACAGGGAACCAAGAGTGACAGGAAGGAAACCAGGACTCAAAGCAACGATTTGGAGCAAAAGAAAGAAAGAAACATTCATCCAGAAGAAAAGAAAAAAATAAGAATTAAAAAAAAAAATGAAGAGACTTAGGAACCTCTGGGACAACTTGAAGCATTCCAATATCAAAATTTTAGGTGTGCCAGAAGGAGAACAACAGCAGCAAGAAACTGAAAACTTATTTGAACAAATAATGAAGGAAAAATTCCCCAATCTGGCAGAGGAAATAAGACTTCCAGGAAGTCCAGGAAGCCCAGAGAGTCCCAAAGAAGTTGGACCCACAGAGGAACACACCAAGGCACATATCACTAAGTTACCCAAGATTAAAGACAAAGAGAGAATCCTAAAAGAAGGGGAAAGGAGGCAGTTACCTACAAAGGGGTGCCCATTAGACTATCAGCTGATTTATCAAAAGAAACCTTACAAGCAAGAAGGGGCTGAAAGAAGTATTCCAAGTCATGAAAGGCAAGGACTTACATCCAAGATTATTCTATCCAGCAAAGCTTTCATTTAGAATGGAAGGGCAGATAAAGTGCTTCCCAGATAAGGTCAAGTGAAAGGAGTTCATCACCAAGCCATTATTATATGAAATGTTAAAGGAACTTATCTAAGAAAAAGATCAAAAATATGAACAGTAAAATGACAAGAGACTCACAACTATCAACAAATGAACCTAAGAGGAAAGAAAAACAATGAAAACAAAAACTAAGCAAACAACCAGAACAGGAACAGAATCAGAGAAATGGACATTACACGGAGGGATTTCAGTAGGGAGGGGGAAGGGAGGAATGGGGGGAAGGTACAGGGAAGAAGCAGCATAATTAGTAGGCATAAAATAGATGGGGAAATATAAAAAATGGTATAGGAAACAGAGGACTCAAAGAACTTATATGTACAACCCATGGACATGAAGTAAGGTGGAAGAATGCTGGAGGGTTGGGGTAGCAGGATAGAGGGAGGATAAATGGAGAAAAACTGGAAAAACTGTAATAGCATAATCAATAAAAAAAAGAAAGAAAATGAACAAATTTGCCACATACCAAATACACATAACTCAACCAAGACAAACATAAACCTTCAAAACTATGTTCAAAATAAAAGCATTTCCAATGCCAACATCTCCTTAGTATAATACCTCGTAAATTATATACAAAGAGCAGATACTAAGGACCCTGTATAACTTCACAGCCACTTAGCATCCATGTACTGAAGCAAGGATGCACAAATGTATGTAGGAAAACCAAAGGACAGAAAAAACAAAACCTGACCCACAAATCCAAATGACCACACTCTACTGCCATGGGACAGCTTAATTCCCAGTCTTCCTCAGAACCCAGAAGGGAACAAAAAGCAGTGCGAGACTGGCAGTGATGGCATGACAAATGAAGGGCTGTCTTACTGTATTATATGGCCTGGAAACTCAAGGTTGGGAAGATGAGATTCAAATGCCACAATAACTATTGTTCCCAGCCCCAGATATGGAACATCATTTATGATTTCAAACTCCTTTCAACTCTGAGGGACAAGTCTGAAATATTTGCTTTGTTTGCTCTTACATTATGCAAACAGAAGAACTGTATGCAGAAACTACCATGGGAGAGTAACTAAAACAACAAACTGCCTGGCACTCATTTCTCACTTCTCTCCCAACTTCATGAAATATTCTAATAAGTTCTCATAAGTTCAGAGCAGCAAAGGGCTAAAGAAAACTCCAGTAAATAGATTCTCCAATCAATCAGCTGCAGAAATCATCTCACAGCTCTATGATTCAACAATTATCACTGAGCTTATAATCTAAACTTCACTCCAAGAAATAAAATAAACCCCACCTCAAAAGCTTTCTTTTAGTTGTGCACTCCTTCCTTCTTCAAATGACTTATTCACTTTGCTTCCCAAATACCATATTCTCCTGATATTCCTCATAACTCTCATCAGCTCACACTTCACCAGCCATTCCTTCTAAGTCTTTCTTGCCAATTTCTCATGTCTTCAACTACTAAACACTGCAGTGTCTCTAAACACAAAATCTTCTGTACTTACACTCACAAATTAGGTGATTTCATCTAGTCTCATGTCTTTCAATGTCACTAAATGTTACAAACTCCAATTAGATATTACCCCCAAACCCTAGATTCATATACTCAACTACCTACTTTATAGCTCCATGTGAATGTGTAACAGCCATCTCAAATCTGTCCAAAAATAATTCCCAATTATCCCCACCTTAAAATAACTGTACGTATCTATTTTATTATGTATAGTCATATATAACCACTGCACATATTAAAGATGTTGCATATAATTAATTCTAAACAACATAGATATGCATACAGGGTGGGTAAAAGCAGGTTTACAGTTATGAATATACAAAAGTTTATTCTTGTATTATTACTTATTACTTATTATATTATTTTCCAAATGAACTGTAAACTTACTTTTACCCACCCTGTACATATCATCCCCAAAACCTTTAGTCCAAAAACCTTTATCCTTGACCTTTTTTCCTTTCCCCCTATATTCAGCCTTTTGCTTGAGTTACTATTGTAGGCTACTAACTGGTTTCCTTGCTTCCATGCTTGGCTCCCATATAATTTACTCTCCACACAGTAGCAAAAAAGAGCTTGGGTGAACACAGGCAGCTCATGTATCACTCCTCAGTTAAAAGTGCTACTAATGGTCGCACTCTTTTATCAGAATATAAACTGAAACCCTTACAGTGACTACAAGGCCCTCTTCTACCACAGCCCCTTGCTCACTCTACAGCTATGCTGACCCCCTTTGCTGTTCCAAAAACAAGCCAAATACGCACCTGCCTCAGGGCCTTTCACACTTGTTCTGTCTGCCTCAAATACTCTTCCACTGGATAATTAATTCCCGGGCTTGCTCTTTCACCAGTATCATCAGCTAAGGATTATTATATCCGTTTTACAGATAGGAAAACAAGCTTAGAGAAGTTATTCACCCTTGGTCGAACAGCAAGAAAATGGCAGAGAGAATTAATAACGTTCTGCCAGGGTTGTGGGACTAACAGGGCTGTTTTCTTCTTTTTGTCTGTATTTTGAATCCTCTTCTCTTTTAATCTTAAAAAGTCAAAAGATATGCCAACTTATCCTGAATCAACCATTATAAACTATTTTATCAATACACGCAATCATACAACCACACATAGGATGTGATATTTATCAATAGTATTTATTATGCATATACCTTTGCTAAGTTGATTGAAAGTCCAGGAATCTCTGTTAATCCTCCACCCATTATAGATTTCTGAGCTATAATAACTCCAAAGGTAGGCAAACAGGAGAAGTCAGGATTTCCCTCATAAATAAATTTCAAATCCTTTGGTTCTTTGACTGATGCTCCCACTCCAAGAGCATACATAATAGCTTCCAGTTCCGTGTAAGCAGAAGAAAATGAAGAAAATTTATGGCCAATAGCTCCATCCTATGGAAATAATTGGAGGAAATAATTTTTCACTCATCTTGGTCAAATCTTTAAATTTTTAACTTTTCAAAACTATTCATTGCATAATACCTAGTTCTGCTTTGGAAAAAATGTGACTAGAATATCATTCTAGCGAATTTGATGGACTATTATAATTATTTCATTATATTTAACAGAAAGCAATTAGATTATATATGAAAAGAACTTCATTGACAGCTAAGTAATATTTTATCACTTGCTTCTTGCTAACAGATAGCATGTCTCATTTTAACTTTCCTGTCTCCTGATTCTGATGCTGGATTAACAACTACTAGCTACCCCAAAATAAACAAACAAATTTGTTACAAATAGCAATAGTGAATTGTCCTGTAATATCTATTATATAGAAATCTACTATAAACAGTGTAGCAAAACACTGTTTAATGCATATAAATTAGACTGCCTCATAATGGTTTTAGTTAAAATGAGATTTTATCTGAAGTTACTTCCCAGGACTGTCCTTTATCTAACTGGATATTGGATTTTTCTATTCAGTGATGATATACCTAGCAATTTTGTGATGCATACATTAGGTTATAAAAGACTGATGTCCAATTTATAATTACTTTTATTCTAAAGCAGGAATCGCCAAACAATGGTTGAGAATTAAAAAGGGTTTTCACATATTTAAAGAGCAGTTAAAAAAAGAAAATCAAGAGTTTATGACAGAAACAGTATGTGGTCCAGAAAGCCTAAAATATTTATTAGGTGGTCTTTTAATGAAGAAGTTTGCTAACCTCAATTCTAAAGTGAAATCACAATTGTAAACTGATCATATTCTCAGGGTTAAAATTATATGGTTAATTATATCACTGTCTGTCCTGAGTCACAGAATACCAAAACTGAATGTATTAAAATAATTTACTTTTTTTTAATTTAAAATATTTTATTTATTTATTTTTAGAGAAAGGGGAAGGGAAGGAGGGGAAGGGAAGGAGAAAGAGAGGGAGAGAAATATCAGTGTGTAGTTGCCTTTCATGCGTCCCCTGCTGGGAACTGGCCTGCAACCCAGGCATGTGCCCTGACTGGGAATCGAACCAGTGACCCTTTGGTTCACAGCCCGCACTCAATCCACTGAGCTACACCAGCCAGGGCTAAAATAATTTACTTCTTATTACTTATGCACCAAACCTTTTTTAAGGATAAATAAAAAGGTGGTAAATTAGTAAACTTCCCATGAGCTATAACCACGATTCTGTTAGAATTTCTGACACAATGGGAGCCTTTTTACTTGCAGCCATTATGAAATATTCCCAAAATACATTCTATCGATGCTTTCCCTTAAAAAAGACTCAGAGATGCTCTAAATTAAATTAGCCTTTTCTAAAAAGTTAGAAAAATGGTGCCTAAAGTAGGATTATTTGTGATTCTCAAAAAAAAAAAAAAGACACTTGTCTAAGTATACTGAAAGAGAAAGTAAAGGTTACATTTAATATTTTAGTCTTGTGTTCATTCAAATTCTATAAATATTTGGTACATATATTATGAAAAGGTTTTAGGTCACTTATCTTTCCTATTTAACAACAGATTAATAGCTTGGAAAATAATTTTTTTGTATTAAAGAAAAGATCTTCAGAGAAGGCACAGCTTTAGGCTTTTCCCCCCACTTACAAATCCTGTTGTGGCTGTTTTTGCTGCCGCATGGCTGGTTTGATTTGTTGAAACTCTTCCATCTGAAGTTACTTTACTTAGAGCTTCAATTATAGTGGAAGTTGATTCTAAAAAAAACAACAACAATAATATGACTTTCAACCTTCTTCATTTCATGGAACCATAAACTATTAAAATTCTGCAGCATACCAAAAAATATATTTTTTGCTTATCTGATTAAAAAATAGGTATAACTGTGAGTCATTCACACTGGATTACTATTGCTGTGTTGGTTGCTGTCATTTCTTTACTTGACAATCTAAGGAAAAAGAGGTATGTGCCCCTGACAGTCAGACACTGTATATTTTAAAAATTCTTGCAGCACACTGGTTGAAAATCATTGTGCTAAATAATTATTCCTATAACATTCAGCAAGCCTGATGCAGACTCTTTACTGGCGCTCGTGAACTGAATATATGATGTGAGGCTATTACAAGCAAAAATTGTGAAAGACTTTGAAATAGGCCACAGATAACTCAGTGTTTTTAATGGAAAACAAGACATTGTCCAACATACTCTTCCCAGCTGTGTGACTGTAAGCTTTGCAATGAGCTTTGAGCAATTTTACAACTCTGTAAAGTGGAGCCCTTATCCATACCCATGCAATTTCTGTTTGGTGGAGGCACAACTAATTACCCTTCTCCCCCCACAATCCTCCCTTCTCCAGGATGAAATAGTGCCAAGGTTACCCCCTAGATCTCTGTACAGCTAGTAGGTCTGAAGATAGTATTAAAGTTCTTCCACAGAAAATCATCCCTATGACCAGTGATTTTACACAGGTTTTGGAAACTGTTCTGGGGTGATTCCAAAGGCTCTAGGACCTTTCTAATAACCTTAAAGGTATGAGTCTTCTTCTAAACTTGGAGAAAAACTACAACCAAACTACAGAATGCGAGATGACTGGGATATCTGCCACTCCTGGGGACACCAGTAGAGAGGCTTCTTCCTTCTAATCCTCCCTTACCTCCCCATTCAGACTGCTGCCCTGGGGCAGGGGGCAGCGGCTATATAACTGAAAGTCACCTGGACACAGGCTGAAAGCACTGCACTCAAAAAGAAACAAACTGAGTTAACTCTTTGCTCAAACACAGAAAGCAGGGACAAGTTATTTGGTTTTTTTCTAGGATTTAGTTCATCATCTATAAAATGAGAAGTGGAGTAAGTACCTGCTCTAGAAAGTCTCAATTGTATTAAAAAGTTGATATTTTTAATAGTACTTCAAATACTAGACATACCTTGTCATTTATAATTACATAATTCATTTAGTTAGCTTCTTCTCTATATTAGTATAGTACTTTTAAGACAATAAAGTAGAACTCCTGACATCAGAAGAAAGTCTTTAATATATTTCTTCCTTTCATTCACTTTCATTGATAGACAACTGATATTGATAAACTAAATTTATCTCAAATATCAAAATACAGAATACAGAAAATGCAACCATTAATGATAGAACAATTATGTCATCATCTGATTGAGAAAAAGCATAATAAAATTTTAGTGTATGTACCAGCAGGCACTGAAGTGTCATTAAGGGGAAAAAAATGCCATTTTTTGGATATATTCTTCCATCAAGCATTAAATATAAAATTACTAAGAGGAAAAAATGAGTTTTCTGTTTATGATTTTTCTCAGAAAGGTCCTTTAAATTTTATATACTATTAGCATATGTGAACTATACTAGAAAAAAATAATGTGATTTTTTTTGAAAAGGTAAAAATGTATTTTAATTAGTCAGGTTTTAGAACACCTAAAATGAAATAATTTATTTTTCCTTTTTTTTAAATTTCAAATCTAATTTGTGGTCAATATTGTCCATAACACTAAGCATTTTTTCTTTTTTAATTATACTTTATTGATTATGCTATTACAGTTGTCCCATTTCTCTCCCATCATTCCCCTCCACCCTGCACACCCCCTCCCACCCACATTCCCCCCTTTAGTTCATGTCCATGTTTCATAAGTTCTTTAGCTTCTACTTATCCCACACTTTTCTTGCCATGCCCCTGTCTATTTTCTACCCACTGTCTATGCTACTTATTCTCTGTACCTTTTCCCCCTCTTTCCTCCTCCCACTCCCCTGTTGCAAACCCTCCATGTGATCTCCATTTCTGTGTTCCTGCTCCTGGTCTACTTGTTTGCTTAGTTTGCTTTTGTTTTAGGGGCGGTTGTTAATATCTGTGAGTTTGCTGTCTTTTTACTGCCATATTTTTTATCCTCTTTTTCTTAGGTAACTCCCTTTAACATTTCATATAATAAGGGCTTGGTGATAATGAACCCCTTCAACTTGACCTTATCTGAGAAGCGCTTTATTTGCCCTTCCATTCTAAATGACAGCTTTGCTGGATTGAGCAATCTTGGATGTAGGTCCTTGACTTTCATGACTTGGAATACTTCTTTGCAGCTCCTTTTTGCCTGGAAGGTCTCTTTGGAGAAATCAGCTGACAGTCTGATGGGAATTCCTTTGTAGGTGACTGTGCCCTTATCCCTTGCTGCTTCTAGAATTCTCTCCTTCATTTTAATCTTGGCTAATGGAATTATGATGTGCCTTGGTGTGTTCCTCCTTGGGTCCACCTTCTTTGGGACTCTTTGAGCTTCCTGGACTTCCTGGAAGTCTATTTCCTTCTCCAAATTGGGGACGTTCTCCTTTATTATTTGTTCAAATAAGTTTTCCACTTGTTGCTCTTCCTCTTCCCCTTCTGGTACCCCTATAATTCAGATGTTGGGACATTTAAAGATGTCCTGGAGGTTCCTAAGCCTCTCCTCACTTTTTTGAATTCTTGTTTCTTCCTTCTTTTCTGTTCAGCTGTTTCTTTCTTCCTTCTGGTCCACTCCATTGATTTGAGTCCCAGTTTTCCTCCCATCACTATTGGTTCCCTGTGCGTTTTTCTTCATTTCACTTATTGTAGCCTCCATTTGTTCTTCTAATTTGCAACCAAAATCAACCAATTCTGTGAGCTTCCTAATCACCAGTGCTTTGAACTATGCATCTGATATGTTGGCTACCTCTTGGTCACTTAGATGAATTAGCTCTGGGGCCCCGATCTGTTCTCCCATTTGAGCCATCCTTGGTCTTGGTTTTTTCGGGGGGTTTTTTGGTCTGGTCACAGCTGTACGTAGTGAGGGGTGGAGCCTTAGGTGTAAACCAGGGCGGGGCAACCCAGTTGCTGGGTTGTGATGCTGGATGTGGGGGCGGGGTCCAAGAGGGAACAATGGCAATTGCTCTGCTGTCTTGTGGACTCCAGTCCCCTCCGCTGCTTTCCCCAAGCAAATTGGGCCCCTCTGGCATTGATTTCCATGTGGGCAGGCTCTTTCACATTCTAGGACCCCGTGGGTCTCTCCAACAAACTGTCCCATGAGGCTGGGAATCCCTCCCGGGACCCCAACCCCCACAAGTGTTCTCAATCAGTGCTTTTTAAGCTTTATTCCCAGCTCTGGGGCCCTGGGCTGCCCAGTCACCCTGTGCTGCGCAGTCTGTCTTGCTGCCCATTTTCGCCTGGTTTATCTGCGCACAAATGTGTGACCACAGTCAACCACCTTGTGCACCTCGCTTGGTCTGCTCGTTGCCTCCCCATGCTCAGTAACCACCACCTGTGCACCTGGGGTGTGCCAACCACCGCCTGCACGTCTGGGACCACCAGCTACTGCTTCTTCTCACGCGACCCCCCTCTGCCAGCTGCCAACTCCACCCCTCCACCCCTCTTACCGGTCCAGGTGAATCATTGTTGGACTTCCACACAATTCAATCCTCTTATCTGTTCTGGTTGGGTTTTTTTTAGGGGGGGGTTCTATATTTTTGTTGTCCTTAATTTTGGTTGTGAGAGGAGGCACAGTGTGTCCGACTATGGCTCCATCTTGGCCGGAAGTCCAATAATGTGATTTTTATTGGTTATTTACTCCTGTGGCATATCATAGATGCCTCAATAATTCAAGGTAACAATTATCTACTAAAAACCCTTTCTATTAGTTCTGCATTATGCTAGCACCAAATACAGAAGAAGTACATGCAAGATACAGTCTCTGATTCCAAAGGAACTTACTATGCAGTTAAGAAACTGCATAATTATGAAATGGAAGCAATTACGATTAGATGCTCAAGTGGAAGAGTTCAGCTGAGAGAGTGATCGATATAGCCCAGAATATGTGGGGAGGTTTTGTTGAACATCTGGGGCTTAAGTTTTTCTAAAGCACAATACTAATAAAAGGAAGAAGGGTCATTTTAGAAAGACAGAAACAGGAGCAAAGACAAAGTGCTAAAACAGCAAAATCTATTCACTAGACAGTAAGAGCTAAGCCTAAATAAAACAGGCTTAAATAAACTTTTGGGGAAATAAAAGAAATAGTCAGGTCAGATAAGGAACATATGGTTAAATAATGGAAGACTTGGACACCAGCCATCAGATGAGGAGTAGATGCATTAAGCACAAATGGGTAACTTACCTCATACCACCCCCCAACCATAAGTACACCAAAAAAATAGGATGATAAAAAACTGACAGTGGTAGTGACATACATATCTTAAATGTGAAGATTCTAACACATACTAGATCAGAAAATGTACTCTAGACAATTCAACAGTCTAAGTCACCACAGTTAAAATAGAAATTTCATAAAAGAAGAGATTGCTTCTGGTTCCCCAACCAGGAATGGACCGAGTGGCACCCTTTTACCTTCAATACGTTGAGGCTTGCTGGCATTTTCAAAGCCACAGATCTTTGTCCAGTTAGCCTTCACTGCCTCAGGAGTCATTGGCTGATTACTCTGTCTTACGATCGCTCCAAGGCTCCGCTCCCAGCGTACTGGTTACAGAAACAAAATTAAGATACTAAGCATATAATTTCAGTGAAGACAGAAAGTAAAGTAAAATTCATAAGAGCCTCTTGCATTTTTTTAACTCTTAAGAAAAAGGAAATTCAGAAAGAGATTCTAACTTCTAAAGGGTTTTATTACATTCCTTAAAATGCATTTTTCCTAAAATAACAAACCCATTAAGATAATGTATAGTTTTTAAAAATATTTGAAACTGAAGGGACATTTCTCTGACTTTACCAGACACTACTAAAGCAGAAAGAAATGCTGAATCAGAAGATAAATTATATTATCATGTCAAAAAACTGACATGTGACCAGAGATCACTTGGGGACTATACTTCAAGATAACAGAACAAAGATCTGTTGGACAGCAAACTGAGGACTAGTGGTAAAGACAGATAAAAAATTCCAGATAACCAAATACTATATCAGACAGTCCCAAATAATTCTCCCTTTTCCTCCCTTTGTTCTTTCTTCTTTTCCACAGGAAGTCAACTAGAATGGGCTTATTCACAAAAATCATTATTACTGCAGCCTAAGTTTTATGAGGAAAATTAACGTTGCTTCCTTTTTTAAAAGACTGAAGAATAAATAACCACTGGTAACCTGTTTAAACATAATGGTCAGACTCTGATGATTATTAAACTGAAGATTCATCTTGGGCATGACAAAAATAACTGCTTCTAGAGCTTCCTATCGATAAAGTCCCAGACATACCTTTTATTGTAACAATTGATCTTCCTTTCTTAAACTGATGTCATAAGACACTTAAAAATGCTTGAGCAATATAATTTACTTTAATAACTGCAGAGAACAAATGAAAACATTGATAGTCTACAATACATTGTAACAACACCCTCCAGTAATGGGAACCTTTTAAATAATTCAAGTAATTTTTATACCTCTAAGCCAACTAAAAACATAAATTGGGACACTGGAATTTTCAGTTTTTTGAAAATGCCTTAAAGCAATTATCCAATTTGGAGCTTACAAGGTTTAAGGGCTGGGGTAAAAGAGAGTTGAAGCCAAATGAATTTACTGTTGGGCTGAAAGGGAGATAATTTCCACAGAGAGATGCAATTTCTGTCCCACAGAATTGTCCATGTGATGCTTCACTGTCTCCTCCTGATATCTCTTGCTCCCAGAAATAAAGAACTAAATGAGAGAACTGAAGAACTTGCCTGCTGGGGCTCTTCCCCTTTTCAAAACCAGCCCTCCCTCACACTCACATCTCTGAGGACACAGTCGGAACAAGCAGGTTGGATGCCAGAGATGGGAGAAGACAAACATCACTACAGAGACTATGCTGTCTGAAGGAATAGCCAGTTCTGAATAAGAAAGGTCAAATCCTCAATAAGAACTACCAACAGAAAGAAAATAAAACAGATTCTAGAAAATGCCACAGGACTATAGGACAACTTTTAGAATAGGTTTGAGTTACATCCAATGGTTAGGCATTTGACAAAGTCTTTAGACAGCTTTAATTAGATCTGCAAGTTTAAAGATATGGAAATAATCTAAGGAAAAAGAGACTTACACTTTCCAATCCATCCTGCTCCAACCTACCAAAAAAGAGGAGAAAGAAGTTATACCATCTAGTATGACATCATTAACAATTTTTTTAAATTAAAAACACAGGCAGCTATCTTACTAAGAAAATTAGGATCCTATATGACAACAGAAAAAAAAAAAACACAGTTCTACAAAAATCCACTGGCCCTCATGCCTGCACCGTTCATGTTGTTAGAGTAGAAATACAAAGCAGCACAATGTAGTAAAAAGCATGACTCTAATGACAAAAGCCAAGGTTTGGTACCACTTATTCCACTGACTACCTGTTGTGACCTTGGTTGAATTATCTGATTTCCCTTAATCCAAGCTTCTGCTTAGGTGAAATAAGGATACTAGTACACTCTTCATGAGGTAACCATGAAGGCTAAACAATATAAATAGTAAAATTGCCTAGCACATCACAACCTTGAAATTCATGTCCCTCTAGAAAGACTTAGTGAATAACAAAAGTTAAAGCAAAGAAAAATAAAACCAGGATCTGACTTAATGAACTATATACAGTCATTTTAATGAAACATCTTTAAATATTAACTGCCACACAGAAAGATATGGCCTTTTTTCTAAAGGCCATTCAAAGATAATGTCAGAAGAAAATGTTTGATGTAAAGAAAAATGTTTGTTGTATCTTCAAATACCACTACTACAGTGTGCCAGAAACTCATTATAAGAATTCCACATACATATGACAGAAGAAAATTTATCACCAAACAGCACATATCTTAGTGGCTACAATATGGGTCAAGGGTATGACTTTTTAATCACCCTTTAGAGGTCTTTCTATTAATATGTCCACACTTTTTATAATAGACCAATCAGCCTCGGTGCTCAGAATAGATAAATCAGCAATGGTTTTGATAACAGTCATCTTTTACCATGTTTTGAGAGTGAAGCAACAAACTACAAGCTCCTCTCGGGTGCTAGACACAACAGCTTCAGCTGAGCCAAAGAATCTGTATCTGCCATTCCAGTTATCTATTAGAGCCTTTCAAATAAAGTGGCAATTTACTTTCAAGGTTTAAGTCAGGATATTACATATACATATCTTACTATATTTTATTAATCATGCATAGCAAATGTTCCTCACTAAAAATGTTCACAATATAGTAAGACAACAACCTACAAAATTTCATCTATGCATGATCCTCACTATACAGTTTGAGTGTGTGTGTGTGTAAAGTGCCTACCTGAAATAGACAATTAGCGTAAAATGCACATCTAATACAAGACCGGGAGAGAATACCTAGGAATATTAATAGTAGTTATCTTTAAGTAGTAGCAATGGGGATTATTTGGTAACTTTTTCTTCTATATACTTTCCTGGATATTTGAAGTTTACTATAAAAAGCATGTATTATTTTTGTTCACAGAATAATAAATTATAAAAGATAAAAAGGTTTCTTAAAGAAATTTTCCTAATAAGACTTTTTAAAAACAGACCAAATCTTGAGCTTGACTTATTCATTTGTCTGTAAATTTAGAGTTGTAACGTTCTTTCCACCTCTAATTTTACACAATTCACACTCAGTGGTTGTGATTAAGAAAGTTGAGGCACATATCTCTGCTTAAATATGTATAAAGAGTTTTTTATTTACTTATCAGCTTTTTATTTAAATGAATCAGGGTAATATACTATTCACTTCAAACTGAGTCAGGTTACTTTGCTACCAAAAAATATTTTTGGATATCATAGTATTTCTCATACCAACAGGTTCATTATTATCACAGAGAATCAAATAAAGGAGTGGGAGGAGGCATAAAACATAACAGTTCATCGTAGAAAGGAAAAAAGAGATCAAACTCAAATGAGAAGTCAAAAATATATAAAGTGGCACAAAGAGATCTATCTAAAAGAACTCTGACTATGGGTCTCACAGACGATGGTAGTATATGTGGCTTTTATTTTTACAACAAACGAAAGCTTTACAACAAGGAAAAAGAATTTATTTTTAAAGTTAAGATAAATAGTAAGTTGTGTTTACTCATCTGTCATACCCAGACTAAATTCCTGCTATACTGATATAAAATTTACACTTAAAGGATTGAGCCCTGACTGGTGTGTGGCTCAGTGGGCTGGGCGTCATCCTGCAAACCAAAAGGTTGCAGTTTTGAATCCTGATTAGGGCAGAAGCTTGGGTTGTGGGCCAGGTCCCCAGCTGGGGGCCTGTGAAAGGCAACCAATCAATGATTCTTTGATACATTGATGTCTTTCCCTTTCTTCCTCCCTCCCTTTCCCTCCAACAATAAATAAAATATTTTAAAAAATAAAATTACAGAATCAAGCAAAAAGGAAAAAGGACTCATGGACATGGACAACAGTGTGGTGCTTGCAGGGGGCAGGGATAAGAGGGATTAATGGTAGTGGAAAAAATACAATAAAATTAAAGAGTGACTGCTAGGTAATATGCACTAGGTCCTATGCTCAGAGTTTAAAAGTATAATTTCTAGTTGCCACAACAAACCCCCCTCAAACCTTAAAGCTCAGGGAGGTTAATTTGGACAAAATTCCAGCAAGCTACCAAGTGCCAGAACAAGAATTCAAAATCTGGCCTGGTTGACTCTAATCCCTAAATCCTTCCATTTTACTACTGAGCTTCTCAAACCAAATGAGACTTTCTATATTTGACTAAACACACCAAACCAACCACATTCTCATTTGGTGACAATACCATAAATAAAGAACTAAGTAAACAGAGAATTTATGTTGTAGTTACTTTCTCAAAAACAACCTTAGTCAACACTGATTCCTTAATTATAACATAACCATATTTAAAAAGTCAACTGATACAGATTTTTACAAATGTGAGCAACTGAAAAATACCAATTTTTAAATAATTTTTAATATTCAATTACACAAAAGATACTTTCCAGAAAGGAGGAAGGGTAAGAATACCTCAAACAAGCTTCCATTTTCCTCACAACTTTCATGGCAAAGCCAAAGGACAAGAGGTGCCACATAATCTGGCTTCAGAGCTTCCACAATATCTGAAATAAATAACAACCCCCGCAAAATAGTTTATGAATGAGAATATACACATATTTAAGCAGTTGTTTTATTGTTTGAAAATTTCTTACCTATAAAATTACAGGCAATTCAGAGACATTTTAAATAAAACAAACAAAACAGGATGTACATAATTAAATAGTCTAACATTCAAGGCTTTTCAAATAACTTTTTTCATCATACAGCTCTTTCCAGCATCTAATATTAAATATATCAAACAGACCTTTCCAAGGCGGGTAACACACTATTCAGAAGAAGACAAGTTAGACCTGCTTAGGCGAAGACTAGAGAGCAAAGCTATACTCGTGTATAACGTAAGGAACTTAGATGCCATTAATTCCTAGAACCATTCCACTTTCCTAGCTATTTAACCAAAAGCTAGAAAACTAAAACTAAAAAATAAAATCGACAATTGTAACGCCAGTAAAATAATGATGTGAAATGAACCTTGCAACCATTACTCATCATTAGCAAAGTGTAAGAAATATTTTCCCATTGAATCCTTTCTGTGAGCAAATTAATCGAGCAGAAAGGTACTACACAAGGAGTATGAAGGCGTGGCTTTCAACGCCAGCCCTCCTATGCAGGCAATTTAGGATGGTGAGCATATCACTCAACTCCCCAGACATCCGTCTTCTCAGTAAGATAGATGGAAAGTAAAATGCCTTCCCTGCCTATACCAAAAGTTGTTCCAAGGTTCAAATGAGATGCAGTTTGTTAATAAACTTGATAATCTTTAAAGAATCAAATAACTGCAAACTTTAATTGTGAAATGACAAAATATAATTTTATATTACATTTACATTTACAGTTGCTGTAAAGAACAGCTCCAAAAACTTTTTACTTTATAGCCTCTAAGCTCCCAAATATTAAAAAAACTTAATGGTACAATGTTCTCCACTCTTCATTATAAGCATGAGGAGAAAACCAAAGGGACACTCCAACCATCTCAAATTTCATGATGAAACAAATTCAGAAATGTTTATTTACCGTATTTTGCAGTATATATAACACACATCCAAGTTTTTGGCCCAAACTTTCAGGAAAAAAATCTTTTGTTTTAATTTTTATTTCAATTATTTATTTATTTATATTTAGAGACAAAACCAATTCTCATATTCCAGGGTATTATTTTGCATATGGATATTGTTATTGCTTTCTAGAGCTATATTTTAACACATAAGCATAAATAAAAGAATTAAAAACATTTATATAGATATGGAATTAGTACCATCCACATATAACACGCATTCTTATTTTCCTCTCAAAAATTTGGGCAAAAAAGTGTGTATTATACATGGCAAAATATAGTATCTTAGGTGAGAAAAAAATAGAGGAGATGTCAAGAACAGTATGGGAAATGGAGAAACCAAAGAACTTATATGTATGACCCATGGACAAGAACTAAGGTGGAGGAGCAATGGTGGGGGGGATGGGTTTACAAGGCAGACGTGAATAAAGAGGAGAAAATATAGAACAACTGTAACAGCATAATCATAAAATATATTTTAAAAAATTAGTGAACTACAGGTATATGCAATATAAATTGATATTAGAATTGTAACATTGTGTGGAAAAAAGAGTAATTCCTCCTGAAAAATGCAGTATGTTATGGTTTTATTAATATCAAAATAAGCAAGCCCAATAAAGAGTTTTAGCCATGTATTTATTATTTTTAAAATATTTTACTTAATATTTAATATTTTTAAAGGTAAAAGTAGTAAGGAAATGAAAACCAATCATTTTCTTTAAGTGATTACATCTTGGGCAAACAAAGAGGTTGTGATAAAGGATGAAAAAGATACATGCAAGTTATTGGTAACACCGCAATTTTAGGGTTGCATGAACCCTTGTCTTCAAGATGGCCCCAATGATGCCCATCTTCTCTCATTCGCCCCTTTTTATAGTCCCCTCCCACAACATACCAAGATTGCTCTCTGTGACCAATATAATAGGATAGAACTGACAGTATATCACTTCTGAAATTAAAAGATACAGCAACTTATATCTTGATTGCTGTTTCTCTCTTTCAAATTATTAGCTCTTGGGAAGGGAGCTGCCATATCAAGAGTAGTCCTACGAAAAAAACCCATGTGATAAGAAACTAACGTCTCAAGGACAAAATGGAGGCCTCTTGGTAACTGTCATGTGCATGTGAGCCTGGAAGTGGACCCTCTGGCCTAGACAAGATTTCAAATGACTGGAGTCCCGGCAAACATTTTCATTAAGACCTCATTAGACACTCAGGACCAAAAATTCCCAGCTATGCCACTAAAGACTCCTGATCCCCCCAAAACTGTGTGAGATAATGTTTGTTTTAATTGATTGACGAGAGAGAGACAGAGAGAGATAGATAGAGAGAGAGAGAGAGAGAGAGAGAAACAACTGATTTGCTGTTCCACTTATTACCCATGAAGATTAGTGGATAATAATACTGAAAAAAATCTAAGCTACTTACCTTCAGGCAAGACAGTCTGAGTCAACCGTGATCCAGCAGTAGGTGCAATAGTGTTACAATGAATGTTGTATTTCTTGCCTTCAATTGCGAGAGTATTTGAAAGGCCCAGAAGACCCAGCTTTGCAGCACTATAATTTGCCTGGCCAAAGTTGCCATATATTCCTGCAGCTGACGAAGTCATGATGATCCTAAGAGGAAAATCAATCCCACGATATCATCTTTTCTGATCTGATAATGTTGCAACTCTATGTCTTTATTTTCTTTTCAGTACTATTACACCTATCAAAAACAACTTTGTATACTATCATTAGGTTCTTAAAGTCCTGATTCATATATATAAAACAATATTAATAATAAAAATAAACTCTCAAACTTCAAATGTAGATTTAACTGTTTTAAAAGAATCCCTGGTCAGAACCAAATAAAATTAACTGTAAGAATGTACATTTGTTATCTATTGAAAACAACAATAAATATTTAAAGCAAAATAAGCTGGCAAGATATAAGTAAAAATTTTAGTAATATTAGATAAAGCAATTCTAATTCCTTAGTGCTCACCACTGTGATCCTCTCTCTTTCTAGATAACATTAAATATCTCATATTTAAACAATGTCAACTCATATTCTGACCCAATCTTACTCACTCTCTAGCTCTACCATGTTCTGAGTCACTCACACAGACACAGCCATGAGAGTCCTACAGTTTCCTAAACAGTTTTTAAAGACTGACTCATGTCTCACAAGTACCAACTAGCAGGAAACAGCCATTCATCTCTCCCAAGTTCGTCACTCTATACACAAAATGACATTTTGGTTAGAGAATAAAGTACAGGGAAGTCCTCAATGTTTGTACTAATAAAATATTGCACAAGCAGAAAAAGCCTGAACAGACCAGTAACAGCAGATGAAATTGAAGCAATAATCAAAAAACTCCTGGCACACAAAAGCCCTGGACTGGACAGTTTCACAGCAGAATTTCACAAAACATTTAAGGAAGAGCTAACCCCTGTCCTTCACAGACTATTCCAAAAAATCCAAGAGGAGGGAAGATTCCCACAATCTTTTGATGAAGGCAGATAAAGACAAAACAAAGAAAAGTTCAGGCCAATATCACTGATGAACATAGATGCTAAAATCCTCAACAAAATATTGACAAACCACATCCAGCAATACAATAAAAAGATCATACACCATGATCAAGTGGGATTCATCCCAGGGATGCAAGGATGGTACATATTCGCAAATGAATAAACGTAAACATCTTATAAACAAAAAGACAAAAATCACATGATCATATCAATAGATGCAGAAAAAGCATTTGATAAGGTACAGTACCCACTTATGATAAAAACACTCAGCAAAGTGGGACTAGAGGGAGCATTCCTCAACATAATGAAGGCCATATACAAGAGACCTACAGCCAACATCATATTCAATGGGCAAAAACTAAGTTTTCCCACTAAGATCAGGAACAAGACAAGGATGCCTGCTTTCACCACTTCTATTCAACACAGTATTGGAAGTCCCAGCCACAGCAATCAGACAAGAAAAAGAAATAAAAGGCATCCAAATTGGAGAGAAGGAAACAAAACTGTCATTGTTGGCAGATGACATGATAGTGTACATAGAAAATCCTACAGACTCCACCAAAAAACTACTCGACCTAATAAGTGAATTTGGCAAAACAGCAGGACACCAGGTCAAAATTCAGAAGTCAAAGGCATTTTTGTATACCAACAATGAAATATCAGAAACAGAAATCAGGAAAAAAATCCCATTTAATATAGCAATAAGAAAAATAAAGTACCTAGGAATAAACCGAACCAAAGCGGTAAAAGACCTGTATTCAGAAAACTACACAACACGAAAGAAAGAAATTAAGGAAGATGCAAATAAATGGAAGCATGCACTGTATTCATTCACTGGAAGATTCAATATCATCAAAATGTCCATACTACCCAAAACAATTTACAGATTCAATAATGTTTGTTCTGGGACTTTTGGCCAAGACAGAGGCGTAGCTGGACACACTGTGCCTCCTCTCACAACCAAGATATAGGACAACAAAAATATAGAACCAAAAAAAAGGAAACCCAACCAGGACAGAGAGAAAATTGAATTGTGCGGGAGCCCCACAACGATTCACCCAGACCCGTAAGAGGGGCGGAGTCTGCGGCCTGCAGAGTCCGCAGCCCGCAGAGTCGGATCACGGTGGGATAAGCCGGTGGTGGTCCCAGGTGCGCAGTCACTCCAGGCGCACAGGTGGCAGCGTTGCCGAACACAGGGAGGTCAGGTGGGGCCCAGGAGGCAGCGGACCTCGGACACGCATTAGCGTGAAGGATCCCCACATCAAGCATCACAACCCTGCCCTGGTGAACGCCTAAGGCTCTGCCACTCACTACATAACAGCTGCCATCACAAAATAAATAAATAAATAAATAAAATAACAAGGATGGTTCAAAAGGGAGAACAGACTGGGGACCTGGAGCAAATTCATCTGAGCAACCAGGAGGTGGTCAACCTATCAGATGCAGAGCTCATAGCACTGGTAGCCAACCTATCAGAAGCACAGTTCAAAGCTCTACTGATTAGGAAGCTCACAGAATTGGTTGATTTTGGTCGCAAATTAGATGAACAAATGGAGGCTACAATAAGTGAAATGAAGAAAAATGCACAGGGAACCAATAGTGATGGGAGGAAAACTGGGACTCAAATCAATGGAGTGGACCAGAAGGAAGAAACAGCCGAACAGAAAAGAAGGAAGAAACAAGAATTCAAAAAGTGAGGAGAGGCTTAGGAACCCCCAGGACATCTTTAAATGTCCCAACATCCGAATTATAGGGGTACCAGAAGGGAAAGAGGAAGAGCAACAAGTAGAAAACTTATTTGAACAAATAATAAAGGAGAACTTCCCCAATCTGGCAAAGGAAATAGACTTCCAGAAAGTCCAGGAAGCTCAAACAGTCCCACAGAAGGGGGACCCAAGGAGGAACACACCAAGGCACATCATAATTCCATTAGCCAAGATTAAAATGAAGGAGAGAATTCTAGAAGCAGCAAGGGATAAGGGCACAGTCACCTACAAAGGAGTTCCCATCAGACTGTCAGCTGATTTCTCCAAAGACACCTTCCAAGCAAAAAGGAGCTGCAAAGAAGTATTCCAAGTCATGAAAGTCAAGGACCTACATCCAAGATTGCTCTGTCCAGCAAAGCTGTCATTTAGAATGGAAGGGAAGATAAAGCACTTCCCAGACAAGGTCAAGTTGAAGGAGTTCATCATCACCAAGCCCTTACTGGATGAAATGTTAAAGGGACTTATCTAAGAAAAAGAAGATAAAAAACAGGACAGTAAAATGACAGCAAACTCACAGATATTAACAACCACCCCTAAAACAAAAGCAAACTAAGCAAACAAGTAGACCAAGAGCAGGAACACAGAAATGGAGATCACATGGAGGGTTTGCAACAGGGGAGTGGGAGGAGGAGTGAGGGAGAAAAGGTACAGAGAATAAGTAGCATTGATGGTAGGTAGAAAATAGGGGGAGAGCAAGAATAGTGTGGGATAAGTAGAAGCTAAAGAACTTATGAAACATGGACATGAACTAAAGGGGGGAATGTGGGTGGGAGGGGGTGTGCAGGGTGGAGGGGAATGATGGGGGAGAAATGGGACAACTGTAATAGCATAATTAATAAAATATATTAAAAAATAAAGGAAAAAAATAATGTTTGTTCCATATATAACCATAAACAACCCCAAATAGCTGCAGCAATTTTGAGAAAGAAGAACAAAGTAGGAGGAATCATAATAATATCACACTGTATTACAAGGCCACTGTAATCAAAACAGCCTGGTACTGGCATAAAAACAGACACATAGATCAGTGGAACAGGACAGAGAACCCAGAAATAAACCCAAGTCTCTACGGTAAGTTGATATTTGACAAAGGGGGCAGAAGCATAAAATGGAGTAAAAATAGCCTCTTCAACAAATGGTGCTGGGGGATCTGGATAGCTACATGCAAAAACATAAAACTCGACCACCAGCTTATACCATATACAAAAATAAACACAAGGTGGATAAAAGACTTAATTAAATATAAGTCATGACACCATAAAAGTCGCAGAGGAGAACACAGGCAGGAAAATCTCAGATATTCCATGCAGCAATATTTTCACCAATATATCCCCTAGGGCAAGTGACTAAAAGAAAGAATAAACAAATGGGCCTTCATCAAAATAAAAACCTTCTGCATGGCTAAAGAAAACATCAGCAAAATGAAAAGGGAACCAACAATATAGGAAAATATATTTGCAAATGATACCTCGGACAAGGGTTTGATCTCCAAAATATATAAAGAACACACACGGCTCCACTCCAGAAAGACAAATAATCCAATTACAAAATGGGCAAAGGAACTGAACAGACATTTCTCCAAGAAGGACATACAGACGGCCCAGAGATATATGAAAGGATGCTCAGCACCACTAGCCATCAGAGAGATGCCAATTAAAACCACAATGAGATACCACTTCATGTGGGTCAGAATGGTCATTATTAACAAATCAACAAACAACAAGTGCTGACAAGATTGTGGAGAAAAGGGAACCCTACTACACTGTTGGTGGGAATGCAAACTAGGGCAGCCACTGTGAAAAACAGAATGGAATTTCCTCAGAAAACTAGAAATGGAACTGTCTTTTGACCCAGCAATTCCACTGCTAGAACTATACCCTAAGAATCCTGAAACACCAATTCCAAAGAACCTATGCACTCCAATGTTCATAGCAGTACAATTTATAATAGCCAAATGCTGGAAGCAACCTACGTGCCCATCAGTAAATGAATGGATCAAAAAACTGGTGCGTTTACACAATGGAATACTATGCAGCAGAAAGAAAGAAGGAGCTCCTACCCTTCACAACAGCCTGGAAGGACCTGGGCAGCATTATGCTAAATGAAATAAGCCAGGCAGTGAAAGAAATATACCATATGATCTCACCTATAAGTGGAATCTAATCAACAAAACACGCAAGCAAAATATAACCAGAGACAGTGAAATTAACAAACTGACAGTAACCAGAGGGGAGGTGGGGGGTAGGTGGGATGGGAAATGGGGAGAAAAGGGGGAAGGGTTGTCAGGAACATGTATAAGGACACATGGACAAAGCCAAAGGGTGGGGGTAGGATTGAGGGTGGGAGGTGGGGATGGCTGGGGTGGGGAGGAGTAGTGGGGGGTGCGGGGAATGGAGACAACTGTACTTGAACAATAATTTTAAAAATGTGAAGAAAAAATGATAAAAATAGGAAGTGAAAAAAATTAAAGCTGTCCAGCTCAGCTAATCTCTAAGTAAATGGCCTATTTAATGAGCAGGTATATGCTGAAGCTACATTTAAAAAGCCTACACATATCTGAAGATATTTTCCTCAATGTTAAAGCAATCATCATGCCCTGTATAAAAGAACCCATACACATCTCTAATCCCCCTTGAAAGCCATATGCAACTCTACCTTCCAAAATTCTGTTTCTTCATGTGATCCCATGCTGCCCGGGTCACTTGGAATGAGCCCCGCAAATGAACTCTATGGATTATATCTAAAATAAGAAATTATTTTCATTAAATATTCTGTCAAAACTTCCAACTGATATGTCTCAGAATGAATGTAAACAATGACTTACTTATAAGCAGATGTTCATTTTATACCTAACATTCAACTACTGTCACATCACTCTGAGTATTTTTGCTTTTATTTCAATTTTGAAATCAATCAAAGGTTCATACATGTTTTGCCTATAATTTATGATAAAATTATTGAAATCCCTACACACATCTAAATACTATGGCATCTTTAATTTATGCCTACTTTATATAAAAATTCAGTAATACAAATATCAAAAAAATGTCACATATAGTTGGGACTCAATACAAACATTAGTTAAAGCATAATCATAAACCACATAGTTCATCATCGAAAAATATTTACAAAATACTTAGTATATTCTTATATCCCTTTTTCCCAGGGTTTGCAAATGAGTTAAGAGAGAATTGGAAAATGGAGGTTAGAAAATGGGGGGTGGAGGGGGCAGGCATGGAGAGGGAGAAAGGGAGGAAGAGAGAGAAGCTTATCTGTTTTTAAAGCTATTAATCTAATGAATAGAAAACCTAGAGAATTATTCAGACAGATAAAACCCTCTAGGTTTAATGTTTAACACAATTTATTTATATTTCATTTGATTATTTTAATTATTTTTTAACCATTCTTATTTATTTTGTTTCAATCTGGGGCCTCATCAAATATTTTCATGTATTTATTAGAAGAATAATGTAAGGGTGAAAGCAGGAATAAAAGGGAGGAGAGGTAGTTAGAAGTGGTGAGCTTAGGATAAAACCAGAGGAAGAAACATCCTAGCTCAAGCAGAACTCAAAGAAAAGTGCCAAGATAAGCCCCTTTTGCCAACAAGTCTTATGTTTCCTAGCTTGTTTTGTACCCCAATTCTTACAAGGGAAAAGGAAACTAAAAGCCCTTCTTTGCTTAACTCTAAGTCACAAAGATATTTTGCTTCTTCCAAAAGAACTCTGGCAATACTCCCCAGAAGCACACACTATAAACAATCACATAATTCAACTCAGTTATCATGCATGCCACTGTCTCAGCCAACACTGTTGTTTTAGTTCTGAATGCCAACGAATGTAAAGACAAAATGAGCAAACAAAAATTTTTTTTCATAACTATGACTTGTTCATTATCTAAACTCAATCTTTCCAACATGGCATTCCTAATGGAAAATTTTCCTAATTATTAGAGGCTTCAAAACTACATCTAGGTTCTCCCCACCCAATATGAAGATCTCCATTGTTTTTAGTGCCCCAGGCTCCCTTCCATATTCTGCTATTGCTTTTGAACTAAGAATCACACAGCCAGATTAGTACGCTACAGGCTGTTAAGAGTTGATACTGCTATAAAATGATGACAAGCTCTCAAGGAAGAAAAGAGGGAAACAAATGAAAGGCCCAAAATCCTTCTGAATAACTTCTGACAACTGATTTTCTTTTAATTTCTCAGATGTTTAAAAAAAGACACGCTATTTCCAAGTATTCACCATTTTCAGTTATAAAGCTTACTCATCACTTATATCAGCAAAAGTAAATAAAAGTAAGTTTTAACTTAAATACATAAATTTATCAAATACTAAAAGGCTAAATGGATAGGTATATTCCGGAGAGACATATATTAAAAACTTACCCCAGTCTTCATCACTTATTCTACTAAAGGAACGGTCCCTCAGAATTCTAAAAAAGTGATATGTTAGTTAGGGAAGCAGAAAGTATACACTTTAAAAATAAAAACAAAAAACCTTGCATGCAGGTTACTTTACTAAAAATGAAAAAAGAAATACTCACCCAGCATTGTTAACCACAATATCTACAATATAAAAAGATCAAAGGTACAAATATATAAGCAAGTATATTAATTTGCATTTGCTTGACTTACATTTATTTCAAAAATTGGGGGGTTTCTGACAAGGAAAAATAATTGTGTATATATAATTGGTGAACAGTGCTATCAAAAGAAAATTCTATACCTATAGTAAAAAAAATTCTGTTTCGTAAAATTACAAGTATCACCTTATATTGGTGCTTTGCTCTCAAACTTACATATTCTACCCTTCCTTCTGCTGAAATTCTACCATCTTATTTACAGAATTAGCTATTGCACCATAAGTCATTTCCCATTTAACCTCAAAATTCACACAGAAAGTTAAAAGATTAAAGATATTTTTCTTGCCACTTAAAGTCAAAACCCAGAAAGGAAACATTAGGAGTTAGAAACACACAATTGTATTCTTATGAAGAGAAATTATATTTTTTAAGGCAAACCACCATCATGTATCTATTTTCACCTTGACTTCACACCTGTGTGGTCTCTATTCCTGTCACACATTTGCAAAATGCCTCTTATAAGCTCAACCAAACATGACTAGAAAAATAAACATGCTAAACAAGGGGGAGTACATTCAAACTACACAAAAAAAAATAGTGTTTTTCAGATTGCAAATATTTTGAGCCATAGTAATGTTTCTCTCTAGAATTCAATAATCAATCTCTTATTTAATATGTGTGGAACTAAACCAGAAAGATTATCTAGAGAAAAGTGCAGTAAATGATACATTGGAAACGCTTCTTAAAAATGAAGGTTTTTTTTTTTTATACAGTTGACCCTTGAAATGCATGGATCCACTTATATGTGATTTTTTTCAACAGATATATTAGAAAACTTCTTGGAGATTTGCAACAGTGTGAAAAAACTTGTAGATAAACCATATAACCCAGAAAATCAAAAAAAAATAAGAAAAATGTATGTCAGAATTCATGAAATATACATAGATACTAGTAGTCTATTTTATCATTTATTACCATAAAATATATACAAGTCTATTACAAAAAGTTGAAATTTATCAAAATATGCACACACGGACCATACGTGCCACCATTCACAGTAGAGAAATGTAACCAATTGTAAAAATGCAGTATTATGTTCAAGCAGGTCAAAGACAAAGACAAATACCATATGGTTTCACTCATATATGGAATCTAATAAACAAATTGAACTAACAAGCAAAATGGAGACAGACTCACATATGGAGAGCAGCCTGACAGCTCTGGGGGTTAGAAGGTGGAGGAATCAAGTGAAAAAGGAGGACGACTCATGGACATGCACAACAGTGTGTTGACTGCAGGGGGAAAGGAGGCATAGGGAGCTTAATGGTAATGGGAAAATACAATAAAAATTTTTAAATAAAAAACATGCAGTATTAAATAACTGCATAAGATTAACTGCAGTACATACTGTATTACTGTAATAATTTTCTAGCCACCTCCTGTTGCTACTGCAGTGAGCTCATGTGTTGCAACTATCAGCTTAAAATGGCATGTGATGCTCATCACTCCACATGAGAAGTTCCTCTCCTCAGCAAATTGCACACAGCAGTAAAAAGTGATTTCCTACGGTTCTCCTGCATTTTTCATTTTTCAGTGCAATACTGTAAACCTGAGTTAACACCATGGAACCCATACAAAGTGCTACTACTAATGCTGGAAGTGCTCCTAAGAAGCAGCAAAAAGTTGTGACATTGTAAGAAAAAGACGAGCAGGATCTCTTACAGCAACTGCCTAAGAGTCGTACTGTAAAAAGAAACAACCTCTCTTCTGGTCTGCCATCACCTGGCAGCTGCAAAGCAGCAACCACAAAGCAGCAACCATGTGTGAGTGCAGCTCCATGCACAGGCCAGGCTGATGTCCAGATTAGTGATGCCTGCTGGGAGCTCCAATGCCTGGAATATGTCATGCAGCCTGATGGCCAGATGACATGCCAAGTAACAAGACCATCGTGGGGGGCGGGGTTGTGAGATGACTCCAACGCCTTCTTCAGAGAGACAGGTGCTGGCCAGCATATGAACCTGAAACCCAGTCATTGATGTGGTTTGTAATGGCACCTATGACCAGCTCTCTCACCTGAGCAGCTCATCAGTCAAGGAAGAGCTGCCAATAACTAAGCACATGGGCACTACACCATTGGTAAAAAGATCACTGACCTCATCTCAGTCAGAATTCAGAAACCAGCCAACCAGGGCACAGGTCTTCAGGGTTTCTTGGTTTTTCACAGCTCTGGTGGGGGAACTAGGTTTATCTCCCTACTGATGGAATGTCTGATGAATATGGCAAGATGTCCAAGCTGGAGTTCTCCATTTACCAGCCCCTCAGGTTTCCACGGCTGTAGTTGAAACCCTAGAACTACATCCTCAACACCTACAACACCCTCGCTCAAGCAGTCTGTGCCTTCATGGTTGATAATGGGGACAACTACGATATCTGTCATAGAAACCTCAATATTCAGTGCCCAACCTATACTAATCTAAATAGGCTGACAGGTCAAATTATAGCCTCCATCACTGGTTCCTTGAGGTTTGAAGGGAGCCCTGAATGTTGATCTGACCAAATTTCAGAGCAACCTGGTGCATTTTCCCTGCATCCACTTCCCTCTGGCCACATACGCCCCTGTCATCTCTGCTGAGAAAGCCTGCCATGAACAGCTTTCTGTAACAGACATCACCCATGTGTGCCTTGAGCCACCCAACCAGGTGGTAAAACATGACCCTCACCATGGTCAATATATGGCTTGCTGCCCATTGTATCAAGGTGACATGGTTCCCAAACATGTCAGTGCTGTCGCCACCATCAAGACCAAGCGTACCATCCAGTTTGTGGACTGGTGTCCCACTGGCTTCAAGTTGATATTAATTAGCAGCCTCTCATTGTGGGTACGAGGTGGAGACACAGCCAAAGTACTGGGTACTGTGTGCACGCTGAGCAATACCACCACAGCTATTGCTGAGGCTTGGGCTCACCTGGACCGCGAGCCCAAGTGTGACCTAATGTACATCAAGTGTGCCTCTGTCCACTGGAACATGGGTGAGGAAGGAGAGTTTTCTGAGTCCCATGAGGACATGGCTGCCCTTGAGAAGGATTATGTGGATTCTGTGGAAGGAGAAAATCAGGAAGAAGAATAAAGTTAAAATTTCACAAAGGTGCTGCTTTTATGGGGATGCTTATTCTGTTTTAAACAGTAAAAAGTTGTGGTCTGATCAGTTCATTTGTATGTAGCAGTGTATACTCTAATATACAATTACTGGTCTACACTTTAAAACACAAGGCTTTGTAACTACAGACCCAACCTGTCCATTTCTCTGAAGGATCTGAATAAAGTATTCCATCTTAATTTTTTTTTTAAATAGAATTGTTTAATATGTACCATATATTGAGAGCTGTAACTGCATTTGCCTGCATTTCAAGATGAATGAATCCACAGTAAGGACCATCATTAAAAAAAAAAAAAGGAAATTCATGAAGCTATCATTACAGCTATGCCAGCAGTCTTGAAAACTTTACACGTCTTGGAAACGATCTTTTATCTTCTATTATAAATGCAGCTTTTATGTGGATGCAGGACTGCTATAAGAAAGGCATGGCTACAGACACTAACATGACTTGAGAAAAAGTAAACTCATTATATCACAACTTAAAGCAAAAGGAAGATGAAGGATCTAAATCTGGAGAATTTAATACCAGCAAATGATAGTTTGATAATTTAGAAAGAGGTTTGGCTTTAAAAACTTCAGCTTAACAAAAGAAGTGGCTTCTGCTGACCAAGAGGCAGCAAACAAGTTCCCACATAACATTAAGAAAATCACTGAGAAGAAAGGGTATTTGCCTGAAAAGGTTTGTAATGCAAATGAAAGTGTTCTATTCTAGAAAAAATAAATGCCACAAAAGATATTTATTAGTAAGGAAAAGAAATGAGCACCATAATTTGAGGCAGGAAGGAATAGCTAACTACTATTTTGCACAAATGCAGTCGGGCATTAGGACTGCCCTTACCTAAACAGCTGCTAAACCCCAAGCCTTGAAGGGAAAAGATAAACACCACATACCAGTCTTTTGGTTGTACGAGAAGGCGTGGACGATGAGAAACCTTTTTCTGGATTGATTTCAACAACATTCTCTCCCTGAAGTCAGGAAGTACCTTGCTAGTAAGGGAGTGCCTTTCAAAGTTCTTTGAATATTGGATAATGCCCTTCACTACAGAGAATCCCATGAGTTCAACAGTGAACTCACTAAAGCAGTGTACTTGCTCCCTAACACAATGTCTTAATGCGTAGGGCTCATTGTACACAGTGCTCCATGAAGAGAATTGTCAGTGCTATAGAAGAAAATCTCAACAGAACATCAGGCAAGTCTGGAAGAATTACACCATTGAAGATGCCATCGTTGTTATAGCCATCAAGCTGTTGAAAGCCATCAAGCCCAAAACAATAAATCCCACTGGAGAAAACTGCATCCAGATGTTGTACATGATTTCAAAGCACTTACAATAGAGCCAATCAAGGAAATCATGAAAAAGATTGTGGATATGACAAAAAAAAAAAAAAAAAAAGATGTGGTGGGGGAGGATTTCAAGATATGTATCTCAGAGAAATTCAGGAGCTAACAGACACCACACCCACACGGAGGAATTAGCAAAGACAACTTCACAAAGACAAGTGCTTCTGAACCAGCACCAGACAACGAGGAAGAAGACACAGAAGCAGCAGTGCCAGAAAACATTAACTGACATTAGTCTGGCAGAAGGGTTGCGATTGGTCAAGATTGCTTTTGACTTCTTTTACGACATAGACCCTTCAATGATATGAGCACTGAAAACTAAAGCAAACGTTGAAAGAAAGATGGTACCATATAGAAACATTTTTTAAAAATGAAACTGCAAAACAGACAGAAATTATGATGTATTTCCATGAAGTTACATTGAGTGTGCCTGCCTCTCCTGCCTTCCCTCCCGACTCCTCCAACTCTTCCACCTCAGTCACCCCTGTGGCAGCAAGACCAACCCCTCCTCCTCAGTCTGCTCAACATGAAGATGAGGATGAAGACCTTCATGACGACTCACTTCCACTTAACGGACAGTAAATAATCATCATGCCATACAGTTAATAACTTATCTGTTGTATGTGTGTGTGTCTGTGTAAAAATATATGGCAAGAACTGTATGAGACATTTTTGTGTCATATAGAACTCTGTATGCAAGACTTGTATGAAGTGGATAACCTATCCTGACATAGGCATAAGGTGAGTGACATTTAATATGAAATTAATAATGTGTTAATTTTCTATTTTATGACTTTGCTTTGAAGAATTACATCACCTTCAAGTATGGCTCTCTCTCATAAATGGAGAAACTGCATATTAGCCCATGATCACAGGTAAGTGCTTTTTAAAAACCATGTTTCAAATAGTGTATTGTGAATATAACTAATGTTGTATGCCATAAAAATCTTATAACTACTCATTCCTTAGTCTATAGGCTAGGCTACACTGAAGTTATCCTATTGATTACACCATAAAGAAATCATATTACTACTTCATTATCAATACATGAATCTTTTTACCTGCAAATATGAATTTCTTTCACATTATCTTTTAATTTTTGATGTCTAGTGTTCACAATAAATTTACAACATTCTGTATCATTTAAGATGAAATTAATGTAGGTACTGACAGACAATTCATCATGTAAACACGTGACACAAACTTACAATATCAATAAATATGGTACAGTACTACAAATGTATTTTCCCTCTTATGATTTTCTTAACATTTGCTTTTCTCTAGCTTACCTTAGTGTAAAAATACAATATATAATACATATAACATACAAAATACACGTTAATCGACTACTTATATTATCAGTAACGCACATGGTACACGGTGGACTACTAGCAGTTAAGTTTTTGGGGAGTCAAAAGTCACACGCAGATTTACAACTATATGAGGTGTTGGCACCCTGAGCCCCTACATTATTTCAAGGGTCAACTGTATGTAATTCATCTTAGTTAATTTGCAACATATAGAATCATTTTAATCTAAATTATTATAATCATCTAAAGGATTCCACTGGGTCCTCTATTGCCAAATACTGATTTATTTTTTATTTTACAAATGCATCTGGGATATAATTAAATTATTATATAAAAAGTATTTAGAGAGTAAGTTTTTTAAAGGCTCTTAAGTGCAGAAAAATATAAAACAGCACACACGCTCACACACACACAAATTGTCATACCTCAAGCCATTTGTGGAATAAGGCAGATTATGTACTCAATTTATAAAACAAATCTAAATACTTGATTATCAAGAAAGAGGGAGTTTTTAAGAAGGTAGTAGTCACTCTGCTAGTACCGTAAATGCAAAGAAACATCACCTATTCTTCCAAAAGCATCCAGTGCTGTCTTCACAACCTTCTCTCCTGCTTCCACTGAATCTGAGGGAGAGGGAAATTAGTACAAAACTTCAGTAATATCTCTCCAAATGATTACTAAATTCTGTGGATCAAAGGACATGACAAATACTATTCACTCAACAGAACTCGTTTCCAAGAAAAATACATTTATAGTGCAGGCACATAATAAATCAAAATATAGGTGATACAATGTCACAAAAGAAATTTAGCCCCTAAGGTAATACTTTAACCTATAAAAAGGGGGGAAATAAAGAGGAGGGGATGAAAAAGAAATATTTGGCAAATACTATCTAAAACAGCACTGTCTGTGAAGATGAAAATGTCCCATTTCCTCACTAACGCTGTAGCCACTAAGCATATGTGGCTATTGAGTGCTTGAAATGTGTCTAAACAATGAACTGAATATTTATTTTAAATATACTTTATTGATTATGCTATACAGTCCAATTTTTCTCCCTTTGTCCCCCTTTACTCACTACTCCCCATTCCCTCTGACAATCCCCACCCTTAGAGTTCATGCCCATGGGTCATGCATTCAAGTTCTTTGGCTACTCGATTGCCCATACTGTTCTTGACATCTCCCTGTCTAGTTGTACCTACCTATTCATACTTCTTCATCCCTGCACCTTTTTCCATATTCTCCCCCTTCCCCCTCCCAACTGATAACCCTCCAAATGATCTCCATCTCTATGATTCTGTTTCTGTTCTGCTTGTTTGCTTAGTTGCTTAGTTTTTAGATTCAATTGTTGATCATTGTGAATTTATTGCCATTTAAATGTTCATCATTTTGATCATCTTCTTGTTCTTAAATAAGTTTCCTTAACATATATAATAAGGACTTGGTGATGATGAACTCCTTTGGCTTTACCTTCTCTGGGAAGCTTTTTATCTGCTCTTCCATTCTAAATGATAGATCTGCTGAATAGAGTAATCTACGTCATAGGTCATTGCTCTTCATCACTTTGAATACTTCTTGCCAGTCCCTTCTTACCTGCAAAATTTCCTTTGAGAAATCAGCTGACAGTCTTATAAAACTCCTTTGTAGGTAACTCTCTGCTTTTCACTTGCTGTTTTTAAGATTCTCTCTTTGTCTTTAACATTTGGCATTAATTATGATGTGTCTTGGTGTGGTCTTGTTTGTGTTCATCTTGTTTGAGACTCTCCTTGCTTCCTGGACTTATATGTCTACTTCTTTCACCAAACTAAGGAAGTTTTCTTTCATTATTTTGTCAAGTAAGTTTTCAGTTTCTTGCTCTTTCTCTTCTCCAACACCCCTATGATTCGAATGTTAGTACATCTGAAGTCCCAGAGTTTCCTAAGCCTATCTTCACTTGTTTGAATTTTTTCTTCTTCTTGCTGTTCAGATTGAATTTTTTTTCTTCATTACATTCTAAATCATTGATTGATTCTCGGCTTCACCCATTCCACTGCTGATTCCCTGTAAATTTTTCTTTATTCCACTTAGTGTAACCTCCATTTCTGCTTGAGTCTTTTTATGTTGTTGAAGTACCCAATGAGTTCCTTGAGCATCCTAATAACCAATGGTTTGAACTCTGCATATATTGCTTATCTGCATTTTGTTTAGTTCTTTTTCTGGAGTTTTGTTGTTCTTTCATGTGGGCCATATTTCTCTGTCCCCTCATTTTGGAAGCTTCCCTGTGTTTGTTTCTATGTATTAGGTAGAGCTGCTCTGAATCCCTGTCTTGGTAGGGTGGCCCTGTAGAAAAGTGTATCTGTAAGTTGGATAGGGTGCAGCATTAGGTAATTGCCAGGGCAAGGCAACCCATGTGAACCAGGTTGATGGAGTCTCAGATACAGTGCCTCCACTCTGTGGATCTGTGTGCAGGAGGGCTCAGAAAAGGGATACTGACCGTTGCCTGGTCTCTAGGGTTTTGTCCAGGAGGACGCTGTCCCCCAGCACTTGCCCTGATGCCAGACACTTCAGATGCTGCTTCAGTGCTGGAGCCCAGAGCAAGTGAGTCTGCGTAAATCCTAAGTCCTTTTCACACCCTTTAAGAGGAGATTCCTGAGAACCCCAGTTTTTTCCACTGCCCCAAACCCCACTGTTTTTTATAGCCAGAAGTTATGGGGACTTATCTTCCTGGCACTGGAACCCTGGGCCGAGTGGTCTGGTGTGGGGCTAGGATCCCTCGCTCCCAAGGTATCCCTCCCAATCTTTATCCACCACACATAGGTATGGGACCACAGTTCCATGTCTCCACATCTCCATCCCTCCTACCCATCTAGATTAAAGTGACTTCTTTAATTCTTTAGTTGTTGGACTTCCATGCAGCTCAACTTTCTGACAATTCTGGGTGGCAGTTTTGTATTTTAGATGTAATTTTTGCTATGGTTGTGTGACAAGGTGAGCCATGTTAATCTATGCCTCCATGTTGACCAGCAGTCCTGAATATTTAATTTATGTAATATATAGGGTGGGGCAAAAGTAGGTTTACAGCTGTGAGTACACAAAACACAGAGTTCATTCTTATATTATTATTAATTATTTTATTACTTCCCATACAAACAACTATAAACCTACTTTTGTCCCACCGTGTATATTTATTTTTAAATAGCCCAATAGGCATTTTTACTTAAGGATGCAAATCAGAATTTGGGAGGAAGGGAAGAAGGTGCATATTTAACTTGAAAAAGCACATTCAACACTGTATAACTATATGTGGATAATAAACCTACTGCTTTTGTGATACTAACCACAAAGAGTAAAGCTGATCAAATAGTATGGTTTCATTATTTTCTGCTAATCAACTGAGGAAAAGGGCTCATATCCCCAGAGTTGTGTGTCAAATGGTCAGCTGTCAACTCCACATCACCACTGCTTCTTTCTATACGCTCTGCAATAACAGGGGAGGATACAGTAAATATAGTCCCTTCCCTAGAGCCCACACAGTCCTGAGTTAAATATGCCAAAAAGAGATAATCATCTAAAACACAGGTGGCAACCACAAGGCCCACAGGCCGAATCCAGCCCTCCACCTTGTTTTATCCGTCCCTGCACCTTGTTTCTACCCGGCAGCAACACCAAGCTCTCACTTAACTGTTAAGGAGTAGTTACATTTATACAGTCCTAAAATTACATGGAAGGCAACCATGAGGCTGATGTGGCCCCTGGTGAAAATGAGTTTGACACCCCTGACCTAAAGCGTGGAAAAGTAGGAGAGACCTGCAGATGCAGGCAATCCTGAAGATGTCAGACCAACAGCACATCTTGGGGAGCTCTTGAGGTCCACCTGCTTCAGGCTGAGGTGGTCATCGACAGTTTCCCTGACATGCACTTCCCCAGCCCTTCCAATGGTTATGTAAGCCTCTAATTCTCTGTATCAAAACCCTCACACCTGGAATACCTAGAGGGGCTTCTGTTTTCCTGACTGAATCCTGAAATACAGGGTGCATATCAAAACTGGAGCAAAGGGGTGGGTATGGAATTTTTATCTTTATAAAATAGGTTTCAAAACCCCCAAATTAAAAAAAAAAGCTGAAAACATTTTTCTAAATCCTTAATGTGAAAAGAAGATACTAAAATGTCTGTCTTATTATTCCCCCAAACACTGAGCAAATCATAGCCTACTCCCTTTCCTCTAAAATTTCAAAATGAAGTCACTGCTCATCTAATTTAATCCTTGGCTCATAAAAACAATCTAAGTTGCATAAAAATCAGTAAGCCCTAGCTTTTTAAAGTAAATCTTTTCAAGAGGGTTCCTTACAAATACTATTGAATCAATACATCAAATGTAAAGGTTATATGTGCTGTTTTTCTTGTGGCTTCACTTCAATGCCTAACTTTGACTCTTTAAGGTCTTATAAAGATAATAAATTACATATAGCAATGATTACTTGTATATAATGGAATATAGAGGTTGGGTACAGAGAGGAGGCATTTCACTTCTTATATGATATTACTTAAAAAAAATTAAACAATTTCAAAAGGAGAATTCAATGTTATTTTGTAGAAATGCCTAAGACCTTTTAGCTAAAACATATCTTTTAAGAATAAGAACATATTTATACATGTACCTATGCTAATTTACTGATTATATCACTTGCTCCTTAATAAAAATATTAAATAAACAATAAAATAAATGTTAGACTTGTAAAGTAATCTACATCAAAAGTTTAAAATTCTCACATATTATGTAAAATATGTAGCCAAACAGCTTTGGCTGACTTAGATAAAACCTAATTTCATAATTATACTGGAATGCAGAGATTATGAATGTCTGCAACAGCATTAGTTGAAGAAAAATTTTAAAAATAGTTCTCTCAAATACCGTACCATAGTTGGCCACCGCTTTTCCGCCTTTCCTTCTTATTTCTTCAACAACCTTATCAGCAGCTAAGGAGCCTTTACCAACTCCCTTGAAGTCCCCGCCTAAATCATTCACTGCAATGCAATAACAAATAAACATGAATTCATTTCTAAACCCTCAAAGTATAAGCTGATATTATCTGTATAATATTATCTGTTTATTTCTTTAGTCATCTGCCCAGTTCCATCCTACCCTACTCCATCTTACTAAACATACCATGAGGTATATACCTTCATAACATGCCTCTGCTTTTTAAATATAGATATGAAGCAATAAAAATACTTAAACACAAGTTTCTCATAAAATTTTTAATTTTATAATGGTTTTACTTTTTACAAATAGTAAAACAATATGATTCAACCTAACTTTAGCCAAAAAGAGAAAAAAACCTACAGATCACCTTGCAATTAAACACACACTGATGTATGTTTATTTGCAGGATTTTCCATTTAATAGCTTCAGACTGTGGTTTCTGGCAGGCAACTGAAACCACAGAAAATGAACTCATGAATAAGGGGGGACTACTGTACTTTAAAAAATTTGTGAGGAGAGTAGACTTCACAGTAAGTGTTCTTACCACAGTTAAAAAAAATAAAATCAAAACACAATGTGAAATATCTTCTCCATGTCAAGAAAGCCTTTGTTTACAGAAATGGCGATAAAGAACAAGTATGATATTAAAATATTAGACAAAGAGGAAACTTAATATTTTCATAAAACATACTATGCCATAGTCTACAATGAAAGAAATAAAACTATTAAAAATGTTAAAAATTACAAACAGAATAAGTTTTCAGTCACTAGTTTATACCATGACTCGGTCTTTATATGTTTAACTGGCCACACTTACCATATAATATCTGCCTGTATCCAATTATATAGCTATAAACATTAATTGAGCCTTTTACTATCTGCAAGGAAATCTACAGAGGAACACCCAGATGCATAAGAATGGAATATCTTAAAGTGCTCATAATTGATGAATACTGTGAAGCCTAGTAAATTTTAGCATAAAGTAAATAAAGACCAACACAACTAAATAATAGGAACAGATAAAGTTAATTTACACAATAATTTAAGGTAAAATTTATGAAATAATATACAAAAACTAATGAAGAAATAAACAGATCAATGTCAAATATTGAAAAAATAGAATTTAAGAAAAATAATTGAGACAAAAAATTAATCTGTATTGCAAAATGATCATTTTGTAGGGTTATTACATAGATTTTTAGGAATATAACAAAAATACTAAATAACAAATGGCATAGCTGCATATACTAATTTTAAAGTCTTTTAATATTAGTTGATGATTACCACACCTGAAAAAAATCTTTTCTTATCAAAAATGGTTTTATTGGAATGCTAATTACAGGTAGGGTTGGGTGGTAAAGAAGAAAAAAGATAATACAGAGAAAAAGCAAATGACTATCTAAACTTAAAATTGGCTAATCAATATGTTTTTACTTAACTGTTTTTTAAGAAAATAAGTTTTTCAAAACGTGGACTGGGATATATTTTTCTAACAATATAGCCTTATCAGTCTTACTTCATGTAAAACATGCTGTGAACACAAAATAATGGAAAGATGCTTACATCATACTTTAAGAGATTAAAAAAAAAAAGTGGTAAGACTTCTTAAGACTAAATCCCTATTAATTGTTCATGTCCATGACAGGAAACAACCAGCAAAAAACATTAAGATTTTAAAACATGCCGCTAACAGCCTTTTAAGACTTTTTCACTAAGCAAGGGAAAGTTCAAAAGCAAATTGGCCAATGTAGTATTTAAGCAAAGAACTGTTCATTGTGCAATGAAACACCACCCCCAAGTGGAAATTGTTCAAAGTGCAACCACACATAGAAGCATTAAAGCATGAATAGCTTACTGAAATCAATATGCAGTGAAACAGTATCAGAATAGATTTATTCAAAATAAGTCTCTACATTTGAGAACACTAAATTGCAATGACCTCATTCAGTCATCCCACTCTCACCAGAGCTAAATTACAGGGATTACAACCTCAACTAGAAAAGCTGGTGACATACTGAAGGACTGGGATAGAAACAATATTAAAAGTTTTGCAATTGTACACAAGAGAAACCTATCCATACTATGTGACAGTGTTACGTCTTAAATATTCTGCTAAAATTCTAATAATGTTAATAAATAACTTTTTAAAATACCATTACCATCCTAAGCTGATATGTGTCTAGTACTTTGCATTCAAAGAACCATTATATCCACCGCCACATTTAATATCCACATAGCCTTTTAGGAGGCTGCCATGAACTGCTGTTCCTGCTTTCACAGAGGAGTAAACAGCTTGGGAAAGGTTAGGCAATTTGCCCCAGGCTCTGAGGCTGTATGATATGGCAATATGTAGACTAGAACCTCGACCTACTACAATGCCACTGTGTTCCTCTAATGTTGTAAGTAAGTTTCTTTTATCCTAAAAAGTAAGTATTTATTCCCACTTAAAAAAAAAATCATGTTTGTTGGGAGAAGGAATGAAGGAAATGATAAATCAGCCACTTCAGTCAAACAAATAGCTGTAAACTAGGTAGTAAGAATGGGAAGATGATGATAGTTAAGGTCAGGGTATTTTCAGTTGAAACCATCAAAATAAAATATATTTGTAAATCCTCCATTTATATTTCTTATTGTTTGCCTGTCTAAATCACATTTTATTTAGGGTGTTTGTCCTCCCTACAGATTTGATTTTAATCCTCACCCAAAGGTATATTTATTGATTTGAGAAAAAGACAGAGAGAGAGAAACATCGATATGAAAGAGAAACACTGTTCAGTTGCCTCCCATACACTCCCCAACTGGGGACTGAACCCGCAACCTAAGTATGTGCCCTGATCAGGAATTGAACCTGCAACCTTTTAGTGTATGGGACGATGCTCCAGTCAATTGATCCAGCCAGCCAGGGCCTTCTTACAGATTTTTAAGTGTCCCTTTATTTAGAAAAGATTTTTATTATTTGTCATATGTGTTGCAAATCATAAATTCCTTTATTGAACTGTTAAGAAAGAAACAGAGGTAATATCTGAGCATTAATATTACTTGATGGCTTCGCTTTACTGCTTCACTTTACTATAGGTAGTTCCTGCTTTTTGCTGTAGCTCAGCGCAGGGAAACTGCTCTTACAACAGTTTCCAACTTCCCACCAAATTATCAAGAGTATCCATGTTACAAAGCTTTATATTTGAAGAGTGCTTTTAACTATCTTTACAGATATTCATGTTCATATATTTATTCAAAAATGTGTCACTAAATGAGCCATATCTATTACCAAAGACATATCTATACACTATTTTTATTTCCAAAGTAAAATGATGCTTCCAATTCTACAAAAGTGAAATAAGTTTTATACGTACTGAAATGTAAGACATCCTTTGTTCTAAATAATCCAAGAAGTGTATAAAAGATGATAAGGGCAACATAATATTATAAATATATTTATTTTTAAAAAGGTTACTTACTTTTTTTTTTTGTTTTTAAGACATACAAATACAAGAAGTTCCTTTTTACACTTGCCCTACCCCAATCTTTCCCAAAGGTGACTGCTCTTAGCCATTTTTTGGATGTCCCTCTAGACATTTCTATACTCTTTGTTTGATGCCTTTTCCCCATTTGGATAAAGTTTCCTATAGCAAATAACAGCATTAAGAATATTTCATTGATTTTAGAGCTGTGGGCCGAAAAGGGATTTCTTCCTATATTCTGTTATGTCCTGAATGCTACCTAAGGTATTTAAAGTGACTTAAATATAAAATGCATATGCAGGGGCTATTAAAGAACAGAAAAATTAACAAAATGCTACATCAAGGAAAGACAAGCCTACTGAAAGCACAGACTACTCTAGTTGGTGACAGTGTCAGGTTTACCCTTAAGCTTCTTGATAACCAAGGAAAAAGGAGGAAACACGGGGTTGCCATGTCATTTTCACTGTTTTGTAGAAAGATACATCACTATAGTTCATGAGAAATCTTTTCCAGAATAGCCATCAATTGTATCTAAATATCTGAAGGACTCAAAAATGTGGGGTAGACAGCAGTCTCTTAAATTAGGTTCTTTTAATTGATTTTCTTTGTCTGAACAATAAGACATCAAAGGTATCCTTACAGTGAGAAGAATCTGAAAATGAGAGACTGAGTCATCCAGAGTTCAGGCCTTGGACTTCCGTTTATCTCAGTGATTTTCAACCAGGGTGTCCCAAGAATTTTTAAAACACACAATACTTGAAAATTTAGTCAGGGGCACTGACCTCTTTCCTCTTAGATTGTCAAATTAAAAAATGACAGCAGTCAATACAAGAGTAGCCATCCAGTATGAGTAAATCACAATTATACTACTCAGGCCATGTAGCTCAGTTAGTGCAGTGTTGTCCTGTACACCACAAGATTGCAGGTTTAAATCCCAGTTGGGTCAAGTACAGGAGGACCAATCGATGTTTCTCACATCAATGTCTCTTTCTCTTTCTCTCTCTCTTTTTCTCTCTTTCTCTGTCTCCACCTCACCCCCTTCCTCTCTCTGTAAAATCAAGAAACATATCCTCAAGAAAGAATTTTTAAAAACATACCCATTTTTTGTCAGATCTATAAAACAATATATTTTTTGGTGTACTGTAGAATTTTAGTAATTAATGTATGTGTGCATTAGATGAAAAAGGTTGAAAATCGCTGGTTTATCTGTACTCACCATCTGGGTAATGTGATCCAGTCTCCTGGCTTTAAATACCATCTCTAAACTGAGAACAATCCGATTTATATAGCTTCAACCTGTCCCTCCAACTATGGAGTCCTACATCCCACTCCAATTCAATATCTCCATCTGAATGTCTAACAGGACTGCTTCCTCTGCAAGCTGGTCCACCTTCAGTCTTTCCTATCTCAGTAATAAATGGCCACTCTACCCCTCTCTCACCATTACAACCCACATCAGTAAATCAGCAAATCATACCACATCTACCTTTAAAATATATCAAGAATTTAACCTTGCCGCACTACCTCCATCTTAACCACCTGTCTAAAGCACCACCATTATTGCCTGTGGATTAGGTAGAAAAGAAACCACATCAATCTTACTTTAAAAAACTGTAATTTTAATTATTCAGTGATTTTACTTCTCCGGTTCAAGAATAGAAAACTTTCTGCCCTTCTTACTGTCAATGAAAAGGTTCTTACGATAACACTTCAATCATTGCATTCATGCCCTCAAGACAACATCCAACACCAGAAAACTGGATATGGCTCACCTACTGAGGAAGCCTCAAAACCATTCCATTCCCAGTATTTTCTTCAGATATGTGCAAACATTTTTTGAAAGATGTAATTTATACAAAATTAAATGTCACCTGTTTTAATGTCAGGCAAAAGCTTAGTAGTTCTTTTACCCAGATTTAAATATCCCATGTTTTACATTACGGAATATAAAATGTAGCAATATTAACATGAAGTTAGAGAAAATATATATATATATATATATCTCTTAAGTGAGGCCCTTAACTTTGGGCTTGGCCAAGTGCTTTTCTTTGGCCAATGAAATGTGAGTGGAAGTGCAATGCCACTTCTAAACAGAAGCTTCCAGTGACACTGAGTGGATCTATTGTTTTCGCTCTGTCCCAAGAATAGCAATGTCCCAGATAGAAGCTGCTCCTTCATCTGGGACCCTGGAAGACATACAGAGCTGAGACACAGCTGACCAGAAGCTGAAAGGTCACGTAGTCATGAAATAATCCTTTTTATTGTAAGCCATTTAAATCTGTTTGTTAACCCAATATAATCCAACAAAAGTTGACTTATAGGAGAAACAAGCTACTCTATTTCCTAAGGTCTTACTTCTTATTAGTCTCTGAGCTAGTCATAGATTTATCTGATTAATCACTTTTCTACAAACAAGATACTCTGATCTCATAAGATCCTAAGTTTGCTTATTCTACTTTACTATATTTTGCTCACTCGGGCAAAAAAAAATGCGAAGCAGGACAAAAATTAACAGGAGAAATGTTAGCACTTGTGATGCAACCTAGAACCAGGGTATCCATGTTTTTGGTTTCTGTGAGAAACCAAGTTTCTCACAGATTGGCCTCTACCCTAAACGAAACTAAATCTGGCTTCCTCAGCCTAGTTTGGCAAATATTTTTCTAAGACAGAAATTTTCTACCTTTTTGGACTCTGACCAGCACATGCTGCAATATCATCTGCAAGGCAACACAAAATAAATAGATTCACTGTCCCTCTTTACTTTCTTCTTAGAACTCAAAATTCCTAATCAGAATTTAAGAAAGGTCACAAATACAGGAATACTGATCCCTACAAAAACACAATGCTGTAAATTTTTCATAAAACACATTTATAACCTAAAGTTATATCTTAGTCACAACAAAAAAGAAAAATAGAAATTTATTCAACCAATCTCAAAGACATATCAGCCCTGCCCCCCCAAAAAAAACCTATGTAAAACAATAAAAAAAAAACAATAAACAAAGCACCTTCTTTGCACAAAGCAATATTCTAGGTCCTTCAGAAGATAGAGCAAATAAAGCAAGGTCCTTACACTTACAGAATTGAGTAAAAATAAATTTAAAATTATAAGGTAAAAATATTAAGGAATATACTGCAATATAAAAAGAGAAAAAAAGAAAAAAATAGTAACAACATGTGTCATTAGGCCATAACACAAAATATTCCTGGGAAAATTTGAAAAAGAGGACCTAAACTATATACCCCCTAGCCAAATACAACAATGTCAAAATGTGTCCTTGCCACAAGCCAAGTGGATTAACAGACATGGACTACAATCTTGAAAAAGCAACATCCAAAGTCTCTGTGTCCTTTCCATGAAGATAAGTTACACATCGACACTGAGAAATAAGAGTATACTTAATGTCCGGATTAGGTCTTCCTTGTTTGGAAAATCTGGTTTCTCCCTTACTTTTTTGTTATGTCTCCATAAACAAATTAGGGAAAATTTGTGTCTATGCATTCCTCAGTAAAATGTAGGAAAACCGGGATTGGGAAGTCACTGTCATGAGCCAACAATTTTACCCCAGAAAAGATACTAATACTGGGCCATAACACCTTCACTACCCACCTACCCTGCACTGAGCACTCATTCGGTTATTCCCCACAAAGACTTGGCTGTGGACAAACCTGCTCCTGTGCCCATACCAACTACCTAGTACATCAGGCCAATCCAAACCATTCAGATTACTAAAACTCCCACCTTTGGGATTCTTCAATGCAGCACTTACAAACCTCCCTTCATAATACAACTCAAGCAACTACCCTTTAAATTAAAAATTTTAAAAGCTGTTGTAAAAAACTTCCATTTGAAAATTTTTTATTAAAGACATTTTAAAAAATACTTAGGATTCCCTAACTAACCTTCCAGTTCTCAAAATGCATTTACTTCTTAATCTTAGCAATATATTTACACTTAGAGATTTATCTTGCCTCAGCCTTATAGCTCCAAAAATTATAGCCCACAATGTATCAAATGCAATAATTTCCTTTTATGACATGACATCCCTTTTACATTAAGTTGCAAATTCTGTGAGACTAGTTTACTTTAAAAAGTAAGTTATGGAGTCAGTCTCAAAGGGGAAAAATTTTGAGCTGGCAGAAGGAAAAATAAGTGATAAAATCTGACCTTCACAAATTACTTGCTGTAACAACAAACGTGGCTGGCTTCTGAAGACTATAGTACTTTAGCTACCAACTACTAATTAAAAAGAAAAAGACATCAACTTACCAACCACTGATGCTCCTCTTTCAGCAAAAGCCAGGGCATAGGCTCGGCCCAGTCCTAATGAAAAACAAAATAATCAAAAAGTTGAACAAGTATTCACATAAATTTTGGGGGGTCCACTCAATGCAATCCCTATTTTAAAGTGACCGGTAAGTAATTAAATACATTACAATGTCTTCATTTGTACTCTCACCCTGTGTTTCACCCTCTTCACTTCCAGAAATAAGAAAGCTTAAAACTGCATTTTTCCACCTATTCTACCTACCATTTCCAACCATTTAGCCTAGATGGTAGGATTCCACCATTAAATGTATTTCTGTGTCATCTGGAAAGTTGGAAGGAGGCAGAAGCCACCTTACTGTGACTTCTAGCTGTTGCTGCTAGTTAAGAAGCTGATTTCTTGAAGCTTCCTAAGTATTAAGAAACAGTGGATGTAGCAGCAACTTCTTGATCTAGCTCCCTAACCTCTGGGTGGCAGATTCCATTTTCCACACCCTGGTATCCAAGGATGACTTGAGTTGTGGCAGTTTAAATGGCAGCTTCACAAGATGTGGCTCCAAATGGACCACTTCTGTATTGTTCCACAAGCCATTCCAAGAGGAACTGCCTAGAATACAAATGGATAAATTAAATCTTTTCCTGCTTCAGATATCTAGTGATTTCTATATCCTGCACTGGGCTTTAATGACACAATCACCAAACACACATTTAATTCTTAATTAAGTAGTAATTAGATATTTAGTTCCAACTCAAAGATATAAGGTGTATATCTATACATCCAAAAGTGAATATATACCTATATAAGTTTTACAGGTACAGAATATCTCAGGAAAATATGTAAGAGGCTGGCAATTAATGTTTACCTCTGAGGGTTAGAACCGCATGACTAGCAACTAATGATGGAAGGCTTACTTTTGTACTACTTAAATTGTTTTAACACATACACATTTTTAAATTTAAATTAGTTGATAAATTGGTAGTTTAAGTTAATGGATAAATAAGCATACAAATAACAAATTGAGACAGCTAAAGTATCGGACTCTTCTAAAAAGAACCCAAAATATAAATTAAAGATATTACCAAATAATTTATTTTAAAATTTAATCCACTCTGAATAAGAGAGAACTTGGCCAACATAACTCAAGTCTTCTTATACTTTATCAGATCAAAGCTGAAGCACTTTTTCTATACACAGCGTTTTTAGATAAATCAAATATTCATGATTACAGTGCAAAAAATTATGCTAACACAGAAAATCCTCAGGTGAAAGAAATGGAGTAGGTCTCTAATATAAGAGACTGAGGTAAGTTAATCAGAGAAATGTCTCAATTTACAACCACGCAATACAGTTCTCTCAAATGATATGTCAGTGATCTCCCTTCTTCATAAAAAGCACGTTAGCTGTACAAAGGTATGATTCCTATCTAGAGCTGGAGAGAGCCAAGATGCTCAAGATTTCATCACGCTACTCAGAGCAGTGCACAATTTAAAACTTACGAATTATTTCTGGAATTTTCCATTTAAGACCTTTGGACCAAGGGTAACCAAAAGTGCGGGTAACTGGGGACTACCGTCCAGTGCTTATCTTAATAAGCACACAAACTCGACGAGCACTCTTAGATGCCCTCTTTAAAGGAGGCCTTCTTAAGTAAAAATCAAGAGAGCCCTTTAAAACCATACCCCAGAGGAAAAGAAACACTAAAAGAATGACTTTTCAAAGACAAGGAACTGATACTCTTCTGGGAGTGACTGCAGCACCCAGTCGCTTTTCCTCAACCTTTAAAAGACGGAGGAAAGCCTCAGAGAGTCTACGGGCGGAAGAGTAGCAATAGCAATTGATGCGCAGAGACAAGCGTCAGTTAGGACTTTTACCTGATCCTACAACCCACAGCACCCCCTGCCTCTCTCCTCCCGCAAGACTTGGGCCTGTGGGAGGCTCCCCGAAGACAAGACGGGTGAACGGGCTGCACCTGACGTATCTCTAGGTAGGTCTTTCTGTCTCCCTACTCAAGGCTGGCAAGTCCCACCTCTCTATCCCTCCACAACAAATTCGGTGTCCCGACAGCAGCTCTGCTACGTCCTCCCACGCTACTGCAACTGTGGCTACGCGTGAACCCCGGGCCCGTATGGGGGAGGTCTCGCCCCCCGGCCTTCAAGCGCTTACCTCCGCCCGCGCCGGTGACCAATACCACCTGCCCGTCGAACCTCAGTGGCGAGGCCATGAGTCCTGCCTGCAACGACTAACAGACACACAGACAAGCAGAACGTCTGGAGCTCAGACTGCGGGACAGGGAGGAGACAGACAGGGGCAGAGGCGGGACGGGAGTGACCTGCCAATTTCTGGGAAGGAGACGGACGCCGTAGTTTTCCAAGTGCGCCTGCGCGGAGATGCTTGGCCCACTGGGAAATGTAGTCCGTCGGGCCTGCAGCCGGGAGAGAGCCTGCCCAAGAGGGTTGGCTGGAAAGGCCATTTCTGCTTCCGGAAGTAGTTATAGGAGGTGCTGCTGGCACTTGTGTGGTGAAATGGCTGACTTGGCACTTTGAGTTTATCCATTCACTTATTCTTTTGTCATTCTCTCAACAAGTGTTTTCTGGATTCTGGCGCTACCTAGAGAAATAGGATGCAGCCCCTATCCTTAAGTAACTTTCAAAACAGCTCCTAAGAGAGAATGGCACCCTTACCAATGGGTAAAGATTTCTCAGAATGTTATCCCTGGACCTCCTACATGAAAATCATAAAGGAACTGTCACAAGCTGCAAAGTTGTGAACCCCCACGATGATCCCCCAAAATACAACCTCAGGACAAAAAATTTTCACAAGTGCTCCTAAATGGTTTTTGGTTTAATAACAATCCTATGTAATTCATTAAACAAAGCACAAGTTTACAGATTAACAGTAAGGTCCTTTGGAGTTTGTCATATAGTAAACCTTCAACAACAGTGCAGCATGATAAGACTTGAAGAAGTCAGTTAATGGTGCCAAAATAAACAGATATTATCCCTACTGGAGAGGAAAGGGAAAACTTTCCAAACTAAATGGCACCCAAAGTACTTTAAGAAGTGAAATCTGGAAATAAAGGAGAACTACAGGTAATGAAAACACTAGCTAGATTGGGGGGGGAGGGGAGAGGGTAAGGACTCAGAAGTAAGCAGAGTGAGTCAGATAACATTTAAATGTTTTAATTCAGTGTGGAAAATTATTGGAAGCAGGATTACTCCAGAGAACACCTTTATATATGACAAGAAAGAGGTCACTTCTAAAGCTTTGGGCCAGGACATTCCCCCCACCAGGTGCCACCTCCAACCAATAGGGCCAGTTGACTGGAGACTGAGCCCCCCTCACAGTCCCATGCTGGCACGGGCTCTGCAGCCACTGCACCTGCTGCTCTTGGCAAAGGCAAGTCTACCCTTGGTTCAGAACGATGACCACCTTCTTTGTTTAGTGACCAGGAAGAAGGCCTGGAGGCCTAGACCACAGACATTTTGAATCCAGGCCTGAATCAAGATGCAGAAGGGAGCCTTGTGCATGACCATATGGCAATTTCTAGGTTCAATGGTAAGCCTCTGAGACATTTCATAGATTTTGGTCTCCACGCCCCTGCTCCCTGCAGAGAAAGCTGAAGTAGCTATGCAATACAGCAGACCCAAATTTCCTCAAACTAGATCCCGGGAGGAGGCCTAGCTCCACCTGGCAAAAGTGCCCAGATGTCCTTGCCTGGGTATCTGTTTGGATCTTGTATTGTAATGTTTCCGGTATAATCCCATAATCCTGTTATTTTTTTTTAAATTTACATTAAGAGATTAAACTGGAAAAGAGGCTGTGTATATTATTCCTACTTTCAGAAATGTAAGTGCAGAATCAACCCAGTTATAGCTTACCATGAGGTGCCTTCAGCCACCGACCTGTGACAGGGAGCAGAGCTAAGGCTTTCACAGCCATCGCTGGCAGCCGACACTCCATTTCCCAGACTCACACCTGAGCAGTGGCTTGTCCCAGACCAAAGCGAACAAGTATAGTGCCCAAGTAAACATGTCTTGAATATGAAAGAGAGGGAGTACAGATTTAGAAATTTCAGTCCCAGAAGTACAGTGAGGTGTATAATTTAAAACACTACAAAAAGTGTTGCTATACAGAGGTGGGAAAAAGTAACTGTGTAGTTATTTGTGTAGAAAGTAATACAATAATTAATAGACAATAACACAAGAATAAACTGTTTTGCATACTCATTACTGTAAACCTACTTTTGCCTATTCTTGTAGAAGTGTAGATTATTTTCTCTAATTGTTTCATCTTGCTCTCTAGTCCTCACTCTTATGGGAAGCGAGTTGGAAAAGGAAACTTAAACTTACTATGTAAAAATTACTCTGTCTGAATTGTGGAGGGGCGTTATGGAGGAGACAAGTGGTGATGGATGGACACTTGACTTGGGGTGGTGAACCCACAACACAATGAACAGATAATGTTTTGTGGAATCATGCCCCTGAAACCTGTATGATTTTACTAACCTGTGTCACCCCAATAAATTCAATTGAAAAATAAAAACTTGGTCTATTTGGGGCAAGTGCTGCTGTCTTTCAGGATTTCTCCCTCCTCCCTCTCATAGCCTATAATTCACCTTAACATAGAGGAAAGGTTTGGCACAGGTAGGGGTGGTCCTTAAAGCCATGCTGTCCTCTGTTTCCTGCCCCCCTGCCACCTACTGATAGCAGATAAAACTTGCAGTTTATTTTCTCAGCATAATTGAAGGGTCTCAGTGGTCCTCAACTCACCTACACTGGGCCCCAACTCAAATCTAGCCTCTGAATCATTTACATTAGTGTGTGGGTTTCGTTATTCTGAGAATCTGCTGTGCATTATGTTTTATCCTGTGAGCTGGTTTAGGAATCTCTACATTTCAAATTTTTAAATTATTCACATAAAATTTTTTTAAAAAGCAAAAACATGCCAACAAAGAGCCAAGAGAGACAGGTGTAGGACCTTCAGCTTGCTCATCACACAGACCAACAACAAGGCTGTTGCCATTCTGCTGCAGTCACCCTATGACGGTTCAAGGTCACTTGCATGGCATTGTCTTCTCAGAGTCAAAATCTATCTGGTGATTCTGTCCTTTTCACTGACCCACTTCTTCAGGCCCAGGCCAGGAAGGGGAAAAGGGGTGTCAGGTCCCTGAAGAACCCAGGCCAACCATGGCCCCTATTATCTACCCTCCTAATCTTTTTTATTCCCTTCCCAGTAAGAATTCTACTTAATCTTTCCTGCAGGTCAGAACTCCTCCTCCTAAGTTTGTCCTCTGTGCTCTGACTTTATGGATGTCTCTTTTGTAAGGGTTCACTTTCTAAGAAGAAAGTAAGCGTTATGGCTTAGCCCTGATGCTGGGAGAACAGAAAGGGATATTAGAGTAAAACAGCATTCTATTTTTTGCTTCTCAGTCTCCAAACCTGCTTTCAGTTGTTGGAGAATACAGTACCTCTGTCTATTTCCTGCCTAAGAGGTTGAATATAGATACTGACCTTTCTAGCCTCCCTTGCAACGAGGCATAGCACATGACCTAAGTTCTACGAGTCAGATGCTTCTCCCAAAGCATTGAATTAGGGTGGAATGACAAACTATACCAACTCCATTCTGGTACTAAATGGAGGAAGCAGAAATGGCATCAGCTCCAGTGGGAGTGGGCAACCTTCAATGGCAGTAGTGTCCGAGGTGCAAATTGCAGCATCTGGTACCCAGCTGTAAGGATAGCAGACTGCCTGTGCCATCTTCATCAGACCACCTGTGCCATGATTTGGCCGTGGTTCCTGACTGCAGAGGCTCTGAACCCTGCTCTCTGGCTTCCTGCAAATTCTGTCAGCTGTCACCGAGCTGCAGCTGACTTGAGATTGCAGCTGCACAGGCTGATTTAGCGCTTGGATAACACTGCAGCTGAGTTTAATTTAAAAAAAATAGATTCATTTGGGAGTCAATACAGGCTTTCCAGGACCACATACTGCAAAAGCCAGGATCAAGCCTTGGATGGAGATAGAAATTTCTTTCCTGGGCTCACAAAAGCTCTGTAGGAGACACTGTACTGCAAGGCAGCTGTACTTGGAGTGAACTTCAGAACCATCGTTAGCACCCTAGAAGGAAGCACTTTAGACTTGGCTTTTTCTCAAGCTCAACTTGTATATAGAAATCTAGTTAAATTGTTACTAATTTTGTTCTCTTTAATCTTGTTTTGTAGCCTTGTATAGATGACCCAGGTTGGAGCTTATGCAACCAAAAAAAAAAATTGCAGGAAAAAAATGTACATGCATCTTTCAGAGTAGGAAAGTTTGTGTAAGTGTGCCCTAACTGGGCCTCTGAAGCGCCATCTTCATGGCCACAGCAGCTACATACTGCTGGAGAAAGCCTTGGGTTTCATCAAGGTTCCTGCAAGCACATGGAAGCCTACCTCACCTCTTTACAAAAGGTTTTCCTAGTTGAGCTTAGATTCATAGGCCATGGCCAACTGGCACATATGACCAGTAACCTCACAAGCTCAGACAAGAAGCTTGTCTCCAGCTCCCTGATAACCCTAAACCAACTGGCTGGCAACTGCAATATAGGTCTGCATTCTGCTGGAATCTGGGAATGTCATTTTTGCTTGTGATAACTGCTGCTGGTGTTTTTCTAAAGAGCATGGGATTGTGGCTGCTGCTACACTGACCTTGTGTATTCTGTGTTCTTTGGAAAAGTAATACACAAGAGAATACGCAAGTTGGGATCCTACTTTGCAGATATTAGAAAATTTACAACAGGTCTTCAAAAAATATTGTTCTGTTCAACATTTTATTATAACATTGAGATGATGTAGGAACTTAACTTGTTTAGATCAGTTAGCCTACGGTAAAATTGGTTTCACTATACACCATTTCACTTAACAGTTGAAGAACCTATTATTCAGTGAAGACTTACTGTGTATTCCTTCTATCAAGAGTCTTACAGCACAAGATACGGTGATAGCACCTAGTAGTGGCCAGTGTATAAAAGTGAAAGTGTTTAAGAAAAGCAAGACTATGTTTTCCATTTTAAACTTATCTCATGTGTACACAGGAAGTAAGATTTAATTATTCATACATTCAACCTTGATTTACTAAGGCCGCTATGAGTCAAGCACTGTACTAAGAACAAACTCGACAAGGTCCTGCCCCCACACACCTTACATTCTGGAGAAGTGAGATGATGAACATACAAATAAATAAATTATTCCACATAATTTCATGTGCTTGGTGTTTTACAACTATCAACCCATTTGGTTTCAAAGCAATCTATAAAGTAGCTGCCATAACTATCCTCATTTTTCAGATGAGACACCTGAAGTGCAAAAAGGTTAAGTAACCTAGCTAGCATGTAGCGAAGTAAGGATTCAAACCCCAGTGGTGTGGCTCTTTTGCCTGAAGCAAGGTGATGGGATTCGAAAGAAATTGGAAGTGGAGACAGGGGAGGGAGGTACGTATTTAGAGAGGGTGTCTAGGAAAGGCTTATGAGGAGATCAATTTGGGGCTGAGAGCTGAATGTTAAGAACCAGTAAAGCAAGGATTAGCGCTGCGCTTTCTAAGCAGAATGAACAACACACACAAAGGCTCTATGGGAAGAACACCTTTGCACTTGCTGGCATGAGAGCGGGTCAAAGAGCTAGGCAAGGACCAGATTGTATGAAGTCTTACTTAGGCCATAGCTGAAAGTATAGATTTTATTTTATACTTTTTAATGGGAAGCCCTTGAATGGCAGGGGAGTAAAGTGATCTGACATACAAAACTACATATTCCTCTCTGTATATTCACAGGAAAGTAAATGAATAGAGAAAAACCCAGGAGATCATCCTATAACTGGTTAGTTCAGGCCATGAGTTGGGGACCATGGTAGTGATCGAGGTGATGCTTGCTTTATCTGATCTTTACATAAAAATGTACTTGTGTAACTATGTAAATGAATGACTGCTTAAAACAATTCAAACTCCATAAAATTCCCTACGTTCCGTGACTTAAAAGCAACTCAGTAACAAACAGATACACCATGCTAAAGAAAACAGTATTCAAGTAGCTTCTGAAGTCTGAGTTAGGTCAAACCTGAGGTACTGGATGTGTATCTCCCTTAGAGAAACCACAAGCAGTCATGGGTATTGAGAACATCATCTTAGGGAGAAGTTGACCACACCAAGAAGAGACATGCTAAGTAAAACTGCACTGTGAGGCTGAGAGCACCCAAAGAAGTATTGTAGTAAGAACCTGACTGGTTTCTTTCAGAGGGAAGCAACCAATTATCTTGTGCATTGTATAAATGATGAAAACCATTTTCAGGACGTGATGAGCTTCTGCCATTTTTTGTCTTTCTTTTAAAATGTACCCGATGAAATGTTCTTTAGGAATAAACCTGGCTCACCTTGTACACCTACTCCTTCGACACAGCTGACTTTGAGCAGCTTGGGATTTACCACCAAATTTCTTATCTCATTTGCTTTTAATATTTCAACTTCCTTTTCAAAACTCCTTTTTCATCACACAGTTTATTTCCTACCACCTTACTTTCCACCTCAAATCCCTTCATTGTGCTTGAAGATTTCAGAATCCATGTGCATGGTCCATCCAATACCTTGCTTCCTAATAACTTCGTTCTCTCACTCCCAGTGACTTTTTAAAAGCATGCAATCAATTGTTGGCATTATCTTCCACGGTCACGCCCTGGACATGTTCATTACCAAAAGCTTACCACTCCTGAATCTCATGTGCAAACATTTGACCTTTCCCAATCAAGTACCCTCATTGCAGAATTCTTCCCTATGACCATGACCTTCAATGCATTGACCCCCATGGCTCTCTCAATATGCATAGCCTCTTTCTGTCTTGCTTAGACTCCACAACACATCATTACAATCTGCAGCCCTGCTTCTCTTTTCCTCCTCTCACAGACTCCTAGGAAACTTTGAGGTTTCCAGTTTAAAATGTTTTCTAATTTCTATTATCTTTTCTCTCTTGATGCATGATTTATTTACAGGTATATTTCATAATTCCAAACACAAGGGAATTTCCTAATAATCTATTTGTTGTTGATTTTCAGCTTAATGATTTATAATCAGAGAACATACTTTGATTTCAATTATTTTAAAATATATTGAGATTGGCTTTATGAACCACCACATGGTCAATTTTAGGAAAGATTCCAGGTGTACTTAAAAGGAATGTGCATTTTAGGGCTCAGGGTTCTTCTATACATGGCCATTAAGTTAAATTTATAGATCATATTATTCAAGTCTTTCATAACCTTATTGACATTTTGCCTGCTTGTTCCATCAGCTTCTAAGATAAATATGTATAAAGTATTGTGGTATATAGGGAAAGGCCTAACTATTCAACACAGATAAGTGAAGATATGGAATTAGAAAATTGCCTGGGACAATGGGTGCACAATGCAGTATGCTGAGGAGGTTTTATTGAGTTGTACACTTGAAACCTGTATGGTTTTGTGAACCAATGTCACCCTAATAAATGCAATTAAAAATGAAAAGAAAATGCCAAAAAGTTCTAGAAAGTCATACAAGTTACTTTGACACAAAAGTGACACCTCGCCCTGGCTGGGTACTCAGTTAGCTAGCGCAGTCCTGATGCACCGCTGCTGTGGGTTCGGTGCCTGGTCAGGTTGGATAGACTTGAGCTTCACTGTTCACAGAGTTCCTAGTGTGAACTATGAGTTCAAGCACTTATCATCTACTGCTTAGTGTTAAAGAATCTCTGTAACATTGACTATGAGAGATAGCTTAACAAGTATCTTAGGTGTCTATTCTTACATAAGAAATTAGCACGAAAGCTAGACAGTTTAAAATCACAAACATTTATTTATTTAGTTTCTGTGGGTTGGAAATATGGGCATGATTTACCTGGGCTCCTCAAGCTCAGAGTCTCAGAATGTCTCTTGCGAGGCGGTACCCAAGGTGCCATTGTGGCTGCAGTCACCTCAAGGTTCATCTGGGTCACTCGCTGACCTCCGGTTTCAGCTGGCTGTTGGCTGGAGACATCAGTTCTTTGCCATGTGGGCCTCTCCATAAAGCTACTAACAACAGGGCAAATGAGAGAGCAAAAGAAAGCACCCAAGATAGAAGCCATGTTACATATGTGTATGTGTATATATATACATACATATGTATTTAAGAGCAGTTTTAGGCTTACAGAAAAATTAAGCAGCATACAGAGTTCTCATATTCACTCTGCCCCCACATAGAGCAACCCCACATGCTGTCGACATCCCCCACCAGTGTGGAATATTTATTACATTGATAAAGCTATATTAACTCATCATTATCATCCAAGTCCACAGTTTATATTAGGGTCACTGTTGGTATTGTACGTTTTATGGGTTTTGACAATTATGTAATGACATCCATCCACTATCACAGTGTAATACAGAATAGTTTCACTGCCTTAAACATCCTCCGTGGTCTGTGTGGTCATCCTTCCCTCCTGCTAACCCCTACCAACCAGAGATCTTTTTACTGTCTCCATAGTTTCATCATTACCAGCATGTCACATAGTAGGAATCATACAATGTGTAACCTTTACAAATTGGCTTCCCAGTTAGTAATATGCATTTAAGTTTCCTCCATGTCTTTTCATGACTTGATAGCTCACTTCTTTTTAGCCCTAAATAATATTCCATTGTGTGGATGTACCAGAGTTTATTTATCCATTCACTTACAAAGGACATCTTGGCTGCTTCTGTCCTTTTGCAATGTAATCTTGGAAGTAACATCCCATTAACTTCTGTGACATTCAATGCATTGGAAGCAAGTCAGTAAGTCCAATTTACACTCAAATAGGAGGGATTACATAAGGGCATGAATACCCCCTTGGTATTCCCTTAGAATACCATCATAGAAGCCCATCTTAGAAGCTGCCTACCCCACCAGGGAAGGCAAGTGTTTACAGCTACCTTGACCATGCCCCAGCAGCCAGAGTGCCTTTAGAGGGTCTGTGCCTGAAAAGTATCCACTCTTCTTTTGATGTAGCATAATTAGCCAAAGTTCTAAAAACTACTAAGCAACACAATGGGTGCACTTGGCCCTAATGAGGACAATCCTAAATCAATGCACAGCACTTTAAAAACGTGCTGCCAACTCATTTTTTTTTTAAATAGAAAAACAGAATCTATTTCTAGAACAGTTTCTTGGGCAGCTGCCCATCCCATTTAGGCTTTTATAAAAGGGACCTCCCAATTAAACTGTGTAGTTTGTTCCACTCCTCTCTGTGCTGCAGAATAGAGTATATAATAAGTGGTAAAATATCTGATAAATAATAAAATAATTTCAGTGTTATTATATATTATATCACGTATAATAAAATATGATATTTGTATCCTGAATTTTTTGTCTTTCTACAAAAAATTCCCATTATTTACCCTCACCTGGAATGCAATGGTGAAAACACAATGCCTTCTTTCCTCCTTGGATTATAAAATCCCCATAACCAGCCCAGCACTGGGTGGGAAAAGTGTGAAACCATCTCTTTGTAGAAACAGCAGATCTATATGCTTATTTGCAAGTTTCCACAGGTGAACTCATTAATCCTCTGAAAGATGTGTGCAAATGCTGTATAGATCTCTGTCTTTGCCTCACTGGATTGCTAATCCAGTCTAAATAAGTTCTCACAGTGAACGACTTGATGATCTGCCTTAGGCACAAACTTGAAGTTGTACCGTAGTTAGAGAACAGTGACACCATTGCACCACAAGAGGGAGTAGAGAGCCACACAAGCTCTTCAATGTTCTTAAAACTTTGCTATTTTGGAGAAAAGAGAACTTTTAGTGTTTCTATCTTCCCAGACGCTTCCCCACTTCGAATAATCCAGAGACTTTTTTTTCTGGCTAAAGGCAGTAACCAACATCTGCATACCTCTGTGAGGACGAAGAAAATGTATCTGAAAGCAGTTTATTTCTCCTGCCGCTGTCCCAGGCTGACATCTGCAAGAGCTACACCCCAATACTGATTCACAGGGGAGTGGGCTCCTGTCTCATTGATGAAACCCCCACCCCCAGCAACCCCCAGGGCCTGTCACTGATCTCTGATTTGCTACACAGGCTCAAGTACTGTGGACCCTTGAGCAACAAGATCTGAACTGTACAGGTCCGCCTATATGTGGATTTTTTTAAATAAATGGTTTAAATGTATCTTCTCTTCCTTATGAATTTCTTTAGCTTACTTTATTGTAAGAATACAGTGTATAATACAGATAATATACAAAATGTGTTAATCAACTGTTTATGTTACAGTGAGGCTTCCAGTCGATCACAAGCTATTTAGTATTTAAGTTTTCGGGGAGTCAAAAGTTATACACAAATTTCAACTGCTCAGGGGTTGGCACCACTAACCCCAGTGTGGTTCAAGGTCAGCTGTATATGGTTTATGAGAATACTTCTCATGTTCAGCCATTCAAGTACTTCTTGAGTTAATTGATCATGGCACTAAAGCAATGAGTAGCTTTCAAAGGCTGAGAGTAAACACTCAGTAAGCAGAGAAAGGTCAGATTTAGAGCCTGGGAAAACATACCTTGCTTGGGATGACATAAATAGAAATCCTCAGTTATAATCCACAATCACCCCCCTAGCCCTGTGTTTTGGGCGAAGTCCTAAAAGTCTAAGTCCGCCCTGGCTGGTGTGGATCAGTGGATTGAGTGTCGGCTGGTGAACTGAAAGGTCTCTGGTTCAATTCCCAGTCAGAGAACATGCCTGAGTTGTGGGCCGGGTCCCCAGTAAGGGGGGCCGGCAAGGGACAATCATTTGCTGTTTCTGTCCCTCTCATCCTCCCTCCATTTCCCTCTCTCTAAAAATAAAACAAATAAAATCTTTTAAAGATATAAAAAAACATAAAGGTCTAAGTCCCATTGGTAGTGGCACTTTATACCTAATTACCATATGGGGTGATTTTGGATTCTTTTTTTTTTCATTGTTAGCACAGCCTGGAAAAAAAGAATGATGAACAGAGCTGACAAGGTAGTTTCCTTCAGCAGTGTGTCAGACGCTGCAGGCAGAACGTCAGGCAAAAAATACGGGTGGAGCAAATACAATGGGAGATCATTTATTGCAGTGACAACAGAAGTATTATTCCTGGAGTCCTGGCTTGTGCTTAGTAAGATACATGAATTCAACAGAACAGGTTTCAAAACTATGATAGGAAAAACTCGATAATAAATTACCAAAAGTCTGCAGCAAGAGTTTATTCTTCTACTGGATTTCTATAACTTGTCTCCAAAGAGTTTCAAGTGTTTTATTGAATGGAATGCAAATGTCTTTTAAGTGCTGTCAGAGGCAAAGCCTGGTCTAGCCTTGGTGGTGGGAGGAATGATCAGAGATGGAAAAAAACAACCAAAATGCCTGAATAGCAGGGGGTGACTTCAGATGACTGGAGAAAAAGCAATGGCTCAATCCTTAGGTGTGAAAACATTCAGCGGGCTAAAGGCATGAGCATATGAATAAGGTCCTGTACCACAGCGATCTGGAAAGGTTGGGGAAGCTTACTGCAACCTGGGAGACACATCACATCTTGAATCTTAAAATCCTCCAAGAGTTAGATCCAGAACATCTCATGATACAATTCCCCATACTCCTGTCTCTAACAACCTCCTGCTGTTAACACTGGTCCCTGTTATATACAATGCTCATTTATTATGGAGAAATATATGCCTCCAACATACCACAGACTTTGTCCTCCTGCCATTGTATCAGTATTCCTTCCCAGATGTATGTCTGCTCGAGTCGATATGATTTTACAATCAAACCCCAACATATTGGGAACTTCTCAGAAGCAGGCCAGCCTTGTACCCAGGCTGAGAAGTCACTACGTCAAGGTCTAGCTCGGAAGTAACAGCAAAGAAGCATGGAGTCCATGGCTTGTCATTATCCATGTCTGCGGTCAGGGGACTATGAAGCTTGGATTGTATGGACCTGGGTCCCATGCCCCCTTCTGAGCTGGGCGTGAAAGTAGCTCCACCTTCATTGAGAGTACTACAGATTAGATTCCCAGTGAACACTGGTAGCTATTAGAAATAGAGTAAGTGGATTCTGGGCAGCCAGAGGCAACACATGTCACCTCAACCGCCGCTGAGCCCTTCCTTCTCCATAGTCTCTAATCACAACTTCATTTGGCTTCCCCTTGGATGTCTGAATACAGTGCAGAGAAAGCCCTTTGCTCCGTGCAGTGTGCTAGCCCTAACTATCAGCAACCACCCATTGGCCATTGCTGTATGATGAGGACAATTAATCCTCGTTTGCTTGATACAATCACGTATCACTTAACCACAGGGATGTGATCTGAGAAGTGAATCATCAGGCGATTTAGTCACTGTGCTGACACCGTGGAGTGCACTTACACAAACCACTCACACCTGGGCCATATGGTGGCGCCCACTGCTCCTCCGCTACAGGCAGGGGCAGCATGTACTGAGCTAAATGTTGTAGGTAATTAGAACACAATGGTAAGTATTTATGTATCTAAACATATCTAAGGTATATTAGCTTAATGAAAAGGTATAGCACAAAAGATTTAAAAACTGGTGCAGCTGGTCCCTGGCTGGTGTAGCTCAGTGGATTGAGCGCGGGCCTGCGAACCAAAGGATCATGCTTTGATTCCCAGTCAGGGCACATGCCTGGGTTGCAGGCCAGCTCCCAGCAGGGGACGCACGAGAGGCAACCACACATTGATGTTTCTCTCCCTCTCTCCTTCCCTTCCCCTCTAAAGATAAAATAAATAAAATCTTTAAAAAACTAAAAATAAAAACTGGTACATCTGCCCTTACTGCAAACAGAGCATGCAGGACCGGGGGTTGCTCTGGGAGCCAGCGAGCCAGCGAGTGAACATGGAGGGCCAGGACATCACTGCACACCGCTGCAGACGTCACAAACACTGTCCATTTGGGCCACACTAAATTCACTTAAGCACCTCTTTCTTCAGTAATAAATTAACCTTAGCTTATAATTTTAATGTTTTAAACTTTTATACTGTTTTCAAATAACACAAAAATACATTGTATAGCTACACAAAAGCATTTTCTTTCTTTATAGATGTATAAGCCTTTTTCTATTAAATATATATTATTTTACTTTTTAGTTTTTTGTAAAAACTTAGACACAGCACGCACACATGAGGCTGAGCCTGCACGGAGCCAAGAGCATTGATATCGCAGCCTTCCAGCCCCACATCTCGTCCCAGGGAAGGCCTCCAGAGGCAAACGTGTGTGAAGCTCTCACGTCTTATGATCACGCCAACACCAACGTTAGCACACGACGCACAATGGCATTGGTGCGTCGTGTGCTAACATGACATTACAGCAGCTACGGTAGCACTGGGTAGTAGTTCTTCAGCTCCATTATAACCATATGGGGCCATTACTGTATGTACGGTCCATTCTTTACCAAAACATTATGTGACATGTGACTGTGCTGTTTCAGTCTCTGCTCATATCTTCCAGTAACTCCTATTGTCACCCAGTCACACACACACACCTCACAGGGAGAGAGGGCAAGCGAATGACAACATCTGACAGCAACAACAAATACATCAGCTAATAACCATCATGGTGACAGGCAAAAGTTCAAGGTGGTCAGGGGGGTGGAGAGTGTTCATTACCACTTCTAAATTCATTTCAGAATGAGACATGTTATTAATTAAAATTCACATAAAATAAATCATTTTTAAAGTAAACTTCTCTATTTTTCCCTTTGAGCCTTTGAGCATTGTATTTATACATAAATAAAGGTAAGTAAGTAAGTAGACATTTTGTATCCACATTTGGTTCCCATAATAATCACACGCAATCAAATCATTTATTGAATGGTTCATTAGCAAGGAGTGATTATCCTTCCACAATAAGACAGCTTTTCCAAATTTTCAGAGCAAGAAGCATATATGATGAGAACATGACAATTTGTTTCAAGAGACATCCTTTTTCCTCAGAGTGATTCAGTTCTGCCCCACAGCCTGTAACTTGCCACTGGAAAATCCCACCATCAGCCTTCTGGGTGATCCTGGGAGTACTGACTCGTGGGAGCTAGGTCTCCTGATTCTCTCAGACCTACAGCAGACCCATGTGGGCTCAGGAGGTGGAGAGTGAGGACTCCCACCTTTCTAGGCTCCAGAGTGCACAGGCCCAGGGTAGGGGGGCAGTGTTGGTGCCTGGCAGGGCAGGGTCTGGAGTTGGGCAGCCTAGGCTATGATCCTCAGCCTGGGCTGTCAGCACCTGCTCACAGCCAGGTGTCCATCAACAGTCCGTTCTTTCGGAGCCAGAGTTTCCTCATCTGTAAAATGGTGATAAGAACTCTTATCTTCTAGAGCTGTGACAGAGACATGATGGACCACAAAGAGACTTTAGCACAGTGCCAGGCACACAGTACTAAATGAACACTGTTTTGAATGACATTTTTTGATTTACGTTGTACTGTTTTTTTAATTTTAGCTTAAGTGCTCAAGAGGTGAAGCTTGGCCCGAACTTTCCCTTCCATCAGAAGGACTGTTATCGACAAGTTAAACAGCCTTAAACTGAGAAAGGAAAACACCGTTGGATAACTACGCCCCTCACTGGAAACAGGAAAACACCAGTGCTTGGATTTCCCTTTACCTACCAACTTGGAAGAGTGAGCAAACAAATCATAGGCGTACGGAATGTTTAATAACACTCGGTGCTTTTTCTAGAGTTTGTGCTTCTCTTTTAAGTTATTTTGATTCTTAATTCTGGCCCAAGGAAAAAATTCAGAGCATTATTAATAGTATTCTTTTTTCTTTTTCTTTTTGTTCAATTACAGTTGTCCCCATTACCCCCCTCATTACTGCCCTACCTACTCCCAGCTCCCAATTTCAATCCTACACCCCCTTTGCCTACATGTTCCTTAATGATCTTTCCCCTTATTTCCCCATTACACCTCTGCCCCCACCCCAGTTTGTTCTTTATTTCCATGTTTCTGGTTCTATTTTGCTCACTTGTTCATTTTGTTGATTAGGTTCCCCTTATAGGTGAGATCATATGTCTTTCACTGCCTGTCTTACTTGACTTAGCATCTCAGATACCATCTTGAATTGCTTGCAGTCCTCCTGAGGCACAAAGATGGAGCTGCTTATGGTCTAGAGTCAGGATGCAACATACCTTCAGTTCCTGGAACAATAGCTTTTACATGAATTGATTACTAAGCTTATTAGCTATTACTTAAACTAAAATATTCCAACTCTTCAGATCACATAAATCTTTTGTATTATTAATAGTATTCAATAATAGCTTCTATTTATTGGGGACATACTAGATACCCTGTTCTAAGTACTTTATGTGACTTTAATGAATATTTGAGATCAGCACTCCAGATATGCCCATTTTACAGATGAGGAAACTGAAGCTCAATGAAACAACATCACTTTCTGAAGCTTCAACTACAAAGATTGTGGTTTTCTTTTAACCCAAGGACACTTTGCAGCCTTCCAAAGTAGTTTAAATAAATGGCCACAAATGCTTCCAAATAGTAATCCTTAATTTCAACCAATACATCCTCATGATATTTCAGGACAGATTTTAATTCTGAGTTCTAACTGGTTTGTCTCCACTGACCAGGCCAGGTGCCCACAAGTTTGTTTCTTGGCAAAATTTCCTGGGACTAGAGGTTTTTAGGTTCCGTCTCCCTTCTCTAAAAGAGCAAGGACTTTCCACAGGGAATGCAAAACCCATCTAGCAATCATCTTGCATCAGTCAGAATGCTCTCTATTACAAGAAAAGAAACTTGATTTACAATGGCTTAGAGGAAAAAAAACCCCAAAATGTATTGACTCTTGAAACTGAAGAAGTCCAGGGAAAGGCTGACTGCAGGTGTGGCTGAGGGACTGCCTCGTGTGATAGCATAGAGCTCACTTTCTCTCAGTCTCTTAACACTGCTCTCCAGGTTTGGTTCTTCCTTGGGCTGGCTCTCTCCTCATGGAAGCACATTAGCTGCCAGAGACTCTAGGCTCAGAGTTTCATAGTTTCTACTTCAGTGGGAAGAGAAAATGGTTCTTTGCCTGTTTCTCAACACAAGTCATAAGATGATCTATAGTTGAGCCTGATTTCATGGCTGCATTGCATAGTCAGCCCTGACTCAAAGAGGATGAAATACTCTGATTGGCCAGATCTAAGTCATGTGGCTAACTGTCCTCAGAGGTGATATCAGCATCTGGATAGAGACTGGGGGACAGGCGCTGCCCTAAAGAGAAACCAGAATGTTGTTAATGATAGAAAGAGAATAGATGGCCTAGTTGCAAATGTAAATGACCAAAACATAAATGATTATAGGTCCTACAGCTCTATGAGCCTAGGTGTTCAAATGTGTGTATATATATTTTCTCTCTCTCTCTCTCTCTCTCTCTCTCTCTCTCTCTCTCTCTCTCTCTCTCTTTTAGAAAAAGACAGGGGAGAGCGCCAACGCAGTCCCCCACTACCACAAATGATGCAGTTGAGTTTCCTGCACTTGGGGAGATAGCAGAGGTCAGCACAGTCGGAGAGCAGCGGGTGAGGCTCACCCTGGAAAAGCCACCTTCATGATCATGATAGCTTCCCTGCCAGGTAAGGATCGACTACACAGATTCTTAACTAAACTCCAGGCACATGTAATGACAATTAGACATAACATTAGAAATCAGGACAACTTCTAAAATCCAGGCCAGACAACTTCTTGCCAACATATGGGCAGTATGCTCTGGCAAAGCATAGATTCAACCAGTTAATACAAAGCACCTCTCACTCAACAATTAAGTTATGCCGGAGTCAATCAATACCTACAAATCCAGAGCAACATAAGTGTCAATCATCTCTCTTCCTCCACACTCACTTTGCCATGACCTTGGACATTCCAGGATTTAAAACAAAGGAGCCACAGCCGAGAGTAAAGGAGCCAGAGGCAAGCAGGTTTAGAAGCTTTCAGTTTATCCTAAAGAGCTAACATAGGAGAAAGGGTCTCCTCAGATGGTGTCCATATGGCTTACATATTGTGCACATAGCATTTATGGCAAACCCACAGCCAGAGACAAGGGCGATGCAGTAGGAACCAGCCAATCACCTTTCTTGGAGCTGGAATCCACAGAGAACATGATCTCAGCCCGGCAGTGGGGAAGGAGAGGGGTCACTGCTGGAAGGAGCCAGCAGACTGGAAAGACGGAATTTGGTTTTAGTTGGATGAAACTGTTAGCAAAGGGGTCTGGTACCCTTGGTTGAATATGTTTTTATGTTCCAAAAGTAATAAGAAAACCACAGCATGATAGCTAGTGGATATTTTTAAAATGAAGATTAACAGTGTACTCTAAATCTGAACCTTCCACAAATATAAACTGCTAATTTAATGCCCCAAGGATTAAGCAACTCTTTTAAATACACTCTGTGCATCAGATTCCTTATTCATAAAACAGCCTGGATGATTGGCTAAAATGTATTTCAAATAAAATTTAACAACAAGCATTTTCTTAGAGAAAGGGAACTACTAATTACTGGGGTATCTCAGCCCGGAAATCTGGCCTTCATTCACACTCAGCACCCCCCCGCCATTACCTCCACATCCCAGCCATATTTTCCAGGTGGTGGTGGTTGTGGTGGTGGTAATGATGATGATGATGATGATGATGGCAGCTAACAGGAATCAAGCACTTATTATATGCAAGGTACTCTTCTTTAACCAAGTGCTTTACATGGAATGATCTCCACTTTACAGATGAAAATAACACTAATCAGAGAAAGTAAGTGACCTGCACAAGGTCACAACCAGTTTCTCTCATCCACATGTTTAACCCAGTCATCTGATTTGTAGACAGGACAGTAAGGAACTCAATTTTTTCATTTTCAGTAATCATTGTCAGCTTTCTGAAGTGTTTTAGATAATTTTTGACAGCAACTTTCTTTGGCCCACCCCAGGACACCCTGCTCTTGAACATCTGGAACCAGGAAAGGAGAATACTAAGGATTCACTTCAGTCACCCACCCATTCTGGGAGCCATAGGATGCTGCACAGAGGAGGGCTCTCGGTGTCAGTCCTGGGTTCAAGCCCCGGCTCTGCTGCTTACCAGCTGAGACACTGGAAATAATTCTTACCTTCTCAGTGCCAGTTTCTTGTCTGTAGAGAATGACATCACAAACATGAGCAAGAAAGTACAATATAAAGAACTAACAGCTCTGTTAGCCCACAGTCAACACTTCCTGAAGGATACACAGCATCATGTTCAGGGTGGGAGAGTCTGAATCCCAAGACAATCAATATAAATTATCTGCAGAAGACACGGACAATTCAGAAGAATATGGACAATGATTAAATTCAGAGATAGCGATTCTATCTCCAGGAACTGATCTTGACTGAAAGAACCCCACAGGAGTCACTTTCTCTTCCCCGGAACAAGGAACAATTTTATTGCCTGTGAAGACTCCCACCAGAGTTTCCTTTGGTCCACCCTCACTTGTGTACATATATTGTACATATAATTTTCAAATCAGAACAAGCAGCAGCACTGCGGCTGGTGAGGCAAGGCGGGGGGAGGGGGTCGGAGGAACAGGTCAGGCGGTTTGCCTCTACCATCACCCAACAATCTCAGGAATGTCAGAATAGTGGCTTCTATTCTGGGTGAGGAACTTCTGGGTGATAGAAATATTTTTCTTAGCCTTGACTGGTGTGGCTCAGTGGGTTGAGTGCTGTCCTGCAAATCAAAAAGTTGCAGGTTCGATTCCTGATCAGGGCACATGCCTGGGTTTCAGGCCAGGTCCCCAGTTGGGGGCATATGAGAGGCAACTGATCACCAATTGATGTTTCTCTCCCTCTCTTTCTCCCTCCATTCCTCTCTTTCTGAAAATAAATAAATACAATCTTTTTTTTAAAAAAAGAAATGTTTTTCTTAACCCAAGTGCTGTGTGTGTTCACTTTGTGAGAAATTTCTAGAACTGCAACTGTATTATTTTCTGTCTGTATGTTATACTTCAGTAAGTTTAGTGAGAGGAGAGAGAGGCGGGTGGGGGAAAACAAAAGGAAGAATGAAAGGAAATGAGTGGAGAGAGACAGCTGACTGATGTTTCTCACATCGATGTTTCTATCCCTCTCTTTCTCCTTCCCTCCCCCCTCTCTAAAATAAAGAAATAAAATCTTTTAAAACTGCACAAAAATATTCATAACAACTTAATTTTTAGTAGAAAAATACTGGAAATAACCAAAATATCCTTCGGTGGGTGAATGGGCGAACAAACTCTAGTACATTCATATAATAGAATAGTACTCAGCTGTAAAAAGGAGTGAATTGCTGATACATGCAACAGCCTGAAGAGACCTCAAGGGCGTGAAGCCTGGTGGAAAAAGTCAATTTCCAAAGGTTATATACTTCATAATTTCATTGATACGACATTCTCAAAATGATGAAACTGTAGACATAGAGCACAGATGACGAGTTACTAGGGAAGGGGAGGGGGTGGAGTGGGAGGCGGTGTGAGTACGGAGGGAGGTGGCACGAGAGTTCTCCTGTGCCAACGGGACGGTTCTGTATCTTGATTATGGTGGTGGTTGCACATATCTATACATAGAATAAAATGACGTAGAACAGCACGCACACGCACACGCACACAAATGCAGGCTAGAAAAATGAATCCTATTTAGAGAAAACTCAATAAGGTCTGTGGTCTAGTACCAACATACCAACCTCAATTCCTGGTTTGGGTGTTGCGCTACACCCACATAAGAGGTCACCATTGGAGACAGCTGAATGAAGGGTACGCCGTGCTCATTGTGCTATCTTTACAGCTGCTTCTGAGTCTGTAATTGTTTTTAAATGGAAGTTGTTTAAATAAAGAGAAGAATATTCACCCCCCTCCAGTTTTGGTTAGCTCCCTACATGTTTCCCCATGCTGTTTCCTCCAGATAGGGCCGTTTCCCCAATCTTAGTGTCAAGCACTGTTAGACAAGAACACACCTCTTACAGGTGAGTGCATCTGCAGAAAACACAAATGGCGAAGGAAAAGCAAGCCAAACTGTGCTGCTTAAGCTCGCTGGGCCACCTCTCTTGCTCCTTGGGCTTGTATGATTTGCATAATGGGTTTCACATTTTGTAACAGTTGAATCTCTAGATATGCATAGAAGATTTTCTTAAATATTATGAGAACTAAACAGAAGAATTAAAGGTAAGCTACTCAGGGAAAACAGCTGTATTGAAATCAGCATTGAAAAAAGATTGACAAACTTAGGCTGTCAAATTCCAAACTCCTGCTTTGCTGACAGCAACTAGGAAGTCAGAGACCCTTACCAAGAGGGCAGCTTTCTTCTCCTTAAGCTAAAAGGAGGGGGAGCCTGAATCTTGTCAGGGGGGTGCTTCTTTCCCAGCCTGGGAGAAAGAAGTGTGGCAAATGAGAGCAGACATCCTTCTTGGCCTCCTAATCGAAGCAAAACTGGTTTAGAACACAAAGCAGGCTTTTACACAATCAGCCATGTTTACAGTATTATCCTTGGTTGAAATTACGTGGTTCTTCAAGAGACAGCTCAAACAAACTCAAACTAAAACTTCAAAAGTCCATCTTTTTGTAATCAGAGAAACAAAAAAATCCTGTCATAATTTAGCAAGTGTCAGGAAGTATTGTGATTTGTCCAAAAAGAACTTTGGATCCCAACTCTCTAGACATAAACCAACAAAAAGGAAAAGATCCCTGCCTTGTCCAGAGCCACGGGGCATGAGCACATTTAGGCTCTAAAACCCACATTGGACTTTGTCCATGTGTATTCCTGACACTGATTTCCAGTCTTTTGCCAGCAAGAGGACATGCTGTTAATTAACTTTTCTTTTCCAAGACTCGGGGAGCTCTGGGCAGTGATGAGCCAGCGACAAGAGAGCAGGCAGAACCAGACCAGCCAGGAGCACAACTGGCAAGAAACACGGAAGGATGGTTCTCAATAGACCATGTACTTCTGTGTCCTGGCCTGAGGCCTCAGGGGACACAGATATACCTCACGGAGGACAAGGGTATGAAGCCAGAGTTTATCCAGCTTCATAAGTTGGGCTACAATCTATTTCTGAAAAAACAAGATCAAAAAATTATTCACTACTCTTATTTCTCAAATATTCCCAAGAATTAAAATGTTAACTGTTAATTAAAATGTTCCTTCTTTGTTTTCCCTTAGAATCTTCCACTCATTACACTTGGTAATCTATGCTCTGCCATGGACTCATTTACAATCATTTTTATTTCCAATAATAAAAAGAAAGGCCTGTAAATGTTTTCCTTTTACCTGTACTATCACAACACATGCACGTACTTGCCATTGATTTTGAAATCCGCCACTGCTTTGAGCTCACTGCTCGTAAAGCATGAATTTAAAACTCAAAAAAGGGTGAAAGTTTCAAATCCAGAAAGTATATTTGAGGCTAACAAAGCCTTTCTTGGGGTCACCCTTATCCTGGGAACCCCAACTTAGTACTGACTCACTCATGGCCTTGTCGGTGTCCCTCCAAGTTAGCAAACTCCTCAAGTACAAGAACTAGGTGCTACTGTGTAGTTCCAAGGCCCATAGTTGGGGCCCATAGTAGGTGTTCATTAAAAACTGAAAGCAAAAAACGATTTTTTTTTTAAAGGAGACTGGGGTTTAATAAAATTCTCTCCGGCTGCGGAAGTCTGTCACTTATTTTAGGCCCCAGGCTTATTTTCACTGCTTAGGTAAACAATACCTCACACAGGAATCATCTTCAGGAAGTTTCAAAGCCCTCCACGTTTTGTTTAGTTTATCCGTGAAATGAGAATATGAGGTAATTGATTTTATCCAGATTTTAGAGACAAGGTGAGAAGGCTCCCTGGCAGACACGGAGCTGGAAACACTGGAAACTGCTCACCCCCGCACCTGTCCCTGTACCCTGTTGGGCTCCACCTGGCCACCCTCCAGTGTGTCCCCAGGAGGAAGAGACAGCAAACCCCTGACACGTGGTGTTTGAAAACACCATGGAATGTTTCCACTTGTGGGCTTCACTGCAGAGCCTCCAGTGACTATTTCAGCAAGCTAGACATGTGACACTTTGGTTATGAGAACACAATTTCCATACGATATGGTGGTGATCTTCAACTGGTGTGCTGCAAGAATTTTTAAAACATGAAATATCTGACTATTTAGCCAGGGGCACTGATCTCTTTTCCCTTCAATTGTCAAATAAGAAAAGGACAACCGCTAATACAACAATAGCCGTCCAGTGTCAGATCAGCAAAAAAAAAAAAAAAAAAAAAAAAAAAACATATTTTTTGGTGTGCCACAGAATTTTGGTAGTTATGTGTCCTGTGAAATGAAAATTGCTGTGTTAAGGGGACAGCAATAATGCCGGCACTTTTATCTAATTAACAGCAAGTCCTCTTCCAGGACATTTAATGTCTTATACAAATGCATGATTTGCTTGGCGAGTATTTGTCCTTTGGTGAAAACGAGGGATCTTAGTAGCAAAAGAGGCTGACAGTCCCTTAGGATGGGCAAATAGCGGCTCCCACTGGGCTGATGGAGTCCAGCACCAGGAAAATGGAAACGCAGCTCCTTACAAAACATCAGTCACCCTAGACAATGGTGACAATCCCAGGCACATATGCCCGGAGTTGTCACTTCCATGCCCTGTGTTTATACCGTATACCTGGCTCTTTTAAATGACTTAATTCATCTCTAATGGACAAACCAAAGTACAGAGAATACTATTGTCTTAGATCACTCTGTAAATCAAAACACACACTTTTAAAAATCAAGTCTTCTTTCTTTCTGTTAAGAAGAAGCCCCAAGTGCCGAATTAGCCATCCTATTCCTGTGAGGCAAAAGTACAGTCATGCAGCTGTGAGTGGGGATGGAGGGGATTTCCTCAGCCACCCATGAGGGAAGATGAGGGGCCTTACCCACTGGCTGGCTGGTCTTATAAAGGTCTAATGGAATTTCATGGACAGACAGCACAATTCTCCGTACTTGAAGAACATTTTCCAAAGCACAGATGTTTTTCTCCTAACTGTGGATGCTGGCTGACTCGTACATATCCTTTTTCAGGGCTCAGCAGACAGGCTGTTTCTGGAAAGACTTGTCCCCTCTAACTTGGGACTGATGCTCATTGCTAGATGGAAAACACATCTTTGGCTAGACAGACAGAAGTCTACATCACTGAAAAATGTTTCCATTTTGGGAAATTCCCCAAAATAAAAGTGCCTTTCTGGCTCCTGGCCTACATAACTAACCATAAGGACACCTCAATAAACGAGAAAATGGATTTTCAATAGTTTGCCACAATGGTGATATGTAATTATAAGCTCCTAAAGACTTTTCTGTCCCATTTTAGAAATAAAAACTTGACTCATTTTTTCTGGTTAGTGCCTCAGTGTTTTCATTAGGGGGTTCCTACAAAGACTTTATCTGAATCAGAGTAAGAAAATTATTTCAGAGCTAGGATAAAACTTTACCTGTCATATACAGCGCTGGGTGTTACAACCTGCTTTGAACTTAACAAGTTACACAGACACTTTATGCTCAGGAATACAATATATCAAGCAAAGCAGTAATTTTTCAAACACTGCAAAGTTCAACTAATTCAGATAATGCAAGTTTGGAAATGCAAAATTGGCTAAAAATGTAAAAATATTATAAATACTATTAACATGCCAATTAAGTTTGTTTTATTAGAATATTTTAATTTCCTAGCAATTAAATAGTACTTAACTTTTTGCTACAAATGTTTTATAATATGGAGAGACACATTCATCTTGTATTTGTTATCTATCAAGGCTGGTATGCTAAATAACAACTTAGCTTATGTGCCCTCATCAAGTGTCTCAAGGATAAATTTAAATTTTCAGTAAAAATCCAACTGACTTGAAATGTAGACTACAAAGTTGTATTAATTCTTTGCAGGGGAAAATCCATCACAAAATTTAAGCTTTATGGGTTTTTTGAGCATTTACATGGTGGGAGAAAAAATACTTTCCAGAGAATTGTGAATGAGATACTGTTATACAAAACCAAAACAAGAGCACCATTTCTGTACTATTAAAGTTCCTAACATTTGCATTTTTAAAAACTAAATTTCAGTTGTATAGGAACGTTCTAATAACTAGAAAAACACAAGGCTATGGTTAAGCTTACTTGTTCAGATATTTCCAACCTCTAAATCTGGAAAATAAGGTGGAAGTTGCAAGCTGGCACCATCCGTTTCCCTGAGGGCACGATGGGGCGCTGCTGCTTCTGCCCGGGTTGTGTGCACAAGAGCACCGGGTGTCCACTGGAAGGCCACCTGGGCGTTGGGGTGCACTGTGCCTCATGGGTCAATGTCCAAAGTCATTGTTAATTGTGAGCACCTTGAATTTAAGTTCCAGAGGGGACAGAAATTTGAGCCATGAGATGCCCCCAAATGAGGAGCCATGTCGGAAACTTCATAAAATATCTTTGTATAAATTATACCCAGATCTCAGAGAATACCAACACCTGTAAGATTTAAATATCATCTAAAATGTCACTACGTGAAAACTACTTCAGAAGCACACTGCCCACTCTTGTCTGAACCAATAATGTTTCTAAAATTGCCTTTATTCATATTATCTTTAAATGAAAATATAGTTTTATTGATATTGTAGTTTTGACACTTGATAGCCATGTGACCTCAGGCGAATTCCTTAACTTCTTTTGCTATAGTGTCCTCATCTGTAAAATGGCAAAGGCTGTGGCAGGGACTAAGTGGGTTAATGTGCCTGGCAGGTGATGATCACCCGGTCAGTTGTTAATACTGGTGTTATCACTCATCTATTAGATTAACTTATAATCTTTGCAGAGAAGCCATTAGCACAAAATTAAAAAAAAACAATTTTTAACAAAATTCTTGTTTTTCACAAAATGAAAAAGACTATCTTTTAAACAAATGTTGATCAGATCCCCAAATGACTATCACTTGGCTCAAAATGGCTATTCTAAGCTCATTTGAATTCTTTCCAGTCTAACTAGCCCCCACCCCTCCCACCTCCCCACCTCCTTACCCCTGCAACTAAACCCTTCCACAAAGATGAACTGAACCAAGACTTTGTAACGGATGCTCCTGAGGCATGCCTCCCAGGCACAGGATTGGTAAGGAGATGAGTTCCTTCCAGAAGATGATGTTGAGAGGTAACAGCAAACAAGTTTCCTTCCTTGGGATACTCCTCACTGCCTTCCTTCACTATGAGGATGAGGGTAGCTCTTCCCTTCCCACATGTATATTTGAGTGGTAGCTTGCAGTCACACCTCTATGTTCCAATGTGCCCAGACTGATCTAAATTTACCCCTAGGTCCTCTCCCTGGTGGCCCTGTCAGTAGCTAGAGATGAGCAAGAAGCCCCCATCCACTGCCGGGGCACTCCATTTTCCACACCTGTGCTGAGGGAGAGACCAGAATGGACCAAATCAGCAGCCTCCACAGAAGACACCCAGCTTTCTCATGTGAGGAAAGCAGAGCTGGTCAAAGAAGCCTGCTGAATTAAATCTGTAAGCTACTCTGCAGGATATGAAGCTAGAGGGGTCATTTCTGCAGTCACTATGCTATTCATATAGCATACGGTGGTCACCTACCAGCTCTGGGTAGTAAGAATAGTAATTTAAGTTCAAATCTTTATGTCAGGATTTAGTGTCAAACAGGGAGACACTCTTTGCCCCTGCTGCTTCTCTTAGATGAGCCCATGAAGGTCCCAGAGAAACTGACTGCCTCCTCCAGGCTGCGGTGGGTACAGCGGATCAAAGCTTCTGGAATTTGTAGTTGTGTAGTCCCTTCCTGGAGAACTGTTATTTGAACGTCAACATTCTGGGAGGCAGACAAATTCAGCAAGAGGACACTAAGTCACAAGCATGGTGACAACACAAATATTCGGTGCTGGCGGCTGAGTCTGTCATTCCTCAGTGCTATTGGCCAGCAGGTTTCTTTCCTTTTCTTTTTCTTTTTCTTTGTTTCTTTTTAATCTTTATTTTTTTACAAAATAAGCAAATGTTAACTTAATTATATACACACATAAAATTATACAGAAATTATACACAAACTGCTTGGAACACAAATACTCTTTGTTTTACTCATCAAAATAGCAAATAAAAAATAACAAAAACTTATCAGTTAAATAAAAAAGTGACATTCTTTATTTACTTATCAAAACTTATTAAACATTGAAATGCATTAATTTTCATTCTTGTGTTCTGCAACAAAACTCTTTTTCCCTTTTGCCCCTGATCCCCCTAAATTATTTTAGATAGGAGATGGCTCCTATCTAAAATAAAGGTGGCTTTATTTTTCTTAATACCACTTACTTTTTATTGTCCTAATATAGAGAACTGTCTAGATTTCTTCTTTGTCTCTTACATTTGAAATGAATACTAAAAATGGAGATTCCATCAGAACATTTTCAGGATAACATGAAAGTGAAGCCCTCCACAAGCATTTCAAAGCAATGGTATGCATTACATTTGGGGGAATTATCACATTTTGAGAAGTATCGCTGTTGGTACTAAAAAACAGGACTCAACTCTAGGGACCATTATTCACAACATCAAATACAGTTGGTTTCTACTATATTGATTTCAGAGAAGCGTTTTCTATTTCTTTGAGGTTCGAATTCGACTGCCATAATTCTTGAATGTCAATGACAAAAATCTTTAACAAAAGGTAGACTTGAAAATGGAATTGTTTCAGAAGGAGAAATGACAGCAAGAGAAAGTTCTTGGCTTTTTAAAAGAGGCACATATACATGGCAAGGGATAAAAGTGATCCAAAATGCATAACTCTGTACATGTTAGAAATATCCAATGTGTCACTAACACTACGACAATTGCCCTGAAAAGGATGTCCCGAGGTCTGGAGCCACGTGTTTGTCTTTGTATAACTCTATCGTTGCACTATGCAACCACACCTCTTTCCCACGATCTGTGAGCCCTTAGGAAGCTTTTAACCAGTTTCTGGCCATATGCATTTCTTCAAATAAAATGAGCCTCATAAAACATCATTAATGTCTGACAACTGAATTGGTCAAAGTCTTTCTGAAATATGTTTTCTCTTCAAAAAATGCTTCTTTTCCTTCATAAATCAACAGTGCTCCACCTTCAAATAAATCATGAGCAGTCATAATCTTAATTCACATGCTCATATGTTCTCTTCATCCAACATTTTGTTGACACCATCACAAAGTTTTTGTAAATGGGGTTTAAAATTCCCAAAGGGATTATACAAGGCAGCCAAGAAATCACAATCTGAAAAATGATCAAAGACATTATTAATCCGTCCGTGTGACTTGGCGGTGAGGTGGCGCTGGATGATCTGGTGGAGCATCTCTCTGCACTCGTTCAGCAGCCTGGACAACACATTCCGGTCAAAGGTGTAATCCACCTGGTGGAAACTGACCACGGTCATAGCAAGCTGATGCACTTTCTTCTTAAATTTCTCCATCAGCGCTAGCTCATCTTGATTAAACTGATTATTCCTGTAAAGAATCGCCAGCTTGATGACTGTTTTGATGAGGTTTTTGATGATTTTCTCTGCCTCCTTCTTGTTCTGGGTGTACTCCCTGGTCACCCGGTAGAGCTCATCCAGCACTTCGCTGCTCGTGTCATCGATTAAGGTGGTGGCGATGGATTTGGATACCATTTTACCCAAGATCTTCTTTTGTGCCTGAACGGCCAGGTTTTTGGAATTAAAGACATCTGTGGCCACTAAAAACAAAAGGTGGGGGAATAAGAGGTCAGTATCAGTGACGGAGCAAATTAAAAAGCAGATATAAAGGCATATTATCCTTCTAATTTTCCCATTATGCTTTGCTCCCCAACTACTGTGAATAGTTTCTGTTCAGAAAAGAGCTAAAAAAAATTTCCTACATCTCTTTCTGGGCATTAGGTACTCATTTGTGAATTTCACAGGTTGTTATGCATCATCCTTAAGGTCTTTGGCAATTCAAGTATTTTTTTAATTTAAATTACTTTATTGTTGTTCAGTTACAGTTGTCTGTATTTTCTCCCCACCCCTTCCCCCTACCCCCTCCAAACCTCCCTCCCTCACTTGCTTCCACCCTCCCCCTTAGTTTTGTCCATGTGTCCTTTATAGTAGTTCCTGAAAGGCAATTCAAGTATATTATACCTTCTGCTATGTGGTCAATATTTTGTTTAGAAGTTAAAAGGTTCAATTTTCTTAAGAATAACACTTTCTGATATAAAAATACTATATCTCATGAAGCAGTAAGTTTTTCATTAAATTTTATAGGAAATATATCAAAAATATACAATCAACTGCCTAAGCATCCTCTGGGAAACAGTTACCAAGAACAACGTAAAAGAAACTCATTTAAATGTAAGAGGGACAGATGAAAAAGCCATGATATTGAGTAAAATGACAAATTCATGGGAGCAAATCAAAAGGAGAGCCCTGCTTTATAATCTACTTGCAAAAAGTCAAATTTCCCAAGACACAGGACGAGCCAGTACTTACCAGTTCGGCCACCCTAACCACCCTGAACTTCAACTCTCAGAAAGTGAATATTGGAACAAAACATTCTTTGGAAAGCTTATTGTCAATTGCTATTTCTGATGAATGGCCACTGTTCCCTTTACATTTTTATAAGGTTTGAGGAAATAACCATACTATATGACCTAATAAAATGTGCTACATGAACAGTTGGAAAAAGCTGATGCTTAAAGTTTGCTTTTGAAATCATCGTAACTGAACCTGACCGAGGTTTAAGGCACTATTCTTATAGTTGTATGTGTTAAATATTAATGAGACACTATGTGATGCTCCTAGCTTATACCCGGTCAGTGCAAATAATAAATGTGTATTCCCCAAACCAAGTTTATTTTTTCTCCAATTCTCCCCACCCCGACACGCTGTGTATGCTGCTCCACCATGCTGCATTTTCTCCCTCTTCTCCTAGGTCCTCAGAGATGGAGATCTCAGGGTCTCTCTTCCACCTTTGGGTCCAGGAGCAGCTGCTCCTGGACCCAAACTGGGTCTCTGCATGTGCATAAGCCTATGTGTTTAAATGTATAAGCCTAGGCCCAGGTGTTGGAAAGCCCTCATTCAATAATGAAAGGTAAAAGACTTAACAACACAGATTATGTAGAAATGAGTAAGGCATTACTGATATAAAGTTATTTCTGGTTTGGACAGGCTAGCAACATTCTAGAAAACTGCTGCTCCAAAATCCAGGCTGGAGTACACATCAGAAGATTCACCCCCTCAGTTTGGAAATGCCATGTTGGATTTGAAATTTGGGCCAAAGTAGCTCATGGTATATAGCACAGGTACCTGCAAAGTGGTTCCTAGTGAACATGACATCATTCTTAAATATACAGGGCCATGCACAGTGAAAGAACATCTTGGTTAAACTAGGAATGGTACCCTCAATCAAATGTCGATATTTAAACTTCTGAAACATGAACTGAAACTGCAGAAGAAGAAATGAAATCTGCTTAGCAAAAGAAAAGGAAAGTGAAAAAGCATGAGAAATAGTAACTTTATGAAGGTTTTCAAGCTTTTTTAATGCTTTGACCATTTAACCAGTAGTCCATTTTTATTCTTACTCTCAATGGTTTGCAAAAGAGGGTGTAGGTCAATTCACACTAAAGCATTGGCATCCAAAGAAATGGCACACATGTATTTAAGTTAATATCACCATATTAAGACCAGGGACTATGTCCATTACTGAACTCGTGATATGGACCTCAACAAACAAATAAAACTGATTTATACAGAAACAGATACCCCCAAATTTTCAGATACACAACAAATAACTTAGATTTCAGTAATGCAAGGTTATTCTGCTTTTAATCTATTAGAACATGGCACAGTCTGCAAACATGCCATCTGGGATTTACTGCAATGTGTATGAGACAGAAACAGTGTTGTACCCTGTGAAATAATTGAAGCCAGAAGGGGAGCTGTTCAAAAGATTCCTCTGTGCTCCTTTTCCCAAGGCCGGGCTTGCAAGTTTGCACCTCTTCTCAGCTACTCTTCTTATCAAATCTAAATGTCCCACTTCATGTCAAATATACAGACTAAACAAAAACTCTATGGTGCAGCACTTGTACTTCCCACAAGAGAAAGCAGAAAAGGCAAGACTGCTGCTAACGAAGCAAGGCCGTTCCCCATTTACTGGTAACCACATCTGAACCAGGGCAGAGAAGTTGATCTGTGAGGCTTTCACATTTGTTTCAGAGGAACTTCAAACCCTGCTCTGAACACACAGCAGCAGCTAGCTTCACACTTTCATTTTATTATTTGCATTTTATCTGGTGCGGTCATCTTTTAAAATGAGAAGGAAGCCACTCCCCACCCCCAACCTCCAATGAAGGGAAGATATGCACACAGCAGATTTCTTTTCTAGTGTTAGTGAAGGCTTTTTCGGAGCCAACTGGGGTTTGTGGCTGAGAGTTGGCCAGGACTGTGTGGTCTGTGATCATGAAATATGATTTTATTTCTAGCAAATTAACTGCCGTTAGCCATTCCTGCTCAGCCTCATTTGTCAGTTCCACATCCTCTACCAGATCCCTTAAAGGCCTGGTATATCTCAGAGCTAGGCCTGGACCAAGTTTTTCTGCTTCACTCTACCCTCACTCCTGTGTGATCTCATCCATTCCCATGTCTTCAGATACATCCATGTGCCAACGACACCCACAGTTATAACTCAACTATGACCTCTTTTCCGGACTCATTTTGCATTCAAGGTTTTGTTTTTTTCCCCCTTGGCTATTTTGCAGGCATCTCAAATGTACCATGTCCAAAACTGAATTCTTGATTCCCTCCTGCCCCCCTTAGTACTACCCTTCCATTTCTTACTATATTAATTAATAGCATCCCTTCCATCCATTTGCTCAAGTCAGAGACCTAGAGTCATTAGCCACACCATCCTTTCCCTTACATACCCCAATACCAAGTTCTTTTTATTCTACCTCCCTCAGTTCTCTCAGTTCTATTCACTTCCTCTCTCCACACACATCAGCCTAGTTTATGCCCCTTTGCAATCTCTTCCCACATAGAAGCCAGGGTTTTTTAAAGTGTAAATTAAAACACAATACTCCACTTGCATTCTTTGCTAACCATCACATTTCCTTGTTCCTGAAATTCCCATCATTTGCCTAAATTTTTAATGTCTGCGTCTCCTTACCAGAATTTAAGCTTTTTGAGAGCAGAGACTACTGCTCTACATCTTGTTCACCGTGTGCTCCCTGGGTCTGCAAGGGTGCCTGGAACATGGTGTTTCTGACAGAAGCAGAATCAATTTCCCCCCTCTCTTCACTGTACTTAAATACTTCTCCATGAAAACATGCTGATCTGCAAAATGAGAGTTTTAAATACATATGTGGATGTTTTTTTGGGGGGGAGTTACTTTAAAAGCTAGAAAAACAGATATTTGTTTTATCTAGCTAAATATGTGGTTTTCTTCTCCTTAAGTGCACTCCAGAGTATGGTTTCTCTTACAGCCATCAATCAGCTCTTTTAAAGAGGGCAGATTTGTTACACAACGAGAAAACACCAGAGGACAATAACACAAATATTTAGTGTAAAAGCTGGGTGCAATGGTTCTGATCGAGATACAGCAGAAGGTACAACACAAACCCACCTCTACTTCTGATGGGATTTATGATTAAACATGTAACAGAAGGACAGACCGAAGGTATCAAATATCCTGGGAAGCAACCAAGATATGACTAGGAGATGTTCTCAGGACAAAGCGCCAAGTATTGACTCAACGTTTTACCTATTAGGTAAACTCAGGATGAATTTATTTGTGTTTGAAAATGCACATGTACGCTGTTGACTAATGAAAAATGATGTTACATGTTAAAAATAAACAAATGATTATTACTGTATTAAAACTATTTGAGTGCTTTATAGAAATATTTGTAAATGTTATTTTCCACATACTTATCTTACTGCTCCTCCCCTCAGTCTATCTCCTTTATTTTATATATATATAGATTTTATTTTCTTTTTTTTGCTTAATCATATAGTCCATCAGCAATGCTTGCTGAAAAGCAAACAGATATTCAGGGAATCCTGGCTTTAGTGTCAACAGTTATAAATCTGGAGGTAAACATTGATGGTAAAACTATACTGAGCCCTGTGTACATTTTTAAAAAGTGCTCAGAAGGTAAAAACAAAACACTTGTATAGTTTTAATCAGTGAAAAATGATAGTTTATGAAATTAACTAAAGTCCCATATAACATTACTCCAAGTCACTTCTTTACAACCTCACCAGCAGTTATATAATTTCTTCACCAAATTTGTTATACCTGGAACTTTTAAACGGTGACTGCAGATGCACATTTCTGTCACTGCTAATTCTTCCCTAGTTAAAATTCTAAAATTGGATCAAGTGGGTCCAGTATTAGAAAGCATGAGAAAGGAACAATTGGGAGAACATGTCTGACAGCTGCGGCCTGTCCATAAAAGTTCTTTAGACAAATACATAAAGTCCCATCTCTCTCGCATCTGAGTAACTCCAAATCAACACGGGGCTTAACAAAAAAGGCAGCTTTGGGGATAAGCAAATGGACGTAGCCAACTGTAAACACTGTCACAAGAAGTCAACAGGCTGAGAGCTGATCTCCCTACACTGGGATTTGGTAGTGTCCCAGGAAAGCAAGGGACAGTCGGAATGGCTGGAGAACCTCCACACTCAACAATCCCAAAGTGGGAAATTCCAGAGGATGGAGAAGAAATAGCAAATAAAAAGAAAAAGAGAGTGCAGGGCAAGGGAGGAGGACCACATTCCATAGAAGTAGCAGATTCCAACTGTGAGGGGCAGCCCTGGAAGGGTCAGAAGCACTGACCATGGCAGCCAGCCAGAGGCTATCTCATTCAGAGATGGGCCAGGCACCTTAACCCAAAAAATCAGCCTTAAGTCACACAGATGGGAGGCCCTAGCACAAAAGAACACAGTCTTGAAAGAATCAAAGTATCTGGGATCCCTAACCTGATACTGAACACAAACTTTGGCGTGTATGAATTTTCCTGGTGCCAAATGGTTAAAAACCGATGGTACTCATCATTACAGTGACAAGCTAAGTCATTCACTCTGTGATACCTACTGTGTCCAAAAAGTACATGCTCACTTTAAAAGGCAACATAATAAAAAAGACAAATACAAGGAAAAGCAGCGACTTTAAAATGGACCAAAGAAGAAAAGAATATCAGGGGGTGGCTTTCCAATAGCAAACTAGGAGTTGTAAATTATCCTCCTCCAGAGTCTTCACATTGTCCTTTACTTAGCTACTAGACAACTCTGAGTTGTAGAAAACCGGTTGTATTGCAAATGGCTCTTGTCCATGGAGACACGCATGTCTGGTGGAGGTGCAACCGAGTTCCCATTTTCTTGTCTGCCTGTGTTGCACTTGGAATTCTCCTTTGAACCAATTATGAGTTTACTGATTCACCATTAATTAATGAGTTAAGTAATATCTTTGACATGCATACTGTGTGTTTGATGAGAGCTTTGAGAGTTTTACCTTCTTAAAAACATACCCCTTAACATGTATTAAAATTTACGAAGTGTAATGTAAGCATGTGGAGAATTAGTACATGTTTCCTGTGGCAACTTATTCCCTCAGGATCCTGGAAAAGAAGAGTTTACTTATAAAAGTCCAAATATTCTCTATATAATGTTCCATGTACTGCCATACTGCTCTGGGATATTACTGAGACTCAGTTTCCCCATCCACAATGAGACTAACAATCCCCAGCTCTTGAAGTTGTTCCAAAGATAAACGAACATGGACCACATAGGACATGTTTCACACAATGCCTGGTGCAGAACAGCCCTCTCCACAGGTTTGTTTAAAGAACTCAACAAATTAAACTTCAAATACATTCTGATGGTCTTTTGTACTGAACCACATTTGGTCAGAATTAATCAACTCCTTCTGGAAGTAATATGGGGCTGAGCAATGCAAAAACGCCAGATGGCTGTGTGAGAACAGGGACCTCACACAGTTCAGTTAGTGAGGGGCTATATTTCCTTTTCCATGATGACATTTTTGAAAAATCTAATACACATTAAAACTTGATCAGGGAATTTCTTTTTTTAAAATGTGTTGAATTTCTTGTTAGCAATAAATTCAGTGCTACAGGGACTCTGATAGGTAGCATAAGGTTATTTTGTCTTGAGAAAATTGGAGAACAGAATTAAAGACTCCTACAAAAAGACAGAAGGAGAAACAGTGTCAACATCCATGCAAAACTGTGCAACAGAAACAAGTTGTAAAGCAAATGGGCCAAAGATAAAGCTGAAGTGAAAATCCACAGCAGCCGACAAGATCACTCCAGTCTCATTTTCTCACCCAGGGCCTCAGGAGCCTCCCAGAGAACCCAAAGGCAGGGCAGGGAGGCAAGTAAGAACAGCATGGGTGGAAAGAAAAGGTTCAAGGTCAAGAGTCCTGGGTTGTAAAGTTGGGTCAATTTAATTTCTTTGGATCTCAGTTTTCTCGTCTGCTAGGTGGGGTATCATTTCAGCTGAAGTGAGACTGAATGAGATACAAATCGGAAAACACCCAGCCGAGTGCTAGGCTCCTGCCGCAGCACAAATGTACACAGAGTTTTGCTCCCTTATTCACATCCCTGGAAATGGAGGAGCAGTGACTCAAACCAAATATTTGCACACACTGTATTCTTTCTACTTGTTTCTCCTTCTATTCCGTTTTCCAAATTCATGGACAAGAGAAATTACGTCTTAAAGAAAACACTATGAAGCCTTTCCCTGTGTGATCTCAGACTATTTTTGTTGCTTTAATTTTGCAATTTCTTCATGATTTTGTGTCTCTTATTTCCGTGGCTTAGCTGAGTTTCAACTCCTCTAACCTCATATTAAGACCCTGTCTCTGCTCTTTCCTGTTACTTTGCTCCAGGAATCTTATGATGCCTCCATTGTTTCCTGTCTGCATGGCACATGCTCTCAGAAGAGCTCACTGATACCAGGATTGGAGGAAAGCTTAGTGATATTTATACAAAGTGGTATTGTTGAACCCCAAGGAATGTCAGTCTGCTAAATATTAGGACAGAGATTACAGCAATAGAAGCAAATCTTGTGGCCGACCCAAAGTCAGAGTGGGAGGTTTATGGTAACAAGAGCCCACTAGCTAGCTACCGCATTTCGAACTTTTACTACATTATCCCCAGAAGTGCCCAGAATCCAAAGTTCTCTTACTGAAACCTAACAATCATCCCAAGAGAGAGGTTATTATTATCCCTACTTTACAAATAAGGCAACAGATGCCCTGAGAAATTAAGCTACTTTCTCAAGGTCATAGGTCAATAAGTGGAAGAGATGAACTTGAACTGTGATATGACCAACTTCAAGCTATTCTCTTAAAAATTTCATTATACTACATGAGCTTTAAAAAAGCGGCTTCCTCTTGAAAGTACAGAAAGACCTAATGATATTCAACTAAGTAGAAGAAAATAAAAAAAAAAAAAGAAAGAAAGAAAGAAAAGAAAGAGACCAGGTCTCCCTGGAGGAGAAAATGGTTTCCATAAGGTAGATCAATGCAGCAGGGCTTGAATAGTCTGTATTTCCAGGGATAAAGCTTAGCAGTTTTTAAACATTTAAAAATATAATTTAAAATACAAAAAAAATGAGCTTAAGTTGTTCAAAAGCCAGGATGTAAATATATAAAGTAAAAAGTCTCTTTCTTAGCTTCACCATCTTACTTCCAAGAGGTAACAACTATTCTTAGAGTTTTGGTGTCCTTTCAGAGTCAGGATTCCCCTCCCCCGCCCTGCATTTATAAGCATATATATGAATAGATATTGAGCAGTATAAGTCAGTCTGAAAAAATACAATGTTGAATGATGAGAGATGATACAGTACATAAGTGTCTACAATTCCATGCACAATTATGTCATAAAATGATGAGCTGCTACAGCCACATGGCTATTATCTTTGTCTGGTCCCACCATGCAACAGCAATGAGCGTCCTTCAATGAGAGAAGACAAAGTAGTGAGTGTGAAACACAGCTCTTTATTTAATGGGGGTGGGGGGGACTTTAAGTGTTATGATGAAGGCAATCATAGAGTTTACCATCTACATGTGATACTTTCGAAAAGAGCGCTATCAGTAATTACGCCCTGACAACAGATCCGTGACTACCCCAGGTAAACGTAAGTAGTTACTAAAGACTATGTGAATACTTAAGCACTAGACACTCAAGACTAAATAAGAAACAGTCAAAAGTAAGGATTACCCAAATATTTAGGACAGGAGCACTAGCCAGCATTTTTCCCAAATTACTTTAACAACAAAAAAACTAGTTCTTCCAGGAATTAAGAGTCTTATGGGAGAAAAAAAATTTCTCTACTTAAATTTTTAAGTTGGGGAAACACTGTATAGTAAGGTCCCCCCTGAAATGCCTAAAATGTCTTAAGAATATTAAAGGTTTGAGCATCAGTGTAGTCAAGGAACATTCTAACTTCACTCGCCCAAGTTTCCCACAGAGGACCCATTAACAGATGTGTAGAATAAGGTCGGTGAAAATTACTGGCAAACAAAGGGACTGAGGCTTTTGCTATTCCTCGGGAATGGATTCACAGTTGTCTCGGGCACGAAGGGTAGGGCAAGACAGGTGCTCAGGCAAAGCTAGGCAAAGCTAGGCAAAGCGGTGATTGTGAACCCCGGCTCTAGCATCACACTGTCTGGGTTAGAAGCTTGGCTCTCTCTCTGAGTACTCCCAGGACTACAGTTTAAGAAGCTGCACTGGCAAGAAGTGCCCCGTGTGATTGTGTTGGAGGACTCCAGCTCTGAGGAGTCCTCCTAGAAAGCTGTACGTTCAAGTTCTCAGAGTCTAGGATTTTGCGTAGACTTTGGCCACGGAAGCATGTTGTGAGAAGACGAGGAACAGATTTGATTCCCTCTCACAATTTTTTCACTGAAAAAGTAAATGTGAGCTTCTACACAGAATCCAGAGAAAATGCTTTTAGAATATAGCTTATTATATTAAAGCCTCAAAGAATTTTGAGAATGTATCCAAGAGAATAAAAAAGTTAGTCTCTTTTACATGACACTGTAACCAAAATTTCAACAGGGCCTCACTCCATCACTGGGCCTCAAATTAAAAATTATATCCTATAAACATTTATATAAAACTGAAGTTAGTGAACTATCCTTTTTCTTTTTTAATTAATTGAACCCCCCCCCCCTTACTTACTACATTGGTCAGGATATGTTACGGTGTTCCTAAAGACTTTTCAATGAAGCTGTAGTTTATGTACCTATTTTCTTCAGGGCACGAAGCCTCCCCACTGCTGATATAACCCGATGTACACGGGAATGCAGAGGCAAAGCTGCTAAACAAGCCCCATGATTTTCTATACTTTTCCACTCCCAGTTTTTTTATCCTGCCAGAGGCCTTAGCTTCGGATGAATACTTATATTCACGCAGTGTTTAGAAAACCAGTGACAGATTTAAAAATCCAGTGCACTGAAGTGCAGTTTAGTCACCGAACCAGCCCCTAAAACTGGCACCAGCGCTCAACACAACCCTTCCGCTGCCGTCAGGTGGCTCCTGGCCACAGAACTAGGACAACAGAAGTACAGCTGACATTGTGTAGAAATCCATAGTTTGCAAAATATTTTCACCAACATGAAAGTGTCCGTTCTGGTTTGGCCCTCTTATTGTTGTACAATACTTAACGCTGTGGGAGCCGGGTGAGAGAACGGAGGCTCAGAGACCACGTGACTTGTGTAAGGGCGTATAACCAGCGGCAGAGCTAAGGGACATTGCTGCCCACGTGACCGCGCTACAGGAAAAGTGAAATTAAGATAGTGCTCATTGTTTATGAATTTTCTATCAAATGTCAAGATGCCGCTTAGCCAGCTGCAGAATCCCACATCTTAGAGTTTGTCTGTTCCCGAGGATAGGCAACTCCTTGAACTCCCCCCCCAAATTTAAACAATTAAAAAAAGGATCACAGGTCTTAACATATCACAGAATAGACACTAAAGAAAAGCTACACATCTCCCCCATCCCTCTTACTCCATCTCTGCCTGAAAAAGTCCTGCTCATCCTTTAAGGCTCAGTTTAAACCCCACCTTTTCCAAGATGCTTTTCCAAATCCAATGGCAGAATTACCTCTCCAAATCCAAAGAGGAATAAACCTCTCCTTTTAACATGCTTTTCTGCCTCGTGGGAGAGTTACAATCCTATCTTATCTTACTTGATCATGATTTTTGATAACTAAAGTACCATGTCCATTCATCTCTATATTCTTCAAAGTGTTTCACAGGTGTGTTCCAGCTAGCATGCAGTGAACTAAACACCCCAATTTTCTAATCTGCCTCCATGAACCCCATCATTATTTTTTTACAGCAATTCATGAAGGTGTATCAGGAAGTCAATTTAACTCCATATACTAGGGCTTAACAAATGAACTAACTTCTACTCCATGAACAAAAAAACCATAGCCTTACATGTGGGATGTAAACTACTTTTTGTTTTAAAGGAATGGAATCTATATAAAAGACATGAGCTTTCTTTTTTTGTCTATTGCTTTTCTCCCTGCCCTTTGCCAAAACATACAGAATAACCAGCCACTTTTGTGTGGAGAAGTGACCATATTTAGCTAACTCAATCATTAGAGTCAGTGTTCTGGAATCATCCATGTAAATATCCCAAACCCGTCTGTTTGAATATTTTGGGAGCAGTAACCTCTTGGCCTCAGTTTGGGCATTTCTGAAATATGCATCTTGGCACAGCCTCCTAACATTTTTTTTTTGTCAAAACCTTTCCCCAGTAACTGTATTAAAATCCTAAACTAGTCATGCATTGTATAGCCATGTCAACATTCTGGAGGCTAGATCCCATTCAAGATAAGCAAATGGTCAGGTGGGATCTTCTGGGTCTTAAAGTAAACAGCCTCATTCCAAGTACCAAGAAGCTCTGAAACGCTAGAATAAAACCCTGGAAAAAACCCCAGAGGGTAGCGGGAGCACTGTTGTTCACTGCTGGGTACTTGCAAGGTGGCACTTCTCTGGCAAATGGTTTCTACCCCTCTCTAAACTTTTCTCTCAGCTCCTCATGCTCAGGTAGCCCTGTTTCATTAAGATCAGGATATCTTGCAGAGACTGTAACCACGACAGCCCATTATTTGGCCTGCACAGTATTATTCTGTTCTAAGAATTAGTGGTCATTATTAGAAAACTGGGAAATTGGACCTCAAAGTCTGTGTTTCTGATTTGCTTTGAAATATCCTAGGATGTGACCAAAATGGGCCCACATTCCCACATGGCAACAAGTGCCTTGAGGTTAACGGTGGCTGCCCCAGTAGCAGGAGACTACATTCTTCAGCTCACCACAAGCCCTCCCTACCTGTCTTCAAACATCTGTGTCCATTTCTTGGCTCTGTGACTATATTTCAGAGCCAGCATGCAGAACGACTGTTAGCTAGTTAGGAATTAGAAGTTCTGCCCATCAGTGAACCTGTATGCCAGCAAGCAAAGGACATGTGTGAATCTTACAGATCTTAGAAATAATTTAAACATAAATTATGTATAGCCAGTGAAACTGTATGGAGGATTTGTTGGGGGAAGTGGTGGGAAGGTTAAGAGTAACAATGATTTGTTTCTATAATACTTGTTATTTAGTCACAGACTTTAGAAAGCTATACTGGGGCACCAAAATCTGCCCCTTCCTTCTATACATGTTAACTAGGTCACAGAGAGGTGGCAAACTTGCTAAATTTATAGATATCCGCAAAAAAGTGGAACTTGGCTTTTCCGTACCAGTTTGGAGCTCTACCTGGTAAATAGACTTATAGCAGAAAAACCTTCCCCCAGTCATTCAACATTCACTCACCACATTTTTACTGAGCACCTACTGTGTGCCAAACAAAGTATCTGTTCTCAAGAACACAGACTCTAGTAGAGGGAGATCTAAAACACAAACAAGCATGTAAAAAAATGTAAGTAGTGGCAGGGGCTAAAAGAAAAATAAGATGTGTGTGTGTGTTTTCAGAAAGAGTACAAGGGAATGGTGGGGCTGAAGAAGGGAAGCTTTGCTGTTTTATCAAGGGTGGTGGGGGAAGGCCTTTCTGCAAAGAAGATAATTCAGCAGAGATGTGAAGGAAGTAAGGGGGGCCATCTTGGGTAAAATCCTATCCATTCCCTCACAGTCCTTCCCAAATATCACCCCTTCCACAAAGTCTTTATTGACTAACTCAGTCAGAAACATTCTATCCTGTCTCTGTTATTGAAAACTGCTTTATATCACATTTATTTGTTTCCATTTTCCCTGAAAGTAAAATCCTTGGGACAGGTTACAAGGTATTATTGATTTCTTGACATAGTAAGTGTTCAATTAATCTTTATCTGATGGATTAAAAATATTCCCAAGTCCTTTCAAGGGTACAGAAATATACAGGGGAGGAATAGGGAATGAGAAAAAGAGAAGGAGAAGGGAGAGAGAGAGAGAAAGAGAAAAGAGGACAGAGAGAAATCAATTTGTTGTTCCATTTATCCATGTATTCATTGGTTGATTCTTGTATATGTCCTGACCAGGGATTGAACCCACAACCTTGGCATACTGGGATGATGCTACAGTGCTCTAACCAATTGAGCGACCTGGCCAGGACAAAAGAAAGGGCATGTTTTAAAGGATTCATTCATAAAAACTGGAAATTTTAAAAAGGCATAATTCTACCTTTCTTTGCTAGTTAGTTAATAATGAAAAAGTTGAGGATTAAGTTGGGATATACTATAAAATCTTAAGTTTTATATGTTTCCCTCATTGAATTGGCTAATTTAAATTAAATTTAGTATTAAAAATAATGAAGTCCCCGAGAACCATAAAGACAAATAGTTTGTTAAAATAATTGTAATCCTTTGCTGTTGATGACACATACTTGATATATTAAACTCATTTTTCAGTTAAAGAAAATAACTAAAAAGACCATTAGAGTAGTTCTTGTGTAAGAACTGAAAAATGTTTCCCTAAATATATTAACTTGCTGTCTTGAAGATGGATTACCTCCCTAATGGTAGATATTTGGGTAAAATAAACTTTGGCAAATAACATAACGGATCAATTTTACAACCAGTTGCCAAATAACAAAATAAATCATTGCTCGAAGACGCTGCGGCAGCCCCCACCTTCCTGTAGCTTTGGTTTTCCATCCACTCACTCGGCAACCCAGAATCAAATGCACCACTGCACCTCTCGCTGTTTCTACCACCAGGCCTATTTGTGGAGATAGAGGAGGCCATGAGGACCGCAAAGGCCCAAAGGTTCATTCAAGGTCACAGTATGACTCCCATTAACTCCTCCTGGTCACCGGCTCCCCCGTGGAAGCTGCTTTACGTTGGGATTATCAAAACTACAAACTACAGTACTTCCTCCATTTAAAACAGAGCTGACAAACTTTTGGCTAGCAACACGTTTGGTTGGACGCAATAATGTTTTTTTTCTTTTTAAAATTTAGGTTAAATTCATATAACATAACATTCACCATTGCAACCATTTTAAAAGTGCACATTCAATAATGCAAAATGTCATGTATCACCATATCTAACTTCCATCACCATAACAATTTCATCACCTCAAAAATAAGCCTTCATAATGCTTTATTATTTTTTTTGTAATTAAAAAACATGTAAAAGTTGGGAGCAGTGACATAAAAATTCACATTTCCAACTTTTCAAGACAAATGACCTGGCAACACTTGAGAGGGTGATGGGGGAGAAATGGGGCCTCTCCAATATACCACCTGGCAACATGCTTACAGGGGCCAGAAAATCACCCAAGGCTTGAGTTAGCCACCCCCGCTCCACCCGATCAAACCATTCTGCATCACTTTCAGGGAGCCTTGGGTGCAACTCCAGCGGTCACCCCATAGGCCAAGGACCCTGGTCCCCTGCCTGCCAATCAAGCTGAGCCAGGTGGCTTCCTAGCTCTGATTCTCCACCAGATCTCTTGGCTTTCACCAACCTCTTCACTCACCTTTCCCTCAAAATGTGTTGCAGTTTCCGCCCCAGGATCTTTGTTGAAACCTTTCTCCACCCAAAAAGCCACCCATTTTCCACCTGAGCAACATCATACACTCTTGTCCTTTTGGTACTCTCACAACTTGCCCTTGTTGTCTACTTACTATGTGTATTTTATTTTCCTACGGTTATGTAACAAACTTTTAAAACAAAAATAAATTTGTTTTAAAAGGAAACTATATGAATGGAAACTGGCTCTCCTAAACATATCATAATCATAAAAATTGTTAAAAATTTAAATGATAACAATTGATTCAACAAGAAAAAAATTTCCAATACTATTTGTTTCTAGCCAGATACTGTTGCCTGCCAAAGGCATGAGCCCCATGTCTACCTGCGTGGTACCAAAGGTGGTGAGTCAGTATGAGTAAGGTGGCAAAAGTCATACAGCCCCAAATGGAGGCATTCTCCACGAACAAGGCAAAGTATTCCCAAAGAACTGAAAAGGGACCCATCTTCTCATTTTGTGAATGAAGACGATTTAACATGAGGCCTGGGGCCTCTAAAAATCATTTGTTGTACCACTTCCAATGGTACACCCCCACACTTTGGGAAACAGCCCCATGTTCCTCTTTCCAAAGCTTCCTGCCAATGCCATCTGTCTCAACAGCTTTACCTCAAATACCTCAGCCATAGACAGCCCTTCCTGCACCTTTCTAAATGACACGGTATTCCCCTGGCATGTATGTCCCTATGTGCATGTCTGATATGTCCTCCAGAATGAAAACTCCGCAAGGACAGAGGCGGATCTCCCACATTGTGTGTCCTTCTCTCGTGTAGGCTCTGTACAACCTGGTCAGATCCCTGGCGCGTGCCTGTCCTGATATTGCTGGTGAGGAATGTTCAAGTGACTTAAAAATTCCAAACCAGTTTCTAAATGAACTGAAACATGTCCCAACAGATAACTTAAGTGATCAATATGTTAAAAGGCACAGGGATAAACAGCTTCATCGCTTAGCTCTTTCTTACATTATATAATACCTCTTACATAATAAGAGGTATTATACAGCAACAAATATAATAGCAACAATAACTACTATTGGGATGTCATCCTTGGTGTGCAGAGTAACAGCTACCCTATTTAGGGCAGTTTTTGTTTTAAAGGGAAGTAAGCATGCCCAGCAGGCTGGGAAGGGGTGGGGGTGGGGGTGGGGAGTAAAGTGTCTAAGTTTTGTTTCTGGGGTGGTCAAAAAGGCTGAGCCTTTTTCTATAAAAACTCCAAATGTCATTCATGCCTAGGAAGAATCAGTGCACACTGTCTAGGGGTCAGTTCGGTAAAGAAAGACAGGACAAAGATCTCCGTAAGTAAACAAGAGCAGTTTTAACTAGCATTTTTGTAAAATATTAGGAGGCAATTTATGATGGTCAATTTGTACTTTTAAGGCATCCAGACTAATTTTCTGAAATACTGGAGGCCCTGTAAGAGCTAAACACATGGGGCACTGCCGCTCATTTTATACGGCTGGGAGTGTAATCGTATTGGATCAAATGATTAGCAAGGTTTATGGCACATCTTTTTTCCTAAGAAATATTACTGATATCTGTAGGGGATCTTCTATATTAAGTTCTTGATAAACAACAGAATCTCCAATTCAAACAAAGTTTCTAAGGATAAAGACAACCCACTTTATTGAAATTTCTTCTTCAAATGATTTCTAATGTTCTCATTGCTGCAAAAGGCAGAGGATAACTTAGAAAAGTAATACTGAATTTATCTATAAAATGTGAGACAATGTATATTATAAAAAATACATGCCAAGGAGAAAGATGAATCAAGTTTTTGGAATGTATGATTTGACTCAGTTTCTAAATCTTTCTGAAAATGAAATTGACCCTCCCGAAGGAACATTTCTCCCCTCCCTCCGACCCAATCTCCTGTTAATTTTCCATTTATGCCGTTCAGTCCATTCCTGCTTTGAAAAGGGTGGCAGAGAGAGTTAGTGGTTTTGCCAAAAAAGAAGTTGTTTGTTTTTCTCTTCCATTTTCAGCATCCACCTTTAATTCTATTTGCTGATCTTGGAATGAAGGAAACAGATGCTACTGTTGGACATGAAATGTTGTCTCATATAGTATTTTTAAGCTGTCAGCTGTACATTAGTCTTTATATAGGGAACAAACAAGTGCTTCCATGTACCTTTATTTCCCTGAAACATACAAATACATAAATGCCAGAACTCCACCCACATTCCAGTGCAGGGAGCAGTTGATAGCAAATGCCCCAGATAAATTTTGCCATATTTTCCCTGTTGACGAATCAAAAGAAATTTTTTTTTTTGGCCTGGCTGGTGTAGCTCAGTGGATTGAGTGCAGGCTGTGAACCAAAGGGTCACTGGTTCGATTCCCAGTCAGGGCACATGCCTGGGTTGCAGGCCGGGTGGGTCCCTAGTGGGGGCCACATGAGAGGCAACCACACATCGATGTTTCTCTCCTTCTCCTTCTGCGTACCTTCCCCTCTCTCTAAAAAGATAAAATCTCAAAAAAAAAAACAACTTTTTTTCCCACTACATCCTACAGAGCTAAGTAACAATCATATACCATATTACCTCTATCAAAATTTAGAAACCTTGTTTAAATAAACGTTTAGAGACTCTAGCTAACATCAAAAGAAATTACATTTTTGAATAGCAAATGTCTCATCATTTTTCTTCCATTACATTGGTATTATCACAAAATAGGGCAATCTGAGATATAAGCACAAACACACACAGAAAAGGGAAGCTACAGAATTCTTGGATTAAGAGACCAGGTTCCAAATGCAGGCCTTAGTAATCTCCAAGCTCTTCAAGATTTTAATGGCATCTAATGAAGAATTGAGGGGTCGGAAACGGAGTCATCTTTTCTTGAGCTGGTTTACAGCTCATTGCATTCTGGTGGAGGGTAAAGAATCCAAAACACCTTAACAGAAGATGCCTAGAACTCTGGCTGAAAGCTGGCGTTCTGATGTTAGGGCAGTAGAGGTCTTAGTAACAGCTATTCCTTTGTCTCTGAGCTCTAAGCAAAATGCAAAATGGTGGCCCAGTCCCAGAAAGGCCAGCACTTAGGGTCCTTCTGGTCTTTGAAGCAAGATGCTCTTTTCAGGCACAATGGAGATCATTTTGACCAGTAGCTTGCCCTTATCATTGATTATTTGATTGAACTCCAGGGAACATGTGTTTGTGGTTAGAGAGGGTTGAGGTCTTGAATTTGCTGTCAAAGTCTGATAAAGCCCATTTCTATTCTCCTAGGTATAATCTAATAAATGAGAGTTGGAATTTTAGCTGTTGAAAGCCTTACATTGGGTTTAAAGGGCTCCTTTACTCAGCCTGAAGAGTTTTTACATTTGGTTTTGCCCACTGTTTCTCCATCTCCCAATCAGGTAACAGCTTTCCCTTCTCTAATTTTACACCTAAAAATTGCTTTCTATTTTAAACTAGACTTAATAGTAATAAGCATTTTTGAGATGATTCATGCCCCAGGGGCTGGAACACAGGAAGAACTCCATAGATGTACAATTCCAATGAATTGAAACAGAGAGACACTTTTGTGGGAAAACAAACCAAAAAAAAAACTAGTGGGAAAAAAAAGCAAGTATTTCAAACACAAGGGTTACAACTAAAACACTACCTTTTCCATTGCCACACAGGATGTGCCAGAAGCATTTTGATAATAAAGCTAGTCCGATCCAAATTTGAAAGACAACTCTCCAGTTTTCTATCTGGTCTAGGTGAAGCCCTCCTGCAGGTCCACGCTGAGATTAGGCCTAATCACTGTGATTCAAAACGCTGGCTAGGAGACTGAAGATCACCACATGGCCTCCAAAGGAACCGGCAAGAAGAAGGTTCTACCATGCCTTCTTAAATGCCCCCCCACACGCACAGTATAGTCTGTATGTCCATCTTGGTTTTAGCTGACTGCTGGACCAAGGATGGCACAGCCCCTAATGAGTACAGTGCCCCTCTGTACCTCAAACCCAGACAGCAAAAATAGGACAAAAACAGACAGCAAGGCCAGACGATAGATCACCATCAATCAATCTTTGGATGATCCACAAGCCTCATGAAAAGAGCAAAGACTTTAATTCTGCAAAATATTTTACCGTCTGGACCACATGTCTATGCTCACACTTCATTGGTTATGAAACATTATCAGTTTTCCTACAATATACCCATCATCATAAAATCTAGAAGATTCTTGATGACTACAAACATAGAGGAGATCACCACCATTTTAGATCAGGGAATCATTTCATTCAATGAAAGCTTGGCTCATATAGATAGTGCTCTTTTTCCCTTCAAAGCATCCTACTGGAACAGGCATAGTGTATTTGGGGCACAGAATTCCTGTGTTTTCAAAAGACCAGATTTTTATCAAGCTCTAATCCAAAGCACAGCAGAGGCTCTCCTACTCTGCTCTACTTTGCTTATGAATCAGTGGAGACAGTGAGGTGGAGCCTAGGAGAACAAGCATTTGAGAGCCAAGTATAGTAACCAACCCGTTCTTTATACATTCATGGTTTATTTCTAAATTTGGCAAAGAAAGCCGAGTTGTCCCAAACAATCATTACTGACTTTACCCTAACGCAAACTAAAAATATTTGCATGCACTTTGTATTTTAAATCATCATTCCCTGGCACAATTCCTTATTTGAAAAACCAGTAAAAGTTCACAGATTAACCCTTGCACAGAGTTAAGGGCTCAGAGAGAGAAACCCTTTTGTGTTGTTGTTAGAGGCATCCTCATCTAACAAAGGCTGGGGCTCCTTTAGCACTTCCACAAAACGTGGTGTTGAGATTTCCTAAATCCCTGACCCCTTCTCCCCCAAAATGCTACTTAGAATAAGAAATAAAGGAGAGAAAAAACATTTTTATTAAGGAAGTGAAAATTACATTTTTTTAGGAATATGGCAAGAAAAAATAAAATATGAAATTATCTTTCATGCTCTGAAACAATGGCTGTAGGCAACAAGATGCCAAATACCTTTTGGTATCTTTCAAAATAGTATAATTCTTCCTGTGTTGTTGAAGGACTACCTGACCAAAGGCATCTTGGAATCACTGGACTGATTGGAAGTAACTTTGGGAGGAAAGTGCTACTTCATGTGGGTCTTAGATTCAAGAAGACAAGTCACACAGTTTATGAAGACGTCCACCCACATGCTCACTACTTTGAGTTTAAGGTGCTATATAGGCAAGTGAAGATTATTTCCCCATCATTTACTTCAGGAAAGTGAAAACTTAAAAGAGCTAAAAAAGAAAAAAACCTAAATAAATAAATGGAGCTACAAACACACAAAAAGGCAATAAGGAGAGTATGGACTCTAGCTGATTCTCACGATTATTCAAATATCCCCTTATTCCATTGGAAAAAAAAAGAAAACCACCAACACTGTAAAATCAGTTTCAATTTGTATAATAGAAAATTCCAGGTGAAGTGGTGGCCTGGAAAAAATGAGAGACTAAAGTGGTTGGCTTTGAGCTTCACACTTATCAAGCATGTTGAAATGACTGACAAAGGCCTATTCTGTCCAGAAATCCCTGCTTTATTTTTAAGCCTGGAAACTGGTTAGTCATATCTATACTGAACATTTCCTGTCCAGGGGCATGATGATGGTAACAAACTGCCAAGTTTAGTAGTCAATTGAGTCATTCATGAACTATAAAACAGCATCAAACATTAACTGAAGATATACAATGAAAACAGGTTGATTAGTTCACAGAATAGGGGTAGATGGTGCCACGGCAGCGGGGGGGGGGGGGATAGAAAACAACAGACAACAGGACTTTAACAGACGATTTGCTGCTAACTTCCGTGATATTCTAGCACACCACTGCCAAATATGATAGCTCTCCCACTCCCACTCCCACCCACTACAATTAAATAGTCCAACTGACGTTCTGTATCTCCATTTACAAAAACGCCTGAAGACTGTAGAATGTCTCGACAAAGTCAGTTTATTCCTTTTTTCCTTTTAACTTGGTCCAATTATATTTTAAAAGAAGGGCTGTCTGAGAGTTTTAAAGAAGCAAGTGTGCAGAAGACTAAAATATAAATCAGGAGTGTAAACTTTATCAACTGGTCTAGCACCATACTGTTACATTAAGAAGCCATCTTTGGAAAGAAAGGAAATCAGTTAAGGGTTTTAAGAATGACCCTTTCCCAGCAACCCTGAGGGCTGTGTCAGGCTTCAGCTAGGCTGCCTCTCCCAAAAGCATTGTAATTTACCTGATCAACCCTTACACATGTTGAAACAAGCCAGCTCAAGTTCCTCTGCTGAGAGACACAAGAACACCTCCCCTCCCCCACGGCTGAACCACACGCACAGAGGGGTAACCCCAAAGCATGCTGGGATAGACAGCAACAACCAGTAATCACTCCTCTACTTCCAAGGTTATCAGCTTGATCATTAAGTCAGAGCTATGGTGGAGTGAGCCCAATAATTTAAACCAGCCCTCCCCATAAAAAACCCTCAGCCTAAAATTCCTCAGTGAGCCTGCTTACCATCAGACTTGTTAAAGAGCGAACCCCCCAGAAGTCAGGCCACAGAAGTCAGGTTCAGCTTCATAGAAGGGGGTGGTGGCTCTCTGCTCCTGAGACAGCCATTCACCAAAAGCTCTGCTGGGCTTCCGGAAAATGGATGGCACAGTCCAGTGCACAGCTTTGAAACTACTCCCACAGGCTGGCATTACTGCTTTTCTAATTCATCATCTGTCGTTTGCAAGCTTTTTGAGGAAATCATTTTTATAACCCATTAAGAAAGTCACTAGACATCCAAGCCAACACAACACAGGGTGGGCTTCTGACGAGAACTGCAGAATCAAGCAAAGTAAACAAATGCCCAAAACGTCTAAATCCCAGTTACCCTAGTTATACTACTTCTCACCTCTTTAACTTTGTTTTGTTTTGACTTCAGAGTTATTTCCTTATTCCTCCCTTCCTCAGTCTCCACATGCCTACCCTTCCCCTTGGGCACTCTGCATCAGGCCTGGATCCCAGCGGTGTCTCCCACCTCCTCCCACTCCCCATGGCCCCAACTTCTTATCTATTCCTCATTATTTCCTTAAAATTTCAAAACATGCCCAATGGCCCCTCCCTCAACTTCCTTCGAGCTCCCAGGATCCCAATTCTTCTCCTCCCCTTTCAGTAAGTGCTACTTGCCCCTGAATTCTACCTCCTTGAAAACTCTTCTGAGAGACTTCTTCAGTCATCTCCTTTCTCGGAAGAACCTGAGTCCAATGTTTAGACTTGTGATATCAGGGAGGGGTGCGTTTTCATTCTAGCTATTTCATAACTCACTTAATTCTAATTTTAATCCTCAAAAGGTGACAATGGCTTCATTAGTGCTTCACAATAAGAAGTCAGGGCACTAATATTTTACTTTACCAAATAGCTTCACAGAAGTTCCTTGGGACAAGCCCGTCTGTTTTTCACAGAATGTGAAATGAGTACTTCTTAAACAGGTAGATACCGTAGGCAGGCCACGGGCAGGTTTGGTTGTTGGGTGTGATTACAAACCTCCTTATTTATTCAGCATTAATGAAGCTCTCCAATCATTGACACAAACATTATCTCATTGGTTCTCACAAGGGACAAGCCACCTAACATATTTCTATTGGTGTGACCATTGCTTCCGACCTCAGAATGGCTCAGTTTATTGGTGTGGCCCAAGTCTTATCTAACATGTGTAAGACTATAAAGCCCTTGAAGTCCACATTGTGTCCAGTCTGGGATAGTCCTGACCGAAGCATCAGGGGTTTTCTGAGACATGTGTTTCTGTCACAGGAAGGAAGAACATGGGGAAGAGAAAGTGATGGTGAAAGGGAGGAGAGAAAAATGTTGTAATTCTCAGACCAGCCAAAGCTTCTTTGCAGGATGAAGAGCTGGATTAAATTTCCACCTATGGTCACTTTCACCCTCATGCACCAGGGCTGATTTTGTGTGATGCCACAGGGAGAGGTCAGAGATGACAGGGGGTGGGGCGGGGGGCATCAGGAAGGAATCTGCTGGCGACTGGGACTTGAGTGTGCACCGATGGAGACAGTGAAAGTCTCCCCTCCTCAGGAGACTGGGCACGTGCTCACAGCTGCGGCAGTCATCTCGGTGGCCCCGCACACCTCCCTCATTCCCATTAAGTAATGACTGAATACTCCCGATGTGTTCTCATCCCTTAGCAGACAAGCTCTTCAAACCCAGGCTCCCAGCTTTCCCTGAGGCCCAAAGGGAAGGGGGCAAAGCTACCTTCCACAGAACCTCTCTTTAGACATGGCTGACCACGGCCTCCAAGGGGCTCTCTCCTCCTGGCTTCTAAAGCCCTTCTTCCTTCCTTATTTTCCTCCTACTCAATTTCTGCTTCCTTTACTGATTCTATCTACCTGTTTCCCTTGAAAAAGTTAATGTTCTCAGAGGCGAACTCCATGGCCCAGCCCTCTCCTCTCTCTTCAGTCTTTCCCTTGGAGATCACAGAAGGGGAATCACCTCTCCTCCTGTTGTGACTGGAGAGTCACACCCGTACTGCCCAGGCTCCTTTTACCCAGCTCAGCCTTGTCCTCCAGTCCAAGCTCGGTTCCTCTTCGTGTGGTATTCCTAAACACTACTTTGCATCTGCCCTCTTCCAGCTCAACACTTCCACCCCCAATTCCTAACAACAGCTGTGTTTCCCTCCTAGACAGTATCTCAGGCAAGCTTTAGTCTGATATCAATGTCTGCCTTTTTCCAATGAGAAACCTGAAGTTCACAGAATCTTATCAGCAGTTGAAGTTTTCACAGACAACCGAGGAGACCAACTCTACTTCTGACTCCCAGTGCCTGTCTGTTATTCAGAGTGTCCCCCTGGGCAGCCAGTCTCTCCCCTTGGACCGCTGTAATATAGATCACCAACACCCTCCACGAACCCTCCGCTCCACAATGCGCTAAACCTCCTTCATTCTTTTCTTGCCTAAAGGTCTGAGCTGAAGTTCCCACTAACCCCTCATGACATATGAACACTCATCCTCTGAACTGTTCTCATCCTAAACTGCTTATCATGCAGTTTGTCCTGTGAATGCACATGTGCTGTATGTGATGGCCTGAACCGGAAGTTCTTAGAGGGCAGGGCCCTCCGTGCAGACAAGCACGCGCGCACGCACACACACACACACGCACCTGTGCTCCCTGAGCTCCAAAGAGGAGGTACTAACTCAGTCAACACTTGAGTGTTGAAGGTTCAGGGAAGGTGCAGTGATTTAGGGTGAGAGGCTACACCCTGGAAGTAAACACTGAACTGTCTGTAGCAAGCAGAACAGCCTGCAATTCTGCAGAAACCTCTGGTCCCCAGCTCCTAGCCTAGCTGAGTGGACCACATGGTAACACACACCTGGGTCAGGAGAGCTGGCGCCAAGCACAGATGGCCTGTCAAACTGGAAGGAAAGTTCCTGAGTTGCTTATTCTGTTTTTGACAGTCAACCCTGAATTGGGCAAATAAGGCCTTAAGACCTCAGGAGCCTAAGGCTGTAATGGTCATTCTGTTTAGTGACCTCTTTGCTTCACTACTTCACCTTAAGAAACTTTGCTCATATTTATCAAATTAAATCTTATTTGTCACTAAAAGTGTTTTTCAGTCTAAGTCTATAGACAATACACTATATACACAAACACAAAGTCCCTTACAACTTGAAAACCGTAGGTACCACCAGGTACCAGCCCAATAACACAGGCTCTGCACAGTCTTAGAGTCTAGACCAGCAGCCCCTCAGCCATTTAGTGCCCACTCAGCATTCAGTCACTCAGGGCACATGGCACCTCTATGTCTAGCTTTTCTGCAGGGGTTTTAAGCCCTTTGAACAAGCTTTAAGCAATCGTCTTATTGTTTTTATATCTTATCTGCAGCTGGGGGAGCAGTAGGCTGCAGCCCCACAGCCATTTCCTGAAAAAGTATGCGCCTGACTCTCAAAGGCACCCGGGCCCGAGGTGCCCAGGGACAAGGAGGCTGCGGGATGCCCATCTGCTCCTGCATCGGCATGTCTGGTATCTGCATACTGACTCCCTTCCCACCCACACACATGCACACCTTCTCACCCAGGAAGACAGTCCCTGCCCAGCCAGCACCCTCAGCGGCCAATTTTCCTGAATGATGTTCTCAAAGGAATGAAAACAAGTGAGCTCACTGTTTAATTGCCTCTCAGTCCATCACTTTGAGAACCAGGGATCTAATAGGCTCTATTTGCAGAGGTAAAGTTGACTTCACAATGCCTCATCTTTTACTCTCCTAAGTTCCCCCAAAAGGTAGTGAGTGACACTTATACAAACAGATCTGTCCTGTTTCAAGGCAAACCCATGCAAAAATCCAGGGTGCTCAAATTTACATTTGCGTAAGTGAAAAGGCTAGACAAAAGACCTGCTAGGTTGCTTTTAACTCTAAATCATGGTGATTCTACTTGTATTGTTAAGAATCATTTTAATTATAAAAGTCTTCTCACTGCAGATCTTACTTAAATATCACAGATACAATCAATGATTTGATTTTTAAAGTAATTCAGTTAACACTATTATTTTTAGGCACAATCCACTAAATGAAGAGAGGTACACAACCATGTTAATCTCATTGTTTCCAAGGTTGTTAGCATCTTTCTCATACAGATGGAAACCTTGACACTTTGTAGCAAGCCCAGCTTCCCGCATTATTCCAAAATGAAATCACTGGGTCCTGAGATTTCCCAGCCCTCCTGCTTTCTCTTCCACCCACTCATTTCTTGCCTACTTCCTGGATTACCAACAGCCAGGAGCAGGGGATTTAATCATCTGTGTTACCCTGATTGTCCATGGCACCATAATTACAGGACAAGAAAGGTGTGATGCATTTCAGTCTGATGAGAATTTCAGAGGTGAGGAAGAAAAGGCCCTAATATACATAAGCTCACAGAGCTGGGGGTGCCAGGGAACACCAGGTTATTAGTGACATCCACTGTGGAGGACACAGCTGGGCACAGACCTCTAACCGGATTGTGCACTTGTAGTCCTTGTCAGCACACCTCATGCCAAGGCCAATGACTACATACAAGGAAACATAATCGCATCGAAGTCTGGTGTTTTCAAGCATAGGCTGTACCTTTCACAGTATGTATGACATCAAGGTCAGCAGCACAAGTGTCATGCATCTCATCAAAACTGAACACTGCTTTCCTTTCCATTCTCTCTGCAAGGCAAGGGCTGGAGAAGGGGAAAAAGGGGAGAAAACTGGTACAATAACGCTTAGCAGCGACTACTATTATATAAGCTGCCACACCACGTGACGTTAAAATTTGAGGACACTACATGGTGTGGCAGCCTATATAATCCAACTGGGCATCTTGATGATTGAAAAGAACATTAATAGGTCACCACCATGGAACTACTGAACTTTTCTATGATAAATGCTCTACCCAGTGTTGGTCCCATTCCTTCCAGTGGGAGTCCCTACTTTTTGTCTCCCTGAAGAGTTAAAAGCTCCAGCAGGTTGGGTGATGCTGACTTTAAGGTCCCTGGAATGTTCTGCAAGCCAGCAGGCGGGCACAATGTGCCTGGGGGCTAGCCTTCAGGCATTCCTCTTTCCTGGCACTTGACTGACCTTAGTCACTTGACTCACAAGCTGGTCCATCAAAACAGACTTTCTGAAAACCCACTAGGGAACTGGGGACCCAGGTATGGCAGACAGATAGACTCAAGGTAACCTGGAGCTCAGAGAAACTTCTGCAGGAGCACTGAGGAACAGGTTAAGGGCCTGTTAAATGATCTTGAAACCAAAGTGGGGCTATAATTGAGAGTGCAAAGGCCTGTTCATATTCCCCTCAAAATTAATGTATTATTAAGAGATATGATGAATGAACCGAGCGGAACACAACTGTGCTGAGAATCACACACTTGTACCCATATACACCTTGAAGATTTTAAAGAAACTTGAAACTCCATGGATACTACGAAGTCACCCAGTTGTATTAATATAACACACATTAACTGAACCTCGTTTCACATCAGTGACCAGGAAAGTCCATACCCTCTATTCTTAAGCTGGCCACTGCCCTGGGAAGTGAGGTCCCTCTCTTATCCCACAGGTACTTGGGTCCCTCTCTGCAGCAGGCTCCAGGTATCACCTATGCCATGAACAGCAGAGAAAGAGGCAGGGCCTGGGCTCTTCTCTTTGCCTCCAAGACACATGGTCTCTCCACTCCTGGTTTCTCAAACTGGGGTACTAGCAGACATAGGACCACAGAGAGCATCCTTCTGAGTGCCAAGCTTACCTGAGGAGTGGGTGGGCAGCTTATGGATATTCATGGAAGCATTGTGTCAGGGTGGAAACCTCAGACTCTGTGGTCAGTCAGACTTTGTTTTCATCCTGGTTCCACCTTTACTAGCTTTGTAGTTTTAGGCACTATTTTTAATCCCACTGAACCTTAGTTTTCTTAACTGTTATGTGTAATTAACACAAAGGGTTACTATCTAAGTATTAAATGAGATAATATGCACAATCATATCCTTAGCACTATGTCTGGCACACTGAAGACCTTAATACATTTTATATTCAAAATAGTTTCTTTAACTTCTGGTCAAGATGGCAGGATAGGCAGACATGGCTTGCCTCTTCACACAACCACTATAAAACTACAACTAAAATATAGAATGACCATCACTCAGAACCAACACAAATTGAGTTGAATAAACGTCTGACAACTACAGAATTAAAGAAACCACATCCATCTAGATTGGTAGGAGGGCACAGATGCAGAACAGGCTGGTCCCATATCCATGTGTGGTGGCTAAAAATTCAGTAGAGATATCTCAGGAATGAGAGGTCCCAGCCCCACACCAGGCCCCCCAGCCTAGGGTTCCAGTGCCAGGAAGATAAGTCCCTACAACTTCTGGCTGCAAAACTCAGCAAAACCCAGTGGGGACTGAGTCAGTGGAAGAAACTGCTAGAGCCCCAAGCTTGGGGCTCTTAATGAACCCACACATGGACTTACCTACTCAGACTCACTCCCTCTAGGCTCTGGAGCCATGGAAGCAGCTTGAATGGCATGTAGTAGGAGGCTAAGGTGTCTGGCATCAAGGTGAGCAGAGGCCACTGTCGTTTTTCTGGGCTCTCTCCCCACAGACCCAGCAGACTGGTGCCGTATTTGAAACTCCATCAACCTGGCTAAAACTGTTTGACTGCCTAGGAGATCCCCAGAGACTCTGCTCCACCCAACTTACAGACCCACCTAAGCTGCTTTTCCATAGGATCAAACAAGCAGTAGCTGGCCTCAGTGAGCCCCAGGCCCAGAACCAGCAGCCTAGATTCATGGCTTAGCCTCCCCTGGGAATCACCAAACCCAGTAGGAGTAGCAGCCATCTCAGATTGCATTATAGCTCAGGCAGGGTGACCCTGGGCAAAACACAGGTGAGGGCTGATCTTGGCCTGTGCCACCCAGGAAACCCCAGAGCCAGCACACCCAGTGGACAGCTACAGACCATGTCAGAGCACCACCATCCTGCCCCTGCACAGCTGATCCTCCACAGAGGGCAGAGGTTGGAGGTCAGTGATCACACCCAATCCTTGCAGTGACTGGCCTGGGTAAATCCCTCCCATTGATCTGCCAACAGCAGCCAAGTCTCAACTACAAGAGGAGGGTGTACTCAGCCCACACAAAGGGCTCACCGTGAGTCCCCAGCTTCAGTGATAGTGGAGGCTCTGCCACTGGACCCTACAGGACACCTACTACATTAGGCCACAGTTCCAAGACATGGAGTCAAAGCGGCTCTACCTAATATGTAGAAACAAACACAGGGAAGCTGCCAAAATGAGGAGGCAAAGAAATATGGCCCAAATGAAAGAACAGATCAAAATTCCAGAAAAAGAGCTAAATAAAATGGAGATAAGCAATCTATCAGATACAGAGTTTACAACACTGGTTATAAGAATGCTCAAAGAACTTAGTGAGGAACTTAACAGCATAAAAAACATCCAGTCAGAAACAATGGATACACTAAATGAAATAAATTTACAGGGAAACAACAGTAGAGTGGATGAAGCCAAAATTCAAATCAATGATATGGAATATAAGGAAGCACAAAGCAACCAATCAGAACAACAAGAAGAGAACAACAAAAAAAATGAGGTAGTATAAGCAGCCCGTGGGACAACTTTAAGCAATCCCACATTCGCTTCATAGAAGCGCCAGAAGGAGAAGAAAAAGAGCAAGAAATTAGAAATCCATTTGAAAAAATAATGAAAGAAAACTTCCCTAATTTGGTGAAGGAAACAGACCTGCAAGTCCAAGAAGCACAGAGAGTCCCAAACAAGATGGATGTAAAGAGGCCCACTCCAAAACACACCAGAAGTAAAACACCAAAGGTTAAAGATAAAGAGATGGCGGTGTGGGGGGAGGAATGGGTGAAGGGGATTAAGAAGTACGAATGGGTAGTTACAGAACAGCCATGGGGATGTAAAGTACAGTACAGGAAAGGGAGTAGCCAGAGAACTTACACACATGACCTGTGGATATGAACAAGGGTGAAGGATTGTCTGAGGGAGCGGGGGGATGCTGAATGTAGGGGAGCAAAGGGGGAAAAATCAGGACAACTGTAATAGCATAATCAATACAACATAATTTAAAAAAAGGTTTCATCATATCATATAATCTCATTTTAAATAAATAAATTAATCTGATCTTGCTTTATTAGGCGCTTCTATATGAGAGGCCCTAGGTCATACACCAAGGATTCAGGAAAAAAGAAAAAAAGTGCAGATCTTGTTGTCAAAAATCTCATAACAAAGTAGAGGCAAAGGAAAAGAAAATTAATAACCATATCCATAAGACATGGCGCAACTGAAGGAAGTATAGGGTGTTATGGGAACTCTCTGAAAGAGTATCCACTCCAAACTCGGTCTGGTTGGCAACATGACCCCCACTGAGGAGAGGCAAGAGAGTGATCCCAACAAAGGAAACAGCATTTGTTGATGGAACAAGGAAGTAAATAAAAGGGCAACACCAGGGTTGGATGGAGCAGTCCTGTGGCGTGGTGGATATCTATTGTTGGTTTGGTGATCCACGTCAGAACTCTCTTCCTATTTCTGGAGAAGCCCTTGTTCCCCAAGTGGTGGGAGGAGTAAGGCCCCTCTCTCCCACTACCAAAGCTAGAACCAGAAGTTCCCTCTCCCATGGGCAGTGAGAGGTAGGTATACAATCTATGATGAATCAGATGGTATATTTCTGGGAATTTTGAATGTCAAGGATGACCAAATATTCAGCCACATCTGGAGTCCCAGCAGTGACAGAACTGAAAAATACAAAGGAGGGGAAGGCCTTGGTGAGTTCCTTACCAGGCAGTTCTTGGGTGTGTCCTTGGCTGCATCTCCTGACACATTTTCAGAAGATGTGTGAACTGCCTTTCTGTGGATGTGTAACCTACCCAGTATACTCTCAATAAATTTCTTCCGCTTATGACAGCGGTAATCAATTTCCATTTCTGTACCCAATGACAGAGGTAGTTTTATAACCATTAGGGTACAAATGCTGAGGGCTCAAACCAGGAAGAGATGGGGGAGATGAAGTGAAGGAGATACATTCAACAGATAGTGAGGAGAATAAAGTGCCGGGTAGAAGCCAAAGATAAAGGGTCATGGGTAACTTGTGGATTTGTAGTTTGAAGCCCAAAAGACCAAAAATCAGTAAAAATACAAAAGAAGTACCAAATTTGTGAAGAGTAGAAAATAATGGGCTCAGTTTACACATATTGAGTTTGAGGTACCTGTGTGACGTTCAAAGTATGTTATGCACCAGGCTGCAGGCTGTGCAGGGGGCTCTGAGAAGAGCCTAGACAGGAAGGCTAGGAGATTAGAAAGCAACAGCTGGAAAAAGGACGGGAAATCGGGAGAGTGTTGTGCCTTATGAACCAAGGAAGGGGTTTAGGACTGCAGGAACACTGGTCTCCTAGGGTCAAATGCTACAAAAAGGTCATGTAAGATCAGGACAAAAATATGAATGCTGGATCGCTGGTGGTTTCAGCACCTGGGAAGACACTGGTGACTTTGGTGATTTCAGTGGAGTGGTAGAGAAAAGACTTCCGTGGGATGAGGGATAAGACAGAGAAAGTAGGGGCCATGCAAAAGTGTTTTCTTTAAAGGGTTCATTTTAAAGGCCAGATAAATGTCTTAAATTAAACAAAATATTCAGGCTTACCCTTTAAAAATGGGGATCGTTCATTCATTTTATAAAATGTTGAATGATCACCTGTTACTACGTGCAGAATAAAACAGACATGGTTTTGCCCTGAAGAGCTTGTGGTTTAGAGAAGAGATGTTAAACAGAGTGGTGAGTGCTAGCGAGGAAAGGAAGAGGTGCTCTGAGAAGGGAGAGTAAGGGACCCTAACTTATGTTCAAGATTCAAAAAAACTTCCAACCAGGGAATGATCAAGAAAAGGGGTCAAGTGGGGAGAACAATATTTCAGGCAGAAAGACCAGCAAGTGCAAACACCCCGAAGGAGGGAGCTTGAGCACGTCTACACACAGGAGAGAAGGAACCAGGGAAGACATGAGGCGGACTGGTGCGGTGAGGAGCCCGAGGTGGAAGGAGTGGTCTTCCGCAGTGAGAAAGACACACACCTGTTCCATAGATGCTGGGAGGGTGGGTGTAGGTGAAGGTGAGCCTATCAGTCTGGAAGCAGGAAGCTGAGAGAGTTGTCTAATGGCTACTGTTCTTTGTGAAGTAGGGCTGGTGAGGCGTGAACAACCTGGCCACGCGGTGGTGGGAAACGCTACTATGGGCAATGGAGGTGGAGCTGGACTCACTCACAGCTCAACCCTTACTCTTTTCCAAGTCCTCTCAAGGCAGCCCCTCCTTACAACGGATTCCTCCCTTTCTGGTACCAAAGCTTCAATAACCAGGGCAAAGGAATCCTGGATATCAGGATGCTTAGCGCTAGAAAGGTCCTCAGAGATCTTAACTGCCATTCATTTTTCCTACTACCTAATTAAGTAATTTACTCAGCAGAAAACAACTAAATGCCAAAAACATGACCATTGACCTATCTCCTCAGGAAGCCCTCATCTATAGGAAACTGTTGGTATCTTTCCTTTTAATGGCTTCCCTTTTAAAAATAAAGTGGGTTTCTTCCTTCATTTCTCTTGCTTTTCTATCATTTTATGCCTAAATATCTTAAATTATTCAGCTTTTAATCAGGTGAGACCCAGATTATTTTCCTCTGTGTAATACTCAAGCACGATCACATATTCATTTGTAAGCAGACAAAATTAAATCAATTCTTGAGGAGGTGGCTCAGGATGGAAGTTCAGCACTCCTGGCATGGAGTCAACTACGTCCCAAGCTATGAAGGCTTAACAATATCCCCAGTCATTTGCTTCTACATTCACAAATATGTTGGCCTCCAAGGGCCTCTGAATCTGACTTGATATTTTTTTCAGATTCAACCCCAAACAAAGTGTACTGGTTTCACACTGCAGTTCAGAATAGTGACTTGAAAATATCTCCCATCACAGCAAATGAGGCATGAAGCATCTGAAGACAATTTTCTTGCAATGTGGACATCGTAAAGAGCTTGTGGTGATCTCACACTGAATGGGATACATAAGTCCCCAGTAGAAAAGCAAACGCTAAGGAGAGGGGAAAGGAGTAAAAAGGATAGAGTAAGATGCTATTTACACAGCATGGCTCCTTTCATAGACATCTGATTGGTGGTTCTAGATCTCAGACAGTAACCAGCCCTGCAGGAGCTTCCCGGGACATATACAAGCACACACACACAACACGTGCACACAGACGCTCATCCTTCATCTCCTGGCAGAAGCTACAGTGATTCCATCTGTTAATAAAGTATTTGATGGATCTCCCTTAAGAGTTATTTCAAATCCTACCCTAATTGCCATCAGTTTACAACTCTAGCACCTCATATTACTTTAAAAGTAACATTTTGGGCTTTCTGTAAGAAGCATGGAGGCTAGACAATTTGCTGCTGATGTGAGAATGAAAATGACAAGTGGAGGGAAAATGAGGAACTAGCAGGAGGGGGCCATTAAGGGGCCCCTTAACACTCCTTTTCAGGGTCACAGCCAGAGAACTGGGGAGGAGGGAAGAATGTGGATGCTGCTAGAGAAATGTATAATACACTTTTGGATGTTGTTTTTCCACTTTCTCCCCTCTCCCTTTTTACCCAAAAGAAAGAAAAAACATGCTTGGGAGAAAATACCAATTTAAGTGCTACTTGTCATTGATGAAGTTCACCACTGGGGTGACAGAAAGAGACTTTGGGGTGATGGGCGTACAACACAGTGTGCAGATGTTTTCTTGGGTTGTACATTTGAAACCTATATAGCAATAAATTTGATAAAGTAAAATATATAAATGAAACAGTTCACCATTGGATTCTCTCAGCCCATTTCCTCTCTGCCCTTCCTTCTTCAACTACTTTTGACTTACTATAAACTGCTGCTAAAAAGACAGAAAAGTATCCATCATCAGGATGGAGGCCAAGGCAAAGAAATGTTAATCCCCCAAGTTCCACATCAAGCTCAGGAACAATGCTCCTGGCTGTCATTTTTATCCACGGCAGCCCCATATTTCCATTAAACAAGCCTCTTTTTTTTTTTTTTTGACTGCTTAAAAAGGCATAAAAAGGTAAACATCAGTCCACGGAGATGACATTAGGAAACACGGAGCTTTGCTTTGGGAGGGGAATCAGAAAAAGACAGGAGACGGCAACTTCCAAGGGCTCTCCCTCACTGATAGCTACCAAAGGGAGAAGAAATGAGGGGGGACTCCTTTCTGCTTCTCAGGCTGCTGGAGCTGCTGCCATGGACCTGAAATTTACCAGTTGGCCAAGAGGCTACTTGAAAAGAAAAGGAATTTCACAATCTTGAACATGTCACTCCCTTACTCTCTGATTTTGCCCAACTATCCCTACTGCCACCCCCATGTACAAGATTACTTTTGTATACACAAAGCTTCAGGAAACAAAGCATACAAACACTCGCACACAAATAAACTCCACGTACTAACACCAACGTATAATTGTGTTTTGGTTGGAGCTTTTCCAGCCTTGTCACCCGTTCTCTGTTAGGAGTAAATGAAACCCTTTGCTTTGGCAAAGTTAGAAACAGACAAAGTTAGAAACAAACTCTCCTCAGTTTCAAGCTGCACAAGGCTCCAGTCATATCTCTTCAGCCCCCAACAAAATGAATTCGCTGCCGAAAAGCCAGCAAGGAAAAAAAAATATTTCCCAAATAGCTTTCACTTCTCCCCCTCCCTCAGCTTCCCCTTTTGGCCTGAAACACACAGGGTTTCCAACTTCTGAAGCCCTTTTCAAGAGACCCTCGACTCCACCAGGGGACCCGGCTGTGGGCTGTCCCGAAGCAGGCGGCGCTTTTCCAAGCACATTTATTTTGCATTCTCGGGGGCACTACTGGGGCCGTTCAGTTTCCAGAGAAATCTGAAAAGCAGACTGTAGTGGGCTGGCTGAGCGAGGTCTGACTCTGCCTCCCACCCGTGTACAGGATTCGGCAGATGCAGCTCCAGTAAAGCCATGAGGGAGCAGGGAAAGCGAACAAAATACGCGCCGCTGACTATGATACTTTCATCCGCTCCCCTACTACGCCCTTCCTCCACATTCCTCCGCAAAAGTTGGCCAGCCCCTGAGAAATCAAATCATACCTTCCTTGGATTCTTCTGCTTCGGAGTGCATGGTGTCAGGGTCACCCGCCTTCTGGAGCGATTACCTCTGAAATTGCACTTGGACCCGCCACAAGTTCGATCCACAGCCAAAACCCAAACACGATGGAAAATAAAAGGAAGAAAAGCCACTAAAATCAAAACCTCCCCGGGGAGGGAGGGAGGGCTGGTTCTGTGCAGGGATTTTAAGGGGGAAAGTTCTGCAAGAGTGACGAATCGCGTCTCAGCTGGGCGGCAGGAGTCCGCCCCCAGGGCAAGAGCAGCAGCGCTTCCCAGGGCGTAGGCAACCTGGCAGGGTCGGTGGGGCCGGTGGGCCGGCCAGGGGCGCACGCAGGTGGGGAGGAGATCCAGACCACAGCCTGACTCTCGGAGAGGACAGCAGAGGGGTGCCGCAGGCAAACAAAACTGAGGCAGGCTGGGCCAGTCAAATACATGTGCAATAAAGGGGAAAAAGGGCTCATTTCAGCGTGCGGTGCAGAAATAGTAAATGCATTAGCTGTAAAAGAAATACTTCTGAAACTTTGGGTTACATTTTGACGCCCATTTAACTTTCCTTGTGTTGGGGATCTTATATGCCAAAAATTACAGACTTAAAGCTGCTCGGTTCTATACATTATTTATTTATTTATTTATTTATTTTTTAAAAGTAACGTGGATATTGGTCCATGTGACTGGAAGGACCTGCTTCACAAGCCCAAGAGGAGGGCCTTTTGAACAAAATGGGGAGGCTGTTCCAGCCTCCACCCCTTACCTTTGCTGGAGAAAAGCAGACAAGACGGCTTACTCATTCTGTGTAACTGGGGCGAGCACTCTACTGGATGAGCTTGACTGCCCTACAGTTACTCCAAAGGGCCATCCTCAGAGGGAGAGCGCCATTCCCTCCCCAGCTACTCATTGCAACCCTGGATAAATTCCTTCAAAATGCCAAAGGCAGGGTCGGGTATGCAAAATGCTGACAGAATAGAGGCTGGAGAGCACTGGGAACAAATCTCAATTCTGCCCCCTGGTTAACCCGCAGCCTCCTACAATTGGCTGAGAGGAAGGCGTTTTTGCTTTGTAAAGCCTTGGTTTATACTTCGGAGAAGTGGGGACAAGAGCTGCCATGAAATACCTGACTCGTGGAGAGATTTCACTGAGCACTGGTTTTATTGCCAATCTAAGGCGAAAAGTCCTCAAATAATACGCTCAAAAGACTGATTAGGAAACTGTGAGAAATGTTTTATTCTTTTAACAAATTTATTTTCCAGCTGCTTTTTTGTCCTCATTTCCCATTTTTATGTCAGGGGAGGGAGCCCGAGAGGAAAGGCACCATGATAAACTTAATAAAAAGGACATATTGAAGGTAGGGATTTAAAGAGTCTGAATTAAAATTTAGTTCTGTCATTTATTATTTGTTTGACCTTAAGCAAATTCCTTAACCTCTCTGAGCCTCCCTTTTCTCATCTGGAAAACGAGGATAAAAACAGTATTATTTATTTCACAGATTTATGTTTGGTATTAAATAAAGTAATATAAACAAAATGTTATTTGAAAACCATAAAGTACAATGCCCATTATTACAAACTATCACACCATTAAAAGTAAATTTTTGTAATATATATTCAGGTTTTATTTCAATAATGAGTTTGAACAGAAAAAAGGTGTTTATGCTATTCACAAGCAGTGAAGGCTATTATAAATATTACTATAAGGCCTAGATATTAAATCCCTTCCAACTGCTGAATGATTCTAACATGCCTAAGACCCCAAGCAGAACTTGATCTCAATGTCACGGAAAGGGAACGATAATGAGAGGAAGACATAGCTATTCAGAGAGGAGAGGAGGGGAGAAACATCTGGAAAATATCAGTATTGTAGAGCCTTCCGGAAACTGACCTCACCACCAGAAGGGTAACAGGCTGCACCCGTCTGAAAGCTGTGGTACACTGTGTGTGCCCTAGGCGGCACGTCCAGGGGTAGGACCTGCTAAGATGTGTACCTCTACCCAGTAACCTCAGGTGTACGGAGGAGATAGGAGGATCATTCTGAACCCAGAGAAATGCTCCCTCACCAGTCAGAAATGACCTTTCCTGTCCTGTCCAAGGAAAGGACATTCTGGGAGCCCCCCACCACCATCTGTCCTTGCCCTCCCTCACAGCAGCCCAGCTGTCCACCAGGAGCCGGCAGGATCTCACCAGGGCTGCACACTGCATGGATAAGACAGCTCCCATGCATCTGTAACTGGAGAAAGATGTAACACCTTTTCTAGGTGATAATTATGCAAAATCAGACAACCCAAATTCCAGGCCCCATCTGCCACAGGCAGAACTCACTTTCAACCTCTTCTTTCAGCAACTGTCCCTCAAAGAATTCCTTATTAAATGTCCTTCCGCAAGTCCAATTATGTAAAAACCACATAAGGTGTATCAAAATACATGTCCTTAATGTCCTACTTGTTTTTCCACAGGGTTCACAAAAAGGCCTTCAGCCCTGCTCAGGTTATCCAAGGAGAACAACTGCTGAACGAACAGTTCGAACGCTGCTATGTCAGCCTTGAAATTCAATTTAGAATCATTTCAGCAGCTCTGGTGATCTTTGAACATTCACCATGATCCTCGGAAAGCTGGAGAGAAACTTAATGCCCTGATCTAGCTGAAATGCAAGGACTGCTTAGCTTATTTTTTAAAAAATTACATGTGGATAAGGATGCTCCTCAGTCACCTGCATAACCTCAAAGCTCTCCATCTGCCCTGGGCACCATGCCCCACCCTGCAAAATGGTGACAAAGGGCAGCTGGTTCTCTGGGGCTTCCAGACATGTACTAGGTCAGTCACTTCCTCTTGATTTTGCACTGCATTTATTCAAAAGTGGATTAGTTACCTTTTAGCCCTAGTGAATGAGGCTAGTACATCATAATGATTTGTCTCCTGCAGGTGGAGCCTGTTCACTCTTGTATGTTTAAGAAACACTTCAACATCACTTAGTGTGACTTGGAATATGCTTGGAAGTCATACCGACCACCTATTATGGACAACCTGATACAAAATAGCAACTAAGATAGCAACATTTTTCATTTAATACCATACTTCTTTTAAATACTATGTTGAACTCCTACCGGAATATAATAACGAATTTCCCACCTTCTGTGTCAAGACGGGAGAGTTAAAATGCTGGCTAAGATTCTAATTTTTTTTTCAGTCAGTCATTATCAAATATTCATATGTGGCACAGGAAAAAAGGGCTGGCTTATGTGGAGCTTACTGGCATAATTTTGGTAATTTTGACCACAGACAAAACACTCAACCTTCTCTGTCACCTTGGTTCTAAGGAAGGTTTATTGCTAACACATCTAACCTGAACTTTATCACAGAGCAACAGAGAAATCTCCTCTTAAATTGTACCTCAAAAAATATGTTAAAAAAAATATCTGAGCTTTTGGGCTTTTTGCTTACAGCTGCCCAGACATCTCTTGAGAATGGGGGAGGTCAGCAAGTTTCCAGACTCACACAAATGAAAAGACCAGCAGGGCTGGGAAGAGAAGGTGCAGTTTATTCAGGAGGAATGACATCCTCTGCTCACATTCAGGAATGGTATACATTCTCTGCAGTGAAAAATACTGAGCATCTCTGTGAGTTATAATACATACCTAGCCTTCTAGGTCATTAAGAACCCCAGGTCACAAAAACAGCCATTTCATCCACATTTTTATTACTACCTTGCTGATTAGAGGCTGGATCTGTACATTAGCATTGTTTATACTTGGTATGAAAAGTAGCTTTCTTCTATTTGACTTTGAGGCTTTCCTCAACTTTTCTTGTATTATGTCTATTCCTTTGATAACTTTCTGAGTGCAGGTCTTCTTTCACATCCTTGGTTAGATTTATTCCTAGGTATTTTATTCTTTCTGAAGCAATTAGAAATGGAATTATTTTCTTAATTAGCCTTTCTGATAGTTCACTATTGGCATAGAAAAATGCAACTGATTTCTGGACATTAATTTTGTATACTGCTACTTTATTGAATTCATTTCTCAGTTCTAGTAGTTTCTTGGTGGAATCTTTAGGGTTCTCAATGTACAGTACCATGTCATCTGCAAATAATGACAGTTTATATCTATAACTTTGAAAGGCTTAGAAGACTTCCATAATCTATATATAAAGTTTGTTTTCAGTCTCTCTCCTCACTGTGGGAAAGATCTGTGTTCTCAGTCTCACCTGGTTGGGGCGGCAGGCTGTGCATCTTTCTCATCCTTCTCAGACATTCTGTTGCACTTAACCTTCCGAAATAGAGGCGGGGCTGAGGGGGTGTCTCCCCATAACCCCTACCTGGCCCAGGTGATCTCACTCTCCTTGCCTTAAGATTTACTTACCAGAACTGGAGAAGGGGACACTCAAATGACAGCAGAGGTCACTTATGTACCTTCTCAGGAGCCATGCCCTGTGCCTCAAGAGATCTTATGATTACGAAATGCTGGGTACTGGGTTAAGGTTGGGGGGTTCGCGGCTGGCGGAATACAGGGCAGAACTGCTGTGAATGAGGGAAGAACACTGAATGTGGAAATGGGAGAGGGAGAAAGCTGCCTCCAGGGCCCTGCCTGGTAGTTTCAAGTTTGTTGTAGGTAAACCTTCTCCTCAGTGACATCTTCAGTAGATCCTCCAGGCTCACTAATGCTCTGAGTGTGAGTGCAGAATTCCGAGGGACAGGAAGAAGTGACATTCAAGGGGAGCACGCACATGGGGACCACAATATATCAGGAATGCAGTTGTTTCCCAGGCTTTCAGTGTTTGCTTTTATTTCTCTCCTAAGAAATCTTCCTGGCTAAAAAGTTTTTAATAGATGATTAAACACACGCACACACACACATACACACACACTTACACATTCAAAATCAGGTCTGAAAATATTATCTGAAGAATTTGGGACATGTGGTCTTTCTTTTATAATACTTAACAATAATGCCTTCCATTCATATAGGCTTCATTCAGACTTCCCAATTAGCTCCCTTGGGTCACCATACCCATTTTACAGACATGTAATTAAAGAAAGGGAGGCTATGATTTGCTCAAGGTCACATAACTAAGTAGTAATGTTCTTTAGATTACAGTAAATGCAGTCAGTCTCGGCCTCCTGTCTCCTATATCCAGACTTTCTCACTCCATTAAACCACCCATGTAAAATTCAAGTCCTTTATTTTACACAAGAATAGCTCAAAGAGTGCCATACTGGGCAGTCTCCAAAGCGCCGGAGCTGCGTAGTTCTGGCCCAGACTGCTAAGATCGCTGTGTTCGAATGCTCCGTTCACAGGCGCAGGTTACAGTTATTCTATTCCTGATAGTCAGTGCTTTCAATAAGCTATAAATCCAGTAGCTTCCATTTATTCAGATACAGGAAACTATAAATGTTTTTTTTAAACTAAGAGTTGGGTCAGGACGCTAATTAACCCTTCTGATGTGAAGCTGTCAGGAGCCTGCAGAAGAACACTCCTTAATCAGTGAGACTTGGGCCTCCATGAGCCCTGGAAGCACTGCCTCATTCGCATGAGGATGTTTCCTTTTGTTTTTCCTATTCATTCTTCTCTCATTTTTCTTCTAAAAGCAGGCAAATCATTTAACCTCTCTGAGCTCTGTTTGCACACCTGTAAAATGGGGGTAATGCCACTTATTTAACAGGGCAGTAACTATAATGAAATGAGTCGAGAATGTGATTAAACACTGAAAATTATGAAGTCCCTCTTTGTCACTTTTCCAAATACTTTTCGTGAGTCAGGCCAGATTACTTTAGGCTGTGGAGAATCTATTTGGGGCTGGCCTTACTATTTGAGATACTCTTTGAGATAGGTGCGGCAATTTTATGGCATGGTCCAATGATAGAAAGGAAAAATGAAAAGACTGAACTTCTTTACTGTGTCCAGGTTAATGAGGTCAACATGGGCGTAACATGAGAGGGGCTGCAGAAGGGATACACAGGGAAGAAGAGAGGCAGGGCAGAGAACAGGCCCAGACGTTGTCACTTATGACCTACAAATCCATGGCTTTTCTTCAGAAGAGCAGCAAGAGGAAAAAGTGATCAACAAACATAGTTGCAGAAACTCAGGCTTGGCAGTAACCTTAGAGGTCATTTATTCTAATCCTCCAGCTGGCTGGTGAGGAGATCTCCTAGGCACACCACAGGCAGTCTTCATCCAAATCTCCTTGATTACCTCTATTCACAAAGACTCACTCCTTTAAGAGATGGGCCCAGCTCCCTTCTCATCATTAGAAAGGTCCTCCTCATAATGAACTGGAATTCAAGTTTAAGGGCAGTGATTGTCAAACTAAGCATTGTCTTTACTCCTTACAGCACTGAAATAATTTGGGAATGAAATAAACATACATTTGTGACAAAATTTTCTTTTTCAGTGACCTAGTGGAGACCCCCTGCTATTGGCCGACGGATTGCAGTGGAACGCGATGCGAGACAGTTTCACAACTTTGCAGTGCCAGCCACGCATCTGTTACTGATTACTGTGAAGAACCCAGAAGCAAACAGTTCTGATGGAGGTGGCAGCAGTGACGGTCACTTTTCTCTTCCATGTGCAAACTCAAAGGGGTAGAAAATGATGCCAACACAGGCTGGGTAATGGGCCCTACTTGACTGCATCTGAGCAGTTAATAGCGTTACTCAGGTTTCTGAACAGAATTTACAGTTCTGTTCAAAGAAACAAAGTGGTGCTCCATATGTGGAATTTTAGATTCCTGGTCCGAGATCTGTTTGAAAGTTTAATGCACTCCAAGATGTCATAATTTGATTTTTACACTGAGTTTCTGACTTGGGTAGGATCTCTGTGAAGTTAACCTTTGTGCCAACTAGTCACTGGTTAAGAGGCAGAGAAGACTGGGAGGCAAGGAGACAGGGCTGACCAGCCCTGCCAGGTAAACGCAGCCAAAGCTGAAACTCAACGGACAAACTCAGCAGGTGGTCAATCTGTGAACCAAAGCAGAATTTATCCAAGCAGGATTGGGGGATGGGCCGTTTTGCAGGTAGCCCAGAAAGGCATGGGCCATAGAAAAAGGCATTTTTTCCCCCATTAAGGGTCAGGTTATAAAACTTAAGTTATCCAGCTTCTCCTTAAAGAAGAGCAATAGAAATCAGTAATAGTTAAGATTCACAAAGTTGTAGACATCACCAAGATGAATGTATTTTCTGGGAAATTGCTAATATGAATAGTGTGCCTGCTCACTTCCCTAAAAAAAGGTCTTATTAAGCCCACTGGTTTCCTAGTAGAAACAGAAGATGGCTAAAAACCACCAATTTCTTAATCTAAAATATATTTCAATAGCGAAGACCCATCACATGGCATTTAACTTTTGCAAATTCAACTACATACAATCAGCCCAAAACAGGAAGAGAGAGAAAAGCGACAATCTAAATGGTGCATCAGCCACGTTCCCATTGAGTGATTTTGCGCCACAGAAGAAGCATGAGATGGAGCTGGGGATTTGCTGGTCCCTCCCTGAGTCTTGTGTCTCATGTTGCCTCTCACATTATAGGCATCTCAAGCATCTGAGAGTAAGTGCTGTGCTTAAGACTGTATTTTTTTTCAAATCACAGTGCCTCTCAAGACAAGCCAACTATTTCATCCTGTCCCAAAGAAACAGCAACCTGTTCTAATGCTAATGGAAACAATGATACAGTAAGTCTTGTATTTACTGGAAGGTGGTATGTTATTCTCAAGTCTGGTAATTCCTAAGAGGTTTTCAAAAATAATATTGATCCCACACAATTTTCACTTTACACCTCACTCCTCTGTACTCTTAACCAAATCAGCATCTTAAATTCTCATATCTTAGAGTGGTGTGGTCAGAATGCTGAAAGGGATGCACGATTTTAGACATAAGATCCCCAAACTGCGTGCCGTGGTGCTTCAGGACACTCCTGCAAACTCACAGGGGTGTTGCCATATATTATAATGTTGAGGGAAACATAGAATTATTCCACATCTCTCTGGCACGGCGTGAACTACCAATTCAAGCTCCACATTTCTTTGGATGACATCATTTCTTTGCAAAGCTAGGTTGTCTGTGGCTGCAAATATTTTGGGAAAAGTAATATGGGACAGCAAATTAGGGTGGTGGCATCCCTAATTTCAAGGTTTTAGAAGTTGTGAGGTGATCAGTAATCAATTTATTGCCTCACACCTCCAAATTCAGCCTTCATTACTGGCTGTGAGAAAAATCAGGATGGGACTTTAAATATATATATATATTTTTTTTTACCAGCACATTCAACTTTAAGCTTTGTCAGTGAAAGGAAGTGTGCAGATGTCACAGGAAGAACTTTTCCTTCCAGGCTCTGGAGTGCTCTTGCTAAAACCTCCTACATGTACACGTGGCACCTCCAGCACCTGGCACCTTCTTCAGCAACTGCCTCCTGCTGTGCCTGTTGGTCAGCACCGCCCAGCCCCCAGGAGCTTCTGCTGATGCCCCCACAGGTGTTTTTCTAGCAGAGTGCCTCCGCTGAGAAACCTCCCACAAACAGGTTTCCACAGCATCCTAGAGGGTAGATTTCCAGCCAGATCTACCAGCACAACACCACAGTGACTTCTCTGCCATTCAAGGAGCCAGCCGTCCTCACTCCAGCAAGGTCTGGATGGAAGAGAGGGGAGCTCGTGCTTGGTGCGCTATCTCAAACCCAGGGAAAGTGACAGCTCCTTCCATGTGCTATTCCTCTGTTCTTCAGAATGCTATTTCTAATGGTCAGTCCTCATCAAATATCTCCCTTTTAAAAAAATAGTTTGCTTTCTTTATTATAATTTTTAATTGTAGTAGAGTCCACATCACAAAAATTTACCATCTTAATCATTTTTAAGGGTATGGTTTAGTAGTATGATGTGCGTTTACACGGTTGTGCAATTCTTACCACCACCCATTTTCACAATGCTTTTGATTTTGCAAAACTGAAACTCTGGACCACCAACTCCTTGTTTTCCCATCCTCCCAGTCCCTGGCAACTACCAATCTACTTTCTGTCTCTGAATTTGACTGCCGCGGGCACCTCATGTAACTGGAATTACAGAGTATGCCTTTTTTGTAACTGGCTCATCTCACATAACACAATGCCCCCAAGGTTCATCTATGTTGTAGTTAAGGCTGATGTTCCTGAATAATATTCCATCTCCTGTGTGGCCCACGTTAGGTGTGTCCACTGCTCCATCGGTGGATGCCTGGATGGCTTCCACTTTTGGCTCTGGTGAGTCCTGCTACCATGAACACGGTGCAGGAAAGCCTGTGCAAGTGTTTGCTTTCCATTCTTTTTGGTTTTATTCCCAGGAATGGAACTGCTAGATCATACGGTGATTTTCTTTTTAATTGTCTAAGGAGTCACCATACTGTTTTGCTAGTTAGTGTTCCTTTACATTGAACATCCCTGTCCGAATTATCGTGTGGTTTGTCCCCTCCCTGGAGCCTGACTGATGCATGTGAGGCCCAATGGGTGCACCTATTCCATTAGTGAGCAACCGTGGAGAAGAATGAAGTGAAAACATTATTTTTTCTCTCTTTAAATTTGTTTGCATTATCTTTTCATGTGGTCACAAAGGTATTAGTAGATAATTAGTTATGAAGTTATTTGGACCTACGCATTTAATAAATGAAACTGTCTGGTATTTCTTTTGTCCTTGAAATGACTTTAAAAAAATAACAGGCATGAGTGAAGAACGTTTGGGAACCTTTGCCCCTGTCTGCATATTTCCAGCTACCTTAGGACCGGTCTGCTTGGATGGTTCCTTAGGCTCAACCTGCCTAGGAGTATCTTTATCTCTAAAGGCCCAGACAGACACCTACATACATTCCTTTAAGTGAGACCATGGGTTGAAAATTCAAGCGCCCACCAAGGCTAGAAACGCAACAATCCATATCTACCACAACTACCTGCCATCCTAGTCCCGGTACCCACGCAGGCAGCAGAGATAACCAGGCTGCGGGTGAGGCACCGAGGATGCCAGCTGAAGCAGCAACCTGTCTCTTCCAAAGAAAGCAACAGCGATGCGAGGGAGTGTGAAGGACGCTAATGATGGAAAAATCAAGAATGCGCACCTTCGCACATGGATGTGAATGATTTGAAAAGTAAGTAATCTTCAGAAATTTTAATAATTATTTTCATTAAGTGGAAATTGCTTGAAACAAACCTTATGATGACTCATAACCCCTTGTGGAGCCACACTGTGAGAACAGCTGCTGCTGGTCTACTTTTTCTGTCCCTCCCAAAGCCCTCACAGGTCTCAGTTCCCCTACGGAGGCCTGTTGTGAGCTTATACTTCCACAGTGTACATCTACTCTATTACGAGTTGATCAGTTTGATGCTAGTTGTCTTCTGAGGCGGATCTGTAAGCTATTTAAAACACAAGATTATACCTCGTGGGTCTTTCCCCCATGTTTTTAGAGAGTAGAACGTATGCTGGACAGTTTGAAGGCAATACACAACTAAATAACTCACCATTTAATTATTCCTTAATATTGAATTATGACAACATAAGAATAAACACTTAATCAGCCCTGACCCAAAAGGCGCACTACAAGGATCTGCATATGTAAATATCTGTTATCTTCAAAGAAAGAAAACAAGAAAAGAAATACAGCATTGCATCTGGGAAGCTGATGCTGGTAATCTGCTCCAATCCATAAATCTACCAGGTTTACCAAAACACTCTATCAGAAAGAAGAGCCAGGAAGAAAATAGTTCCGACAGCTGCAGCCCTTCTGCTTCACAACATGCACAGAATGGACGCACTTCCTTTAACATCTTCGTGAGCGGAGTGCGGAGCAAACTGCGAACGCCCCAGGAGAAGCCGCTTGCGTCCAGGCTTCAACTAATGGACTGCGCTTAACTTTATCACAGCCCCCTCTCAAACCCACCACAGTTGTCCCAGGCACCATTAGTAAGACGAAGTTAGTTTTTGGCATTTCCAGGGCCGGCCAGGTACCAGCAGCAGCTGCCTACTTGAAGCAGCCCCACCATCCTCAGAGTGGGAGCTTTGTTTCCTTCACGTTAAGAACCAACATCCAGCACTGGGCCACGTGAATACAAGTACCTACTAATAAATCCCAGACGGGAATTCCAGACACATCTGTGCTCAAGGCATGAACTTCTGTCAGACGATAAACATTCTTTTAAGCAAGCCTCTTAGGAGCAAGCCTCCCCTCAGAGGCTACTGCATTTAAAATATGCTGTTTTAAAGCCGCTTTGGGATCCATCATTATACAATACATAATTAATTTGTCATATGTTTTCTTAATGGATGAAATTAAGCTGTGAATGTAAAAAAAGCAACACTTGGTTTTCCCCCAAATCCTGTTATCTGGACCGGGGGAAGGCAAAAGTACTCCAGTGGGACATAGCCCCAAACTCTGAACCAGCAACCAGTGAGAACCAAACAATGTATGTGTCTGAATTAAGCTCTCTTAATACTGCCAGTGAGAATAAGTGTAATTTACCAAGCACCTGCGACGCGCTGGGTATTATGCAAGGCACACTGCAGACCTTCTCTCTGCTTTTACTACATCTCAGTGAGGTGGTACGAACGTTCTAGCCCTGGAGGTGCTGTCACACACGCGGCCAGCGATCCTCGTACCAGCCCTGTCGGGAAGGACTTCTGGGTATTTTTGGCTCCATTTGCTTCTGGGGAGGATCCAGATCCTCAGAGAAATTAAGTGACTGGCCCAAGGTCACTTAGATCAGGCTGAATATGAACTAAGACTAGAATGTGGGTCCTTTGACCTTATCCCATTGCTATTTTTATCAGTACTATGTTGCCTCTGATTTAGCAGAGCACAAATAATTATATTTCAAGGCAACTATGCCATTTGCTCCAAGAGGAATAGAGAGCAGTAAGAGAGATCCGATAGCAAGCTGGTACAACGGCTCTGAGCCTGGCTGATTTGGAGAAAAAGGGAGCTGGACATTAGTAAAAAAAAAAAAAGAGGAGGCCCAAAGGAGGAATAGCGGCAACAAGAGGGAAGGCGAGGAGGCCCACCTCACATGTGTGAGTCTGAGGTCTGAGCAGAACAACCAGTGAGGGCGTATGCTGAGGCTTTTCTATCAGACCTGTCGCCCACATAACCAGAGCTCTTCAAGAAGGTACTGCTGCTTCCATAAAACTCACAGTTTTTCAGAAAAATATTTCTAAAATAGATTGTGTAGAATATCTCCTCTTCACTAAACAAAGGCTATGGAACATACTTTTTTTTGGACAAACTATTGTTGTTAATACACTATTCTGTAGTACAGATATGAACAAGCTTTTTGCTCACTAAACCCTGCCTAATAACGTTGTGCTTTTTCATTGTCATTACAGCCCGTCAACAATTTCTATCCAATTTCAAGAGGCAAGAAGATGCATGAGATCAAGATACCATATTTTTCTTAAATGCTCTAGAAAGCCTGTCTCACTATATAGATCTACAGAACAAATGCAACACCCTTAATACAGTAGAATCATGTTTTCAGAGGTGACAGAAGGGACATTAGGTTCTAAAATCATTAAAGTGAAACTGCATATAGTTAAATTACCTTGGAAATTCCTCACAAAGCCCAGAAAGTACAGTACTGTCTATATCGTTTATATCTACACAATACTTATCAGTTTCTCCCTTAGTCTCTGTTCCTCTACATTGCCAATCAGATATATTCAAGTTCTTTCTCCATAATAGTGAAAAAATCATTACCACCCTTTTGCTTGGCCTCCTGAACAATGTGTTTGCCACTCTATTGGTAGTCAGAACCTTTAGAACTCACCCTCGCTTTTGGTTTCATCACAAATACCATCACTGTTTAATATAAGCAATGCCAAGAGTTACTCCCTAGTCATGAAATGGCTAAATGTGAACGGCCAGGATTTCCTGACAGCTGTCTTCTTCCTCAGGGCCAGATGCCATTTTCTACTGACAGTATCTAACAACCTTTCTACATCTTCTAATTGGAAGTGCAAGGGACCTGGGAAGAACCGAAGGTTGATGGAGGAAAATGGGTTCACTGTCTGCTCCACAGGAAGCTGCACATGTGACTGCATCTTCATTTATGTAGTTCTTCATTCTACAAATATTGAGCATCTGCCATGCACAGGTACAAGGCACATAGTGTAGATTAAACCACCGTGGTACCTGTCCTCACAGAGTCTATAGTACAGTGAGAGAGAAGGCAGGGCACTAATTAAAATAGAGTATGTATGGTACGTGCAGCAGCAGAAAAGTATGGAGTGCTATGAAAGCTCATAAGACAGTACCTGAATCAGAGCTGGTGGAGGGAATCATCAAGGAAAGCTTCCTGAAAGAAAAGATGTCTAAGCTAAGAGGGTCAGGAATTAGCCAGGGAAGAGGAGGTGAGGAAGGAAAAAAGGAAGAATGATTCTAGGTAGAGCTAGTAGCATGTGTAATGGTCCACAGGTAAAAGAATAACTGGTCAGAAAGAAAGGCTAAAGTAAAGGCCAATAAATATGATGATCAGGTGGCCACTGGAAAGCTTTGAGAAAGACAATTTAGTTGCGAGACTGACTGGTGATAGAAGCCAAATTGCAAGGAGTTGCAGAATTAACTGGTGATAAGGATGGAGAAAAAGGACTGGTGGACTATTTGTTTATGAAATCTCATTGAAAAGAACAAGTTGAGAGCACTCTGAAGACAAAGCACTGTGAAAAGAACACAGTTTTAGCACAGCTTTCACTCACTTTGCTGAAGAAATATTTAAATTCCCAGAATTCCCTCACTGGCCAACACCAGGCACAGGGAAGCTGGGTGCCATCAATCTCTTACAAAACACATTTGCAAGAATTTGTGTGGGCTCTGATACGAGTTTGAATAATGCAAATTAAAAAAAAAAATGAAGTCTAGCCCCAGTCCAGGCTCAGTGGCTGCTGCTGGTCCAGCAGGTCTTACCTGCAGGAAGGCAACACAAGGCGTTATCTGTGAGGTGCCTGGGAGGCTCCCGAGTCTCAAATCATCCTCTCAGCGTGACAGAAAATACTCTCATTAGAGACGTGGTACTTTGGGCTAAACTTTGCCCTATTTCTGTTCTACCATCAGGTTCTTTTAAAAATACAAGGGTCTCTTGGAGGAAAGTCCTGGGTGACCGACATCTAAGAACAAATGAATTCATTGGTTTTTGTTCACTCATGGTGCATCCCAGGTGGAAGTGTAGGGAGGGTGGAAGGTTGGGAAAACAGTGAACATAAGCTTGTGCCACTCCCAATTCCACCCAGGTCATTAACCCCACCCCTGTTAATAGCAAGAAAAGGCAATAAGGAGCATATATACTCAGCAGACAACTTGCAGGGCAGAACTATAAGTTTCAAATGCTTGGAGTTCCTTATCTTCAGTGATGCATTTTTTAAATGATGTGAAACACTCAGAACTGTTTTGATTGAGATTTCCATCTCTGCTTCTCTAAATTGATTCAGCCTCCAGCGGCCACAAACCAAAGAAATGATTTTTATGAGGACATTATTTCATCTGAAGTACGTCCAATTCGTGGGTAAAATTTATGGTTTTTACCACTTATTCCAACAATAGTCAGTCTTGTAATCTAAAGTAAAAGCTAAAATCTGATATAAAAACAAAATTACAGAAGGCTCACATCCATAAAATCTGGCATCTCTCAAGTTAAACAAGCATACCAATGATAGCTGAAGTCAGTTGGTTTGTACAGCCCAAGAACCACAAATTGGTAACCTGAGGTCTGAATCCAGCTCTCAGAGCTGTCTTGGCCAGATAAGTTCGGTGTTTCACCTTAACTTTAATGCCTTTAGATGGGACCTGTTCTCTGCAAGTTGGTTACAGGCCTCTCGAGTTCTAATTGATCGTACAAAGCACTGTTTACACATTCATATTTCTCGCCTGGTTCTTGCAGACATTTGAGTTTGGGACAACTGGTTTATATAAACTGATATCAAAAACAAACAAATAACTTTTCTCCTACTAAGGTAGAGCTCCAGTGTGAAATGTTTCAGAGTGGAATATAAAGTGGATTATTGAGCAATAGGATCACTGGAAAAGGATGAACCACAGCAGTGTGCAATACCACACTGGTAATCATTATTAACAAGAGGAAACCAACAGCACCAGTGAGGCTCGTCAGTCTCAGGATAAGCCATGTGATCATGGCTTTGAAACGGCTTTTTAACAGAAGTATCTGCCGGAGTCACCCTCTAATCTCGCCTCATGTACACTGATCCCACAAGATCCCTGACATCTGGATGTCACAGAACATAAGCCTGGAAGCCAGCATCCAATCCAAGCTGGGCTCGGCAAAGGAAACAACTCTATTATTCAGTAAGCTGTGGTTATACTGCAGCATCTGTAGTGTCCAAATAACAACACTTGGAGCAATTCATACCCGGCACTCAGCCAGTCGAGCCACTTGATTGCTATTTGAGACATCTGCAGCATGCAATACAAACACTGTGCCATCACCTGTCTGTCTCTGTGCCCTGGCACAGAGGATTTAATTCCCTACCTCAACTCCATCTCAGTTCTTCATAACACTTCGTATCACACCCCGCACAGAACCCAATCAGAAAGCTAGTGCTCAAAGACAGCTTTTGAGGTCCTCTCATCCAGTCTCCTCATTCCTCAAACTTGTTCATGAATGAGAAACTAGGCCCAGAAAGTTGATAGAACATGCTTAAAGCTTTGTCATACAAGTGTCTTAACAGTGACGAGAACCTAGATGTCCAATACCTCCACTGTGGAGGTATCCTCTCAGCGACCAGCTGCCCTGAGATGCAACATGCGTTTAGGCACCATGTGCTTTTGTAGCCTAGCCCAGCATTCCTGAACTTGATTTCTGGCACATGGGCAGTCTAGCTCACTCAAGGTCATGGTTAGGGTTTCAGTCAAAGCCCACTAATAATAAAGGGCTCCTATGTGCACATATTATCCTCAGAGACATGGCAAGGAATATTGACTGGCAGGAGACAAGGCTGTGGATTTTGCAATCCTGTACCCAGTCATGAACTTCACCTACAAAGATAAATTTCGTCTCTTCTGCTCCAACTTATTCATGATCAAGTGGTGGTTCCCTTTGCATCACCGTATTTCTCACTCTCCAAGAGCTCTGTGAGTGTGCCCAGCCCCTTCCCCTGCCTTAGACATTCTCCTAGAAGTCCCATCTGGAGTGAACAAAATAAAACCCCATATGACTGCCCCTATTTTGTTTATTTGTGTACAACTTTAAAGTCTTTACATTATCCTGAACCTGGTAATATCAATTTAAAAAAAATAAACTAATCAAATATGGCCATTAAACTCACATCTATAAAAGATGAGGGCATCCTTTACAGGGACATACGGTCTTATTACACTGTTTTAAAAGAAAAATTATATTGGACTTCAGGGTTTTGTGGGAATTTATAATTACCACAGGTTGAAGGTTGCCTGTAATTAATTTTCCCTAGTTCTTATTCTCATTGTTCAGTGCTGTCCAGACCAGGTCTGAGGTGCCTTGGGGACACTTCACGGACCTCTGAGAATTCCCCCTTCTCATCTGCAGTGCTGTGGTTCCTGGAGTCTGTGTCCTTGGCCTTCGTGATACCATCTGTGTCACTGTCTGGCGGGGGGTGCTAATCCAATATGCAGGGCTCCATTCACAGTATTATATCATAGCCAGTCACCAAATGAGAAGCAACAGAGAAAAAAAGCCCAGTGAAAGGAAGCCTGTGCGGCAGACGTAGTGGCTCACTTGACATCACTTCCATGCCCCCTCCTTAGCAAGGTGCTGTGTGAGAGGGAGCTACCCCTACCCCAGCTCTCAGGTTCAGCCCTGACCATTTTAACTCAGTCATAGTAACCCCATCCCCCTCACCATGTAGCGACTGGTTTAGGCAAACCAAGCCCAAGCCAGTCAACACAGCACATTCCATAGCCAATATACTGGCTGAAGGTTGGGCACATGGCCCTGTCTGAGTTAACAAGACACCAGAAATCTGCTGGGGTTTCTAGAAAAGGTCACTCACTCCTGTGAAAGAGCCGCCAGAAGCCAGTTCTTGCTTTCCCTCATGGCAGCGTGTTGGAGATATGAAGTTAGAATTGCTGCAGACATTTAACCACTGTGAGAGAAGCTAGCTGAGGATGAACTTCAAGCACAGAAGGTGGATTGGAAAGAAAATGCATTTTTGACATCACTGAACTGCTAAATCAAAACTCATTCTAGTTATGTAAGCTAATAAAACATTCTCTTGTGTATGAGCCAGTCTACACTGGGTTTTTCTTTCTTGCATAGTAAGAGTCATAACTGATACAATATCCTACGCAGCTAACAAGGACTTCTAATGCAGCTTTACCACATGACCAGCCCATTCTCTTCCATTTCCTCGAGCTTGCTGCCTAACAAAGGCCAGAGCACAGTCTCGGAGCCCCTCTCCTTCAAAGCCAAATCTTGCCTGTCGATGGCAGTGGTAGCAGAGCCCAGGCGGGGATGCTGAGAAAGCTCCGTGCACAGACAGGGAGGAGTCTGAGGGATAGGACCCCAGTTCCTGGGCTTCCTCTTCCACTCCCAGCATGGTGCTGCCCCACCACCCCTGATGGGGCTTCCTGATGGACCCTGTGTGGGGACATCCTTGCCACAAAAGAGTGGCTACCTTCATGACAGGGGGCAGAAAGGGCAAGACTTGTAAAGTAGGAAAAGGTGTGTAAAACTCCAGACCCTAATGTGGAGCCAAAGGCCAGGAGCCAGGTCAGACCTGCCCCGGGCTTTGTCCCAGGAGCCAAGGGTGTGGTAAGGTGCTGAGGGACACATTTGGTGAAGGATAGGAACTTATTAGTTAGCTAGCAGAGACAGGGCACTGTCTTGGGGGATGGGGGATGGGAGCTGGGGGTGGACATCACTTGTCTATTAGGGTCAGGCCAGCTTTTCGCCTTAGGATACGCTCAAAGTCCACTCGGGGCAACTTTTACAAAGGTACACAGCATGCAGCTCATTGCATTTCTGACTCCCACTCTGCAGTCTTATCACCGGAACACTAAATTCCAAAAGAATCACTTTTGGAAGCCACGGAAATCAGTTAGCAGTTTTTTTTTTAGGCTGTCTTTGCACGCACCTTTAACCTAACTCTCTCAATCTCTACCACCCACATACAACAAATACTTGTTCATAAGCTAGAAATGAAATGTTTCTTGACAAGTTTTCTGAAGGCCTACTTGCTGCTCATAGCAACCACCACATAAATAACAACACTTCTGCATCTGCTTTGTTGTCCTGAGTTTTGATAATGGAATTTCCTCCAGCAAGCTCTCCTTTTTGGGTTCTCACCAAAGCCAGCTAGGACAACTCTCCTAAAGAGCCAAAGGACCGCAGGGGTCTTTGCCCTCATGCTCTAGGGGTAGACAAAGAACTAACTACTGAAAGCGCTGATGCCAAAGGATACCAATCAATGATGACCCCAACGGTTTGAGGCAATGGGACTTCAGAGCTCGTTTGTATACAATGTGCAAAAATGAACATAAGAAATTACCTTGGTTTGTAAAAAAAAAAAAAAAAAACCCACAAGAAAAAAGTATCACACAAACAAATGTAAATGCAAATTAAGATGATAATGTAAATCTCATACTACCTATAATGGGAAGAAGGGAAAGAAGGGGCAAGAGAGTCAGAGATGAGTTAGTTCTCTCCACAAGATGAGATGACCTTGTGCAAATGCCTCCTGTTACTTTGTCCACAGAATACTGACCATGGGTGATCAAAGAAGAGGGGATGACACAGGTGACAGCACGAGGTCATTCTCCTCTACACTTAGACTAGTCCGACCTTCAATGGAGAGTGAAATTCGAAGATCTGGCCTGTGTCCAGAGAACAACAGTCATAAGATCTAAAGGAGGTGGAAGGAGAGAAAAAAGGCCTCCCTTCACAGTAAAGGAAGAAGACAAAGAATGTTGGGCAAAAATCGTCTAGGTCAAGCTGTACTGGATAGCAATCAGTCACTCTTGTGTTAACTACATCCAAGTAACTTAAAAATGAATGTAGGGCCCTGGGCAGGTGGCCCAGTTGGTTGGAGCATCATCCATACACCAAAAGATCGCAGGTTTGATTCCCAGTCAAGGCACATACCTAGGTTGTGGGTCCGGTCCTTGGTTGGGGCACACACATACAGGAGGCAACCTGTAGATATTTCTCTCTCACATTGGTGTTTCTCTCTCTCTCTCTCTCTCTCTCTCTCTCTCTCAAATCCATAAACATATCCTCAGGTCAGGATTAAAAAAATATGAATGCAGGGAAGCTTTATGAGATTGTAGATTCTAGGGTTTATAAGATTATAATTCTTGGAAAACCGAAATGATCTGTCTCCCTGTCAGAACTAAGGAAGGTCACATTTGGCAGAGGACTCCTCTGAGATAAGAGTTCCGATCCTTGTGTTTGCTCTGGGTCCTCTATAGGTGGGTAGCACACTCTGAGGGAACGACCAAAATGGACCGAGCTGAAACCACTGCTGGGGGAGCCCACAGCCCTCGGCTTTCTCTAGAACCACTGCACTTGGAAGTCTGGGCCTGCACATGGTCGCACGTCCCACCTGAGCACGCAGGGTGGTAGGCAGAACGCTGGGTCAGAGGCCAGCTCTGGCACTATGATGCTGAATAACCATGGACACCTGACTTGATTTCTATGTCCTGAATTTAATTTATAAACTAGACTAAATGGCTTCTCATCTCTTGCCCAATAAAAGTCAAATTCATTATACCTGCCCACAAGGTGCCCCTATTCTGGTTCCTCACCATCTGCCTGGCTCCTCTCCCCAACTGTTATCAGCCCCTTGGCCTTTTCTGGGATACCATGCCCATTCCCACCTCAGGCCCTATCTGCATCTGTTCACCTTCTGCCCAGAATGTTCTTCCCCAGGGTAGTCACAGGTCTGCCTTCTTCGTATCTTTCATGTGAATCTAGTATCACTTTCTCAGTGAGGACACGCAGTTGCAAATCCTCCCTGCCTACACAAACTCACAACAATCCTCATCCACAGTTTCAACTTAAAAAAAAGTTTCCCTCCTTATCACTTAACAGTATCCCATGTACTCCATCTATACCAATCAATCAATCAATCTATCCCTATATATACAGTGGGACCTCAGTGCTCATCGTTAATTCATTCCAATGAGTGGCAAGCAAGCTACAATTGAGAAAGCATTTCCTCTTGTGGGGAGGGGTCGTGACTCACACAAGTTCTAGCAAGTCCAATGAGTGGCAAGCAAACGCCCAGTGCTGATACATTTTTTCTCATCAAAATGTGACAAGTACCAGGTTTGACGAGTTCTGAAGCCGACGAGTACAGAGTATCACTGTATATTGCTTTTCATATTCATTTATTTTTAATCCAGAATGGATTGAAAAGATCAAGGATATAGGTGCCAGACAAAGGCCTGAGGTAGCTAGAAACGTATGCCATAGGAAAAGGCAACTGTAGTCACTCCTATTTTTCTCCTAAGGCAAAGTTAATATCATTTTAGAGAACATAGTCACATCTGTTTCCTTTGTCTAGGTCTTCATCTAAGCTTCCCTACCACCAAGATTCCACACTATTAATTCAACCTGAAGTGAGAAGAGGTGGGTGACGCTCCCACATGCATTTGGGCCAGTTCCACTAGATGGCAACATGGTCAGGTGCTGCTATCCAAGGGTGAAGTTTACCAGCAACACAGAATAGAGGAGCTCCTGCACACCCCTCCTCTTGCTTCTACACATATGCCCTTGCCTCTTCACCTTTAGCCTGGCTATTTCAACCAGTAATTTATAATGTGCTTTAAATGGTTCATGCCTACTCATGAGTGTGTTTGCCTTAATCACTCCAGCCTTGGAAAAGTTATATATGCTCCTCTTTCTGCCAAAGTATGTTATTTACCCTCCCTTTGGAACTCTACCCAAAACTCACTTCTTCCATAAAACCTTCCCAACCAAACCTGGCTGTGATCCCAACTTTATATATACCATGATATATAGTCACAGACATATAACCACTTTTATATACTGGAGAGAATATGCCTATATACATACATACAAAGAGAGCTGACAGAGAATCACATGCACAGCTCTGGGCATCTGGTAGGCAAATGTATACTTGACATAAATGATGTGCCAGTGACCACATCCCATGTAACAGAAGAAGTCATGGCTCCAGGAAATCGCATTAGCTGCCAAGCTGTCAGTTAATGAGCAAAGAAACTACATATATTAACACCCACCTATGTCTTCCAATTTTTTAGTTCCTTCCTAGCATTCAATTTGGGCTCTCCAGAAAGTTTTCTGAGCAGAAAAATACTAAATAAATTTCAACAAAAATTATATATAAACTTGAAAAAAATATGTAACTATAAATTTAAGGACTACTGAAAATTCTCTCTTTATTTCAACCCTCAAAAACTTTTCCAATTTACCTTAAAAATAAAATTAAGTCTACTTGTAGAAGCATTAAATAGGCTGAAAATAAGCCTAAGGTATATTTTATAAATACAAAAGGGCTTACGTATGAGATAAAATTGCTTATTGGCTGTTAGAGGAAGTGGTAGCAGGGATGTCCCGACAAACACGTAAACACTGGGGGAACAGAAATAAACGCCATGCGTTCGCAGGCCGTCCCCTGGTGTCGCTGCCACTACCAGACCACTGGGAGCCAGAGATGTCTTAGAGTCAATAAAGATCATGGAAATTGTAAAAACAGGAAACTTTAAAGCTATTGGATAGCTGAAAAAGCTATCCGATCTTTTCAGAGCCCCATTTCTGAAACACTTCAAGCCTTCATTTGTCTACAAATGAAACCGTCTACATGCAAATTTAGATGCTATTTTTTCATCCACAGTAGTCAAACCTCCCTCAGCTCAACGCCAGGTCTCCACACCCAGAGTCACAGTGAAAGAAAAGCCGTGATTTGTTGAACACAACCACTTTAAAGCTGCGATTAGAAGTCATTCCCTCGTAGACAGCAACACCAGGTTATTCAGTCATCCGAACATTCCACCAGATTCCAACATGGACCTTACACCCAGGTTAGTTGGAGGGCAGTTTTAACTCACCTAGTTTCAGCATTTTCCCCCTGTATCGATCAGGACAGCTTCAGAGTCGTGGCAGATTCACACAGACGGGAGGAAAATGCACGGCCACCCTTGCTGGTACGTTCTCTATGGCATCGGGCATCTGTGTCACCTTCAGGAAGAGTCAGTCCTCCTTGAGAATAATTCAAAAGAATCTATACCGTCCTTTTGAAAAACCTACCATGAGCTTCCAAACAAATGCACAGAGACACTGGTCAACAACAGTCACTTTGGAAGTTGTCTTGCTTGTTATTCTGGGAGCTGGGTTTCGTCACCTGTAGTGGAATGCATTAGGTAGCCTTTAATTTTGAATCCAGAGAGGTCTCCACATCCCAATGGGGATGGACTGGTTGCTGCCTGCACTTGCTACCTGTAAACTATGGCTACACAGAAACACGGGGATTATCTCTGACAGGCGAACAGGAGATATTTTCAAAATCAAGCAGAAACAGGAAGTCTAATGTTTCGACATGCTAGAAAAGAGGAGTGCATACTTTAAAAAAGGGAGCAGCACCAATCATAGATGCTTGGAAAAAAGAAAATAAAAAACACCTCATTCCTACCTGGCCAGTATAAACATGAACATCTATTCATAGTTAAGTACTGCTTGGAGGTGTTCTTGTTCTTCAGAAAATGTTACTACTTAAAATAATTAGTCTTTTGCTTTTGAAGAGAATATAAGGTTTTTACTAAAAACGCGCATGTGACTATATCCAGACACACACAATAAATACATATGAATACACAGATATGTGCATATACACTAATAGTCCTTCAGAAGCTTATTTATTCACTGGTGCTTCGACAGCCAGCACCAACCACTAGCCTTTCCCCTCCCATCCCCCCGCTGAGACTCTGCCAGTTCTGCCTGGCTCACTTCAAGTGCACCACCTCTAAGAAGCCTCTTTCTGCGGATCCCCAGGGGATCACTGGTGCTTTCTTGGTAACACTTTCTGGGTACCTAATCACAGTGGTCCTTATATTATTTTTGGTGACTTATCTATCTTCTACTATCTGCTAAGTTTCTTGATTTTATTTTTACGCTCTTGAAGCAAGAACACTTTGTCTTAAGTCTAACAGGTACTCAGCAAAAAAAGAAGAAAAAGGCAGCAAGTGAAACGCAATAGTCAAGTGCTCTGGGGTCCGGCAGGCGTGGCTGACATGCCAGTGGTGCCACTTCCTGGTTTTGCAGACTTGTTAGTTACTTTACCTCTCCCAGCAATTTTAGTCTCTGTAAATGAGAATAACCTCATCTATCTCAGAGAATTGCTATCAGGATGCAAAAAGAACTGTGTGACACAAATACAGAGAGCGCTCAAATGGCAACGAACCTTAATGTTGACCTGCATTAACGCCTACCACTAACTTTTTTTGGAGAGGAAGCTGAAAGAGATACAGAATCAACACCAACTTGTAGGCATGTTATACATTTCTTGTTTTCCTTAGCCTACATTATCATGTGACTAAGTTTAGAATCCATCCTTTTGCATTTCTTTGTGTTATCTTCCCAAATTCTGACTGGCCCCTTAATGCTATGTATTCATCAGGGACTAAGGGTCAAATACCAAGAGAATACTCCTCCTGAAGTGCAGGTTTCTCTTCTTTTTGTTTTTTAATTTTATTATTTTTGATTTTTGAGAGAGGCGAAGGGACGAAGAAGGAGAGAGAGAGAAACATTGATGTGAGAAACATCAATTGGTTGCTTCTCATATGTGCCCTGACTGGGGACTGAACCTGAAACCCTGGCATGTGTCCTGACCTGGAATCAAACTGATGGCCTTTTGGTTTGTGAGAGGACACTCATTCAACTGAGCCACATGGGCTGGGGCTGGAAGAGCAGGTTTCTAAATCACAAGTTCTTCCCAAACCCTGACTCAGTGGCAATTCTGAGGGTAAATTACAAAGTGCAAAAAGCAGAAATGCTACATCTAAACAGAGGGACTGGCCTCTCACATTTCCTTAAAATGCGGCCCAAATGGTAGCTGCATGGATAGGCGGCTTCAGAAATCACTCTGTCCACTACCGATAGAAGAAGGAGCATCACAGTGAAGCTGTGGGAAGCGAAGGCTGGAGGAAGTCATACGGCATCACATAAAAACAACTGCCAACACAGTGGCAGCGCCCTCACACATGCTCCCGGCACAGTCAGGGAGGCACCAGCACGCTCCTGACACCAGACAAGGGCACAGAAGCCTGCAAGCACTATAGCCCTGTGTATCAGCTGGGTACCTCCACACCCAGCAGGACCAATTCCTGATTTTGCAGAAAGCTCTCCAGCAATTTTGCTTTTTATAATGAGTAAAAATCAACACATCTGGATGGGCAACAAATCAGGCAGGGGACCCATTTCCCTTAAAGACATCCTGCCCAGGTCTTACATGCTTAGATTTACTCAAAGTTTGCTGTTTTAAGCAATCCCAGCAGTTGTAATTATATATTCTGGTCCTCCTACTTCATTTGGGAAGAAAGAAGAATCATAGTCAAGGGCTAAAGATCAGGAAGATTTGTGGAGCAGTCAAAACTCACAGAATACCCCTCTGTAAAAAAATATCTAACTCTCTTTGATTGCCTTTATAGATATGAATACAGCTCTTCTATGCTTCTCAGGGACTTGCAAATTAGGACCCTCTCGGTAGCTCCAAGGATCAACAGTTGCGATCCAAGGATCAACAGTTGTGATGGTGGCACAATGCAGCAGCATTACCCTGTGCTCTGAGGCAGGGAAGGAAGAGGAGACAGCAGGGATTCCAGCCCTAGAAACCCTGACTGGTGGCCCAGTGACGTAGAATCTGTCCAGATCCAGCTTCGTTAAGGCAGCTTGTGCTCAGGGATACACGTGACTCTCCATCTTTTCCTGAAGCAGGGTGCCCCCAGGGAGTACAACTGGTATCGCCCGCGATGGAGGCACTCAGAGCTTCACTAGGGAAGTCCAGGTCCATCTTATCTGATATTTCCTTTCCACCTATCTGCAACCACAGGACAGTCGCTCTTAGAAAACCAGATCCTCCTCTTCCTGAGCTTCCTGAGCATGCTATCTCCACGTTATCTAGGCATCTCTGAGCGAGGCGCTATCACTTAAATCATTTCACAGTATCTACACCCGATGAAAGTGGGTTGTAATCCCAATTTCCAAAGACACTGACAGAGCAAAAGAGGTTAAGCAGTTTATTCAACAGGGTTCTGCAAGAAGAGGCCAGGCTGGGAAGAGAAGCCAGAAGACCTAGGCCCCTCCCTCCCAGAGTAATCTCTAGAGCACACACTTTCTCCCTGGCCTAGTTTCATCCACTGCTTATTGCATACCCCAAGAAAAACATTTTCTTTACAGCCGCCCACATCCTTATCGGCAACACATTCAACAAAATCAGCACAAGAATAATAAAATGTGCCTGCATGAAAAAGATACCCTCGTTTGTTTATTTCATCTGATTCTTTAGCCTCAGAGACAGAACTGGAAACATCTATGAAACGCCTCAACCTTTGCGCTTTGGCATTCCCAAAGATACTCTGTAGTCTCTAGTGCAAGACTTGGTGGCTGCCAAGAGCAGTGGTATTTTCTTTCTGTTCAACCCCACTCCCCACGACTCCCTATCCATTCTCTCTGCACCTTCCTCTTCTGTGTCATTATCAGCCACCTTAACTTTTTTAATGGCCTCCCTAAAAACCATGGTCCAACCAGAGCCTCCTCCTGATTCAGCTTCTCTCTGTCCTTCTCCTCTTCTTCAACAAATAAGCGCTCATTGGTGAAGTGGGAAAGAAGACAGGCTGAGGGGAAATCATTCCAGGGGACTGCCTGAGATTGGCAAGGTGCTCCGAAGCCTTTTACAGATATTGTCACAGAGAGGGCAGACGGTCAGACTTATCCTCTCTCACCCAAGGAGGACTCGGACTGGCAGAAAAGTGCACGGTTCATGCCTAGACAAGGGTGGGGAAGTCCCACTGGCTGAGCACCTGCTGGAACCCGGGCAGCATGCATGGAGCTTCCCCTACATTTGCTCAGTTCTCACCCAAACCCTAGGAGGTAGGCTCTGTTGCCCTCTGGTTACAGGTGAGCAAACTGAGCTCCATAAATTTAATATACCTGTTCAGGGCAATGCCAGGATATGAACATAGGTATCTCTAAATCTGTTGGCTTTTTTCTCTTCATATCATGAACATGTTCTTGGTTTAGCAGACAGAAAGCACAAATGTGGAACCATCTGGAAAATAAACAGGACACCTGGCAACCTCCCCTCCAAAGCCCGGCAGAGCAGTCAGTTGAACGGTGCAAACAGAGCTGCTGGGGGCCAGCGCTGGCGTCAAGGGCAGGTCTGGGGTGCAGGCTTCTCAAGTCTGTCATCATTTCAGCTGTCACTCACGGCCTCCCCCGATGGGCTGCACAGAAAGGAAGTGTGGGAAGGCAGACCTTTCCACCATATAGTAAGTGTTTCTGTGTTTTAGGTATAAATTTTACAAAGTATGACACAACAAACAAACAAAGACTGTCTTTCTCTTTCCTCTCTTAGAATCACCTAACTTCAGTCAGCATTGGCAAGACCTCTGATATCATCTAACCTCATCTCACAGCAAGGAGAACGAGGCAGCCCAGCGAGGCTGAGGGCCTGCCCAAATCACTAGGCTGGCTGCTTAAACACGCAGCTGCGGTGAGAACCGGGGCTCAGGACTTCAGAACCGGCTTTTATGTCTGTCTTCTCTGATGCAGGCTCAAGTCTCTCTTCACACTTACACCACCAATGAAAACACTAAATCAGCATTACAAAGCAAAGAAACACGGAGCATCTGCTGCAGTAAGTGTGCTGGCGCTGGAATGTGGTTTATTTTCTCCGGATCTGAGCATAAACAGAGCCTTGACATTTTATAGCATTCTTCCATCGCAAACCTTCATGTGAAATTGAACATGATCCCTAGTAATAAAATATTAAACTAATTAAAGTCTCAATTTGCCAAGAAAAACTCTCCAATTCAGAGTAAATGTCTCCATAAATTTCTAGAATTTCCAGTTAATATGCAACATATGATATTTCCCAAGCTGAATTCCTCACACTCCCTCCACTGCCAAATCTGATCACTTTTCTGTCTAACCTCTCTGGATTCCATCACCACCCTGTCACCCTGTCATCGCTAGTTCTTCTCTGGGTCTGGAAGGTCACCCATCCACCAAGTACTGCTGGCTCCTTATCTGTGCTCTCCTAGCCTCATTTCCATTTATATTCTGTCAAACCCTTTGCTTTTACAGCAGCAGAAGGTGGTTTCTTGAAAAGACAGCTTTCCAGAGAGGGCCAGCAAAGCAGTTCTACTCCCCGTTTCCCTCTTTAGAGGACACAGACTTTGTCATTTTACCCACATGATTATTTTCAAACTTGAATTTGAAAATGCAACTTCCAGAAACTTTTAAATTTCAACAGCAAGAAAAAATTACACCATGTCTTGAGTAAAGTTTCTCTTTGACTCCCCCCACCCCCCTCCAAGAAAAACACATAGCAGTCCTGATATTTTAGAAGGGCAATGTGCCACCCACCTTCTTCATCTTACCCATCGGCACCCAGCAGCCCCCATTCCTGTACCCACCAGTCAGCACCTGTCCTCCGTTCCATCCTCCTCAGCCCAACAACAGAACAAATTTACATCAGGACAAGCTGACGTCAAACAATCTCCTTTTACATGTGACAGGGGAGCAGGCATTGCCAGCAAACCACCTCTCGTCCCCTGTCCCCTGAAGAGGCGTCAGAGCCCTTGCTTTCCCTCCCCACTAAGCAGCGCTGCTCTTACAGATGAGCAGGGGGCCACGGGAGCCCAGAGTGCCCTATCTTGGGGCCTTCGGGACAAAGGAGGTCATGTGGGCTAGTTTAATCAAGAAAACATTCTTCATGCAGCAAAGGGCAGGCTGATACCAAATTCATACATTTCCTTACCTCAAACAGCCTCTCCACCTCACCTTCCCCCCTCAGTCACTCAGACTTGACACCACAGTGTCATCATGAACCCCATTCTCCCACCCTATTCCAGTGCCCTGCCTCTGCGTAGCCACCAAGTTCTCATATTTCCCCACCTCTGCGATGTGATGCCCCATCCCCTCATACCAGCCCCATTCCCACTACATCCACTGCCTGTACTTATTGCTCCTTTCCCTTAGTTGCACTCATAGTGCACATTCCCAAAGCACAGCTCTATAACCATCACATCACCATCTGCGCCTAGAATTGATTTTCAAAAGTACTTTCAGGTCCCATCCCCACTTCACCATGTCACTCTGATGAGGAATGTGTGATGCTTCCCGACTGCATGGGATTTAAGGTGGTCTCAGTCCTGCCTGCCCACCTCTGAGCCTCTGCTTACTGGCTTTCCTTGGCCTTCCAGGTGCTTCCCACTGCCATCAGCTACAAAACACTGCCAGTCTCCCGAGGCTCAGCTCGCACGCGGCTTGTCGTGACGCCTGTAGCCAGATGCCAGCTCCCACACCTCTGTCTCCCTCTGTCACTTGGAAGCTTTCTTACAGCATTTAGCATGTTTTACTCCAAGGGACAGCAACACTCTACACATTACACTGCATGTCCCTAGGTGATGGATGAGTTCTCTCATTCAACAAAATCAGCCTGCATTTACCCAGCACCTACTGCATGGGAGGCACTGACTTACATGCTGGGGACACGTTGGGAAATAAAATATGAGGTCTCCTGTCCCACAAAACTGACATTCAGGGAGAAAGAGATGGCAGACAAGTAAACACAGAAATAAATACAGGACAGATCATGAGAGCTGATAGGATGGACAGGAACAGGGGTTTCTGAGGGACACCGCTCTGGCAGAGGGGGCACTGAAGCCAGAGGAAGAGCAGGCGCTCCAGCCTGAGACAGGACAAGCTTGACACGCTCCAGGGAAAGGAGTAGAAAAAGGGTGATGTGGGTGCAGTGTTGGAAGCACAGGGAAGAGGGTAGGAGAAGGAGTTGGGAATTAGGCAAAGACCAGAACAGGAAAGGACCATATAGGACATGGCAAGAAGTGTGTATTATATGGTGGGAATGTAAAACAGGTAAAATGCCTGGAAGGCAAAGTAGCAATCAAGATCAAAACCTCAAAACTCCACATGTTCTTTGAACCACTTCTAAGAATACATCCAATGAAACAGAGACAAGTGCAGACAGCTGTAGTTCAAGGGAGTTGTGTGTTGTTATGCCAACGGTGGAAACATAACAGCCGAACGATCCAAATGGGGGATTGGTTCCATGAATTGCGGCACATCTATCTAGGGGCATGCAGAAAAGTCTTTTAAAATGACCTGTGGAGTAGTTAATAACACAAGAATGCTTCACAAAGGCTACAAAGCAATATATAAAAGCAAAGAAATTATATTAAGTACTACATAATTTTTATAGAGGAAAAATTACAGGCATTCAAATAAAAGCCTGGTGTGATACATGCCCAATGTTTTGTTTTGTTTTGTTTTGTTTTGTTTTGTTTTCCCTGGGTGATGAAATTAAGAAATCAATCTTTCTTTCTTTCTTTCTTTCTTTCTTTCTTTCTTTCTTTCTTTTCCTTCCTTCCTTCCTTCCTTCCTTCCTTCCTTCCTTCCTTCCTTCCTTCCCTCCCTCCCTCCCTCCCTCCCTCCCTCCCTTCCTCAAATTGTAGTTGATAAATACACTATATATACTTTTGTAACAAGAAAAAGGTTTTGAGAAATCTGCGAGTCACAAGAATGTATAGCAGTGTGTACATCCTGTGAGATCACAAAAATAAACTGAGGCTGCTGATCAAGAGGAGGCCGGGCAATCTTCTGACTTTTTAGGGAATCTTCAAAGCAAAACAGAAAAAACATAAAAACTCCCTAGGAGTTAGGGCAGGAAGTGTGTCATTCCCTTCTTGCTTTTCCTCCTGAGTCAGCACTGACTGTGCGGCCCCTCTGATCCCTGTTGGGAAGGCGCTGCAGATAGGTAGGCGTCTGGGAGGTGGGAGGCTGGCAAACCTCACCCAGAATCTCGCAGCCCTGGGGGTGACGTTTAAATTCTGACCTGGATCTTCTAAAGGCAAAAGCTTTCCCTATTCTTCTTTAGATTCATTACAACTGAGACCAACAGTTGATTACGTTTTTGTCTATTTCTTTTAAGGGAGATTTACTGCTCAAGACCCAAACACATTCTTGTGTTCAAGCCTTCTTCCTAAACAGGTTTGACAATTTCATGAACAGTTCAGACAAGTCACGACAGGTCTCAGACACTTGGATCCTGGCTTACACACGGTCACGCTAAAGAAGTTCCCTGCAGAGGCCCATGCTGCCAGCTTGCCTCCCTGCTCTCCACTGGGTCACACTGGTTGTTCGGTTCCAAGTCCTGTCTGGCGGCCTCCTGAGCTCAGAACTCAAAGGCCATTCAGCTAGCACAGATTGAAAATGATTGCTAGCAGAATCCCACATACTTCTTTTAGTTTCATTTTTACTAAGCCCCTGGCAACTACAGAGCTGAGAACAACATACACACAGGACCACACCGCAAAACAGAAAGTTTTGGCTTTGGAGGCCTTTACATTTTTCAGGCAAATTAAATCAGAATTTGAGGGCACTGACTATTACAATCCAGGGCCACTGCCTCCCCACATTCATTTCACATATTTATTGGGCCTTACTGTGCCCGATGGGGGCCCCTAGGTTTAATAAACAAGGGGCCGGAGGCAGCACGCAATGCCTTAGGACGGTGTGGTGGGCGTATGAAGTGAGGGAGACAGAGAGTTCCAGGAGACTCCAACAAGTACAGTCGGTTTGAGAATAGGCTGTTAAAAATCTTATAAGCCCTGTTTAAAGTTTGGACTTTACCAAAACTCCAATAAGACATCTTAACCAGGGGGTGACAATCAGGTAGATATCTTACAAAGACCAACAGCAGCACAGAAAGCCAGACTGGAGAGGGAGTGGGAATAAAGGACATGTGTCACATGAACTGTCCTTGATGTAATCTAGGTAAGACGTGGTGGTGGTGTCTTGGTCATAGCTCATGGCAGAAAACCATGACAAGCAGTATATAGATTCTCTAGACATTTCATGAGAGAACTGATAATATTGGCAATTGATTGGGTACAGGGCTGAGGTAGAGAGAGATGCCTTCCAGGTTTCTGGGTGGCCAACTGGATCATTTACTGAGGGGAAAACTGGGAGAGAAGTTAACTTCAGCTAAGTGCATATTGAATTTGAGTTGCCTATGAGCTATCCAAGTACTAATGAACACTTTACAGATGGACATACAGGTCTAGAATTTTGACAAGAGGTCAGACTTGAACTATAAGTTTGGAACTCATTGCCATGTGAGAATGTGAAGCCCTGGGAATGGATAGGATCACCAAAGGACAGAGAAAAGCAAGAGAACCCAGAGTCTTAAGAAAAAGCAACCTTTCCTTAGTGAGGACATGTTTTCATTGATTTGAGGAGAGAGAGGAAGGGAGGGAGGAGGAAGAGGGAGAGAGAGAGAGGGGGAGACAGACAGACAGACAGACATCGATGCAAAAGAGAAACATTGACTGGTTGCCTCCTGTACGCACCCAGACTGGGGATGGAACACACAACCTTTTGGTGTATGGGATGATGCTCCAACCAACCAAGCCACCTGGCCAGGACAGAAATACCAACATTTAATAGAGGGACAAAAAAGAGGAAGGTGACTGAGAAGGCACAGAAAAGGAAGACGAAAACCCAGAGACTGGACTGTTAAGGAAAATCCGTGTGTAGAAAATGGGAGCAGTATGGACTTGCACTAAGCAGTCAAGAGAGAACTGGAAGGTGTCCATCCAGCAGTCACTAAAAGGCCAGATGCTGCTCTACTTCTTCCCATTCCTCTGTATTCCTGGAGTCATCCGTGATCAGGCAGGGTCAAATGGGAGGCAGGAGAGTGAGAGACTAGGTTCTGAGAGAAGCTTAGCAGTAGTTTCTGGCTAGGGCAGCACAGTCTGCTAAGGGGCTGGAAAGGGGACCAAGGGTCACAGAAGTGACAAAACATAAGGTTCTGGGATCAGGCCTCAAGGAGTCGCACTCTGTTATGATTGGTATTTATGATGTATGGCATTGTTAACAGTGCAGGGGACAGAGCAGTGACGAGATTCTAGTAAAACAGCCAGACAACAGGATATCAAACAGAGATAAATGCTATGTGAGGGTGGAAGGGGATAAACTGGAAGAACAGGGAGCATTTTGGAGGGGCCTTCTCCTGGGATGACATTTGAGCAGAAAGCTGAAAAGAGGGAGAGAGCCAAGGGACATGCGAGGGGGAAGGGCCTTCCAAGCAGAGGGAGGGGTTTGTGCAAAGGCTCTGGGGCAGGAGCCAGGTTGGCAAGTTTCAGGCACAGCAAGGCAGTCAGTGTGGTCCAGTAGGAGTGGGAAAGCTGGAGGTGTAAGAGATGAAGTTGGAGAGTTGGGCCAGGGCCATGTCAAGGGGGTCCTGTCACTCACAGTAAGAAAGGCAGACTTCATTAGTCACCATGGGAGGGGACAGGAGAGTCTGAAGCAAGGGAACAACATGGTCTGATGGGTTTTGTAAGAGCATTCTGACAACATGAGCAGAAGTGGCGAGGGGGACGGGCAAGAGCACAGAAGCTGACAGGCTGTTGAGAAGAGAAGTGGTGGTAGTAGAAGTGGAGAGATGTGAGATAGCAATATTCCGAAGGACGACGGACAGGACTCTCTGTTGGATGAGCTGTGGAGTGCCAAGGGAAAGAAGACACAAGACGCCATCTAGGATCTAGGCCATCTCAGCTCTAAGCTGAGAACTATGTATATAAATGTGTAGATTGAGAAAAGCAGACCCAGAGAAGGAGCAGGTTGGGAGGGCGAGGCAGAAATCGAAATGCCTATTCCTACAGGAAATTAAAATAAACAGCAGAATAGTCAGGTCTGGAGTGTGGAAAAGATGTGTTACATACTTTAATGTCAGAGTCATGTACTAGCATTTGGTATTTATTCCATGAGCTTAGGCGAAATCACCAGATCATCAATCCTGGCTGCATATTAGTATCCTCACGTAACAAAAAACAAACTGATGCCCATGAATCTTCAGAGACTCTGAATTAATTAAACTCAAATTAAGAGTAGGGAGAAGAAGGCCAGAACCGGGCCCTGGGCCACCTCAGTAGAAGAGTCCAGCAGAAGGAGTTACAGATGGCGTGTGGGCAAAAGTGGGTGTGATACCCTTGAAGCCACACGAAGAAAGTGTTTTAAGAAGAGGGAAGGATGAACGGTGCAGAATGCTGCTGAGCCCGAGTAAGAGGAGGAGAGGGGAGCCCACGCATCTGTCAGAATGGAGGTCTCTGGTGACCTTAACAGAGACAGTTTTGGGGACTGGAGGGATGAGGTAGGGCAGTGAGCAGGGCAGGACGTGGGCAGAGACAGCTCCTCAGGGAGTCCGCCAGAATGGAGAGGAGGGCAGTAGGCCTAGAGCTGGAAGGCTTCTCTGGGTGGATGAATCTGGTTTTTCACTTGCTGTTTAAGACAAGTAATAACAAGGCATGTTTGATGTTGATGAGGATGCCCCTGCATGGAGAAAGACACTGGTGGTGTAACAGAGGGGGTGCAATTGCGGGAGAACTTGCAGAGACTGAAGACAGTAAGCCCTCAGGGAGCCTGAACTAATGGATCTGGATTCCCCTTCGAATGCCAAGTGTCTCCACTTTTCAGGGGATGTAATGTGTTCTAAAAATCACCAAATGGCTAGACAGGAATGGAACATAGTCCAATGTCAAGTTCAATGTCCAATGTCCATCTAATTTAGCATTTTCAACCTTTTTTAATCTTGTGGTACATGTAAGCTAATTACTAAAATTCTGCTGCATACCAAAAATATATTTTTTTGCTGATCTGACCAAAAAATAGTTATAATTTTGATTCGACACCAGACAGCTATTGTGTTGGCTGCTGTAATTTTTAACACTGGTTGAAAATCACTGACCTAATCCAATGTCTCCTTCCAGGCCACTGCAGGGGGTGTCCAATCCCATTTGTGGTCCTCCTGACAACCTACATTAGAAGGGAATCCCCACACCTCTTCACTCTCTCCACCCCCTTCTGTCACCAGCCCACGGTTTATGATCTCATTTGACACTCCTTGGACTGGGCCAGAGTCTGTTTTTCTGTATTTCAACTTACTGGCTCCAGTTCTGTGCCTTCAGGATACAGAGAACATAGCTAGTCCCTCCTCCATGTCTTTCAAACATTTGGAAACTATTACTCTTGCTCCACCCTATTAGTCCAGAACTCCCAAATCAGTTCTCTTTACATGTGTATATAAACAGGTCCCAATTCTAGGAAATATCTAGATAGGAGCCACCAGTTCCCCTAGCTGTTCTTTAGTGTGATGAAGGTATAGACAAACATTTTAGAGAAAAGTCACACCAATACCAAATAACCCACAATAACCTTGGTTCCCAAGAAACCAGAATGGTTCCAGGTTATTTCTACTTCAAAGTTCAAGCTTGATCCATTCAATTCTTAAGCACTGATTTAATTCTCTTCCTCCTCATCCCGTCCCCCAGCCCCAGCAGAGAACAATCCTCCCCACCACACCACACACACACACACACACACACACACACACACACACACACAAGAGTGCACTCTCAGACTCAGGAGACTATCTGACCATGTATTGAGCACACCCTGTAATGGTTCTCATGACAATCAAATTTTTAGGAAAGAGTTTCTACGCTTAAACTTGGATAAATTTTCTGCAAACTTCATACAACAAAACTCCAAAGTTGGAAGAAAAGCCTGAATGTTTACATATCCCAAGAAAATTATTTTTAAGTGTAATTATAAATTAAGTTAAAAGCACAGCTACAAAAACCAGGCTTAGATAAAAATTAAAGTATCCTTTGGATTATGGAATCATTGCTAAAACTCAATAAAGAAACAGGATATGTTATTCCAACATAGAAGTTTGGAGTATTCATGCCAAATTTTACATAAGCTGCTATTCGTCTAGTCTTAATTTAAAACATTCCAACCACTGGGTGTAAAAGGTGCCCAGAATGCAAGGGTATTGGCTTAGTGCCTCAAACCACACAAACAATTTTTAAAGCTAATATGGCTATTAAGGCAAACTACACACAGTAGACCCTGAAATTTACACTGAATAAATAAACTCCATTACATTGGAGGCAAAGGACTCAAGCAATAACAAAAAAAGAAAAAAGAAAAAAGGAAGGAGACAACTGAAAAAACTATTACAGGCATAACCCCAGATTTATATACATGAATTTAATTCTAGTATAAAAGGCTGATGTAGAGCATTAAAAGTGCCACTTGAAATCTCTTTAAAATCCCTTTAAAGAAACAATTAAAAAAAAAAGAAAAGAATTGGCAATCCACCACCTACATAAGATCAGTGAACTCGGAGAACTTCAAAAGTTGTAACTACCCATTTTCATCAGATTTTTAGAAACAAACAGTTCTGAGTATATTTAATATGTTACATTATATTGATATTTAATATTATAATTCACCACCTCAATTAAACACTTCAAAGTTGACAGTGTATACAGAAAAAAGACAACTTACAGCAAAGATCTTTTATGTGTGTCATGCTGGAGGGAGATAAAGTACATAATACTAATTATATAAATTATATATATATATATATATATATATATATATATATATATATATATATATATATATATATGGGTTACCGTTAACCTGCTATAAAAGTATTCCTGATAGTCTGGAAATGAAAGAAAGCTATACAGTGCTAAAATCAAAAATGCCCTTCCTAGCCTGCTCTTCTCTAGTTGACAAGAAGAGAAAGAACTCTCCAAAGCAGATGAAATCATATTACTTAGAGCCCATGTAAAATCACTTTCAAATGGTTCTCCCTAATTTTATGTAAGAAAATAAGCAACTCAAAAGCTTGTTTTAAAATTATTTATTTTGGCTAATTTCTATGGACTTAATTTTCTTAACTTTAGTCTTCTTCCAAGCCATTCAAGTGCAGGAAACTTATGGAACCACAGAAAGAGCTTCTGTCCCCAAAATCAGAGCCAGGAGGTGCACAAGGGCAGGCCAGGACCACCGAGAGGGCAGGACAGAAGAGAACAAGGGGTAGAATACTAAACCACCCCCCTCTCATCTTGCTGGCAGGGCAAAAATGTAAACTTCTACATGCTATGATTCCTCACAGCAGGCATCTACACTGCTCTGGCATATCTCATTTCTTAAGCTTCATTATTCTAGAACATTGTTTTTCAACCTAGGACTATTGACATTTGGAGTCCGATAATTATATTTATTACGGTGAAGCTCTCCTGTGCACAGTCGGTTGTTCAACAGCATCTCTGACTTCTACCCACTAGATGCCAGTAGCACACTGTTCAGCTAGTTGTGACACAAAAATGTCTCTAGATACATTGTGCCAAGTGTCCCCTGGGAGGTGGGTGGAGGGGAGATCAAATTGCCACAGTTTGAAAGCCACTGTTGTAGGACACTGGTTCTTGGCGACATATTGGAAGCACTTGAGGGGTTTTGGAAAGTACTGATTCCAAGTCTCACCACCCAGAGATTTTTGACTTAATTCAATTGGGTGAGGTCCTAGGCACCCAATTTGAAGCCAGAAGATTTCTAATATGCAGCCAAGTGTAAGATGCTCTTCCTTATGGTATATCAATGATATCAAGTAAGTCATTGAATCAGTATAAGATGGCACAAGAAGGCAGGTCATTCCACCAAATTAGAGTATTCCTTACCTTAATACTGGAATCTACATGATTACAGTAAACAGAAAAAAGCAGAGGACAAGAGGAGGGTGAACTGTAGCTCTGATCTGCAAATGTTTTCTTTTCCCTTTTGGTTGGACAGGAACTAGAGCATAAAGATTTACCTACTTGAATCCTAACACTGCATCTTAAAACAATCCACAGTCTGGAAAATTTCGAAACCAAGCTTCACAGAGAGAAAAACAGACCTCTTTCCTTCCAGGGTGAAAATGCTAGCTCAACCATGAAGATGACTTTGGAGCTGCCATCTCTTTAATGAGCACCACTGAACCAGCCTGGGACAAATGCTGAGTTCATTCAAAACAACAAACTTACAAGCAGTGGGCTGGGAAGACACTCAGAGAGCCCACAAGGGAAGGGAAGTCAAGCCCTTCCTGGGGGTCCATCCTCCAGTAGATGACATTACCAGGGACCTACCTGGTATTGACAGCAAAGCTTGACACCTGTACAAAAGCTCCATGGCAATGAGCTGCTGATAGTCTTCCCCCCTGCCCATTACGCCTCCGCATCCTCTGCTGGCTTCCTCAGTCTGCTCAGCAGGGCGTAGTTCCAACTTTAGCAGAGAATGGCCTGGCACTGCCCCCGAGGGCACTGTTCCCCTACGTGCTAGTCTCTGGCTGTGGCTTCCTCACCAACCATGCATCAGCCTACTAGTTATGCTAACAGATTGACTGATTGCTGTTTCTTTAATTAGGAGAAAAGCAAGTAGACACACACATGCATTCACACATGACAGAGGAACAACAACAATCAGCAACTTGCACTGAGTTGTGTGATGCATACAGTATTTTGCTAAGCACCACATATGCATTCTCTCACTGACTCCTGGCAGCGCTGTAAAGGAGACACATTAGTGTTGCCATTTGAAAGACATCGTTATTGAGGCTCACAGTTTAAGAAACTTATCCAACCCTGGCTGGTGTGGCTCAGTGGATTGAGGGCTAGCCTGTGAACCAAAGGGTCAGCAGTTCAATTCCCAGTCAGGGCACATGCCCGGGTTGCAGGCCAGGCCCCCCATAGGGGGTGCATGGGAGGCAGCCACACAGTTATATTTCTCTCCTTCTCTGTCTCCCTCCCTTCCCTAAAAATAAATAAACTCTTAAAAAAGGAAGGAAGGAAGGAAGGAAGGAACTTATCCAAGACAAAGCCAGAACTTGGACCCATTTCTCTCTGGCACCAAAGCCCATGCTCCTAACCATCATGTAATGTGGCCTCCCTGGTTCTGCAAGAATCCATATCAGTGACTTGACCTCCACCAACTATAAATGTCTCAAGCTCTCACTGTTTGGGTTAGCAATGCTAGGTTAGGAGAAAATTTCCCAGACATAGAGAGGGTACAGGATATGCAAATTTTGTTCCAGACACCACCATGAAGACCACAGAGCACGCTTTACCTGCCTTCAGTCAATCCTGGAGTTCAGATTTGACTCATATTCACAATGTGTTGCCAACTCTTCTTTCTCCCTAATGCTCTATTTTCCTCGCTAGGACTCTTATTTTTCACTCTTGGATTTGCAAATGCCTCTGAGCTGGTTCAGTCCAGCTCACTTAATTCTAACCCACCTTGCACACAGATGTAGAATCTTTCAATGCCACTTTCAAGTTGTCTCCCTTCTGCTCAAAAATCTGCAAGTCCCCTCATTCTGATGGTCCCAATGCTTCTGCCTAGTTCTGAAGACTCCTTTTACTCAGATCCTATACTAACCATCTAGTGCTCTTCTTACTATTTCCCACTATAGAATCTTACAGTTCTAGTGTACCCAATTCCCACTGTCTTGCACAGACACATTCCGTTCACACCAACCTCTATGACCTGGCTCTGAGAGTCCCCTTCTCCATGTCTGAATCAAGACCCACCCCCTCACTTTGAATCCTTTATTGCATTCATTTATTTCATACACAGGGTCCCGCAGAAGTAACACCTGCTTGAGTGTGATCGGTAGGGTAATAACATGGGTATAATAAATTATAGTTTTAATTTGAACATTTCACCCAAAATGTCATATGGTATATGGTATGTTTGAGTGTGATATTATGTTACAGAATTACAAGCTTATGATTTTGTAATACAAGATTCTGTAATTAAAAAGGGGTGTTATTTGTATCGGACCATACACACACACACACACACACACATAAATATATATGTATACACACATACTAAAAAGTAAGTCTAAGGCATAACTAGGCTGCTGAGCCACTCTGATCATTGGATCTGGGGTGCTCTCCTTCCTCCCCAAAATTTTATTAAGTAGTGCCAAGTATTGCTTTAGCTGTTAGAGAGAGACTAGTAAGTACAAAAAGCTGATGCTGCCCGTACTCCTGGAGCCTTCCTTCTGACTTTTTATGGTCAAACCAACCCTTCCCAAAGATGCTAGACCCATACACATTCATTTCAAATGAGTTTAGTAAATGCTACATGTTGTATCCAGCACCCTCCCTGAATCAGAATGAAAGCTCCTACAGTACAGAGTACTCCTTCACTTGACTTAACCTAGCATTTGTCAAAGAAACCCACGGTGTTTATGAAGGATAGGCAGAGGAATATCCTAGGGATGATGGGAAAAGTGGATTTTACCAGTGGTTTAGAAGTTCCCAGAGGGCGTGGACTACTTCTGTGAGCGTTTATTCAGTCCACAGGTTTACTGAATGGTTTCATCGGACAGGTGCTGTCCCACTTGCTGGAGATTCGTGGGTGAACAGAAAAGCACAGGTCATTCTTAATCACTATGCTACATTGCCTCTATATATTGTATGCTAATTGCATTTGAAGAAATTACTCCGTCTACAGTGTGGAAAACTAACTTAATTTTGTTTTTGCTTCAATCCCAGACTTAACACCAAATGCTTAGTACATATTTGTTGACAAAACAAATCAGTCAATAACATAATTTAACACTTACTTTACAAGCTAAGCTAGGTGCATGAAAATGTCCCATGTGCTTGAGCCTTGTCTCCCCAGACAGAGTATGTGCCCTTCTTAAGCACAAGGATCATGTTGTATTTATATGTACCAACTAAAGCCAGTCATCCAAGGCTGCTCCATAATATACAATCTCAGAATGTAAAGAAGAATACACACTCTGGCTGGTGTGGCTCAGTGGACTGAGTGTCAGCCTGCAAACCAAAGGGTCGCTGGTTCAATTCCCAGTCAGGGCACATGCCTGGGTTGCGGGTCAGGTCCTCAAGAGGGGGCATGTGAGCAGGCAACCACGCATTGATGTTTCTCTCCTCCTCCTTCTCCCTCCCTTCCCCTCTCTAACAATGAATAAATAAAATCTTTGAGGGGAAAAGAGAAGCATACATGTCTCTGCAGATGATACGAGCTTATAATACAGAAATCTTAAAGCCCCTACAAAAAAACTGTTAGAAATTTTAAACAAATTCAGTAAATTTGCAGGAAACAAAGTCAACATACAAAAATCAGTTGTGTTTCTGTACAGTAACAAGGAATTATCTGAAAAAGTAATAGAAAAAATAATCCCATTTAAATAGTATAAAAAGCAATAAAATATTTAGGAACAAGGAGGTGAAGGATCTATATGCTGAAAACTAGAAGACATTTATGAAAGAATTGAAGACACAAATGGAAGGACACCATATGTTCAGTGGATTGGGAGAATTAACTTTGTTAAAATGTCCATACTACCCAAAGGCATCTACAGATCCCATACAATCCCTGTCAAGATTCCAATGCTATTTTTTACATAAATAGAAAAAAAATCCTAAAATTCATATGGAACTACCAAGCAATTCTAAGAAAACAAAGCTGGAGGCATCATTTTCCTGATTTTGAACTGCATTAAAAAGCTACAATAATCAAAATATATAATATTGGCATAAAAACAGACACATAAACCAATGGAACAGAACTTAGGGCCCAGAAATAAACCCGCACATATACAGTCAACTAATATTGCCAAGGAAGCCAAGAATACTTAACAGGGTACCAGAAACACAGAAACAGAAGCAAAAACAAAAAAGCAAATTACATCAAACTAAAAAGCTGTGAACAACAAAAGAAATGATCAACAAAATGGAAGAGTAATCTACAGAGTGGGAGAAAATTTTGTAAACCATGTATCTGACAAGGGATTGAGAGCCAAACTATGTAAGGATCTCTCATACAACTCAATAGCAAGAAAAAAAAATTTGGTTTAAAAATAGTCAAAGAAATTGAATAGACCTTTTTCTACAGAACATATTTAAATGGCCAGCACTTGCCGGATAGCATGCTCAACATTACTAATCATTAGGAAAATGCAAATCACAACCACATGAGACACCACCTCACACCTGTTTCCCTCAGCCCCCGCTTCAAAGTTTAAATGCTAAACAAGCATGCCTACCCCCTAGCCCCACTTCCTTCCCTCTTACTTAAAAAGATCATATTATACACGTTAGTTTGGAATTTAATAATGTATTGCTAGCATCTTTCAAAGTCAATCTATAGCTCCTTTTTCTCTCGGTCATGGTTTAGAACTAGCTCGTCACGTGGCAGCACCCTAAGTGACTAGGTGAACCCTAGTTAAACTAGGTTTGCTGAAGTTTGATGAACATTTAGGCCGTGTCCAGTTTTTTTTCTATTACATATAATATTGCAGTGGCTATCCTAGGAATACACCTGAGCATACACATTCTCGCATGTGTCCAATTATTACCTAAGAATAAATCCCTAGAGATGAAATGGCTGGGTCAAAGGGTATGTGCATTTTAAATTATAATACATAAGTTGCCAGTTTGCAGTCTTATCAACAGTGTTTGAGATTGAGAACGCCTCTGTTTGCCCACTTCCCTCCAACCCTGGGCCTGATCAAACTCTGCCTATCAGATAATAGGCATGAAAAATGATACCCATTCAAAGCACACAGACCTGGTGCTGCTCCGTAGTTACCTAACATTTTCCTTCTGTTAAATGTAATGCCTGGGTTCCCACTGAAAATATTCTACATAAGCAAAATTCCGTTCTTATTGATTCTGAGTCATACTTATGAGGTTATTAACTAGTGCTATTTCCAATAGTCCACACCATGACACAGAGGGGAGGGCTGGTTCTTTAAGGGTACGGTGGAAACCGGGTGAAGAAACACTGCCCCACGAAGAAGCCAGTTCCGAACTTTGCAATCACCCTGGCGAAGGAACAACAGAAGTAACATTTTGCTGAACCTCAAGAGAACCACAGGGGTCTGTGGATATTTTAGTCTTCTGCTTAACACTCAAACGCCACAAACCAGAGCTTTGTTCTGCTTCCTGAGTGAAAGCCTGCAAGGCCCCTTCATTAGCACTTCGTACTAATTTCACTCCATTTTTGCTAATCACCTTATTTCCTCATCCCATTAATACAAAAAGAGTCTTTCATTAGGCTCCTGATTTTCATTTTACCTTTCAAAATTCATGTTGCCATTTCCCCCTTTTTGTTCCTTTTGAAATGAACACCAAACCAAGCTAGGAATATTTAAACCCTTGGAGTGTAATGTTTTTGCTGAAAGACTGTTAGATGGATCTTGGGGAACAGAGAAGAAGGAAAAGTAGAAGGAAGGGAAGAGTGAACTTATGTTTTTTCGAAGTGTTTTCACCAGCCTTAAAGACTAGGCATGGGCCCTGATCCGGTTTGGTTCACTCTCCTCTCCAACTTTACTGAGAACTTCCTTCCCTCCACTATGGAGACCTGTCCAGAATTCCTCTGGGGGACAGCCCTGGCCTACAGCCTTCAGCCTGGCCCAGCAGAGAACACCCTCTGCAGGAATTACTGTCCTGGGGGAGGTTCAACTTCTGTGAGTGAGCACAGGGTTTCCTAGCCTCTGGGCCCTCCCAGGATGGCTCCCAGGACTTCCCAGCCATTGTGCAGTGCCCACCAGAGTCGGCACCAGCCCCACTGCCCCCCGCCCCCCTCAGTGGCATCTTATGTGTGGTTGGCAATGAAGAGCAACAGCTATCTCCTACCTCTGCAAAGGCACCTGAGTTCTGAGAGATACAATCACCCTCAGTGCTGTTAATGATTTCTGTTCTTCTGCAATCCATCTCCTTAGGAAAGAAAACTTTCCCCACAAAAGAAATCAAAGACTAACAGAGGAAGAGAGAAAGAACAGCCACTTGCTAAAATCCCACTATGTGCCAGGTTTCATTCAGGTTTTCCCAGGTAGGCCTCCCACAATCCTGTGTGCCTGGTTTTATTTCTTCCCACTTTCAGTGGGACAACTTCACAGTCACTTCAGCTTAAGAAAATGAACTTGAGTGGCCAAGGCCTCACACTTTAGAAGCACTAGAGCTCAAATTCAGGTAACGGTCTAGGCTTCTCGGGCCCACACAGAACTCCTATCAAGCCAGAGAGCAGAACCGTCCTGCTTCAGGCCCTCTGACCCCTGGCATCCCTGGTGGGCTTTGGGTCTGCCACAGTGTCCTGAGACTGGGGTACTCCCACTTTGCGTCTCCCACCAGGCAAACGCTGACGCTGCAATCTCCTGTAGAACTACTGCCGCTGCATTACCTATCCCCTCTCCTGTTATCTTTTCATTAGTCTTAAGAACCATCTTGTTAACATATCATTTAAATAACTGTTGAAAGGGAACCACTTTCAGAGAATGTGCTGGAGTGAACCACAGCTGTCCTTGGTTACCAGGCCTCAGGCCCCTGCCCCCACCCAAGCTTTCCTCAGATTCTGAGAACAACGGTCCCCAAGCAAAAGGAGTTGAGAACTACCAAGGAGCACCTCCACAAAGGCTTTTTTTCCTTTAAGAAACAAAACCAAAGTGTGCTTCTAAATATAGCCCTGTAAATGTCTTATATGGGTGTCCATTCAGCCTCGGAGGCCCCCACAGATGAAGTGGGCGCATTTCATCTTGGTCCAGTAAAATTACTACTTGCCACTCATGGTGAGAAAGTAGACTAGAATACTAATGTGTTGCAGAAGCTTTTAATACATAGGAAGGAAGTTGTGGTTTGAGCAGAGGAGGAAACTGCAGAAAAGGACTTTGATCTTTATATTTCACAAAAAGCAACTGAAAATAACTGTCTCGTTCGATACCAGCTGACAGTTAACAAGAACAGTTTAACAATTTTATCACACACATGCACAACTGCTTTTGCTTCTCTGCATATGGGACTGGGATGGGATAGATAACTGAAAAGAAAGGGAATCAACTTCTATGGGGTATGGAGGGCACCCTGGCTCAGACACCCCGCCAGCGTGCTATTCAAAGTCTGCAGAAAGACCAAAAAAGCTAACACAGCCAAGAATATTTATTAAGTGCCAACTGCTTAAGACCTACTCCCAAGGTCGTCCCTGATGTAATGGAAGCCAGTTGGTGCCAAGAGTCAGGAGAGCGTGGCCTGCATGATGTACTGCACACCAGCTGGGCAACTAAAAAATAAAGATGGAGGGAGAGTGGTGGTTTGATTTCAAACCTAATTAAACAGGAGAAACAGATGTGAGAGGCCAGATTGGCCCGTACCAAGCCGCTGGAAAATGATGCAGGTGATCGCCGGAGCGTCAGCAGGATGGCGGAAATGCTGTCAGTTGCAGCAAAGCTATAGCTTGGTGACTGCAGTAGTGCCTCTGCGATACTCAGTATTATTTTAATGTCAATTCTCAGTTGGGCAAGATGCACAAAATACCACATGTTGAGCTGTAAGTTTCCGTCTCTGTGAGCTAAGTGGGCTTGAATCAGCTTCTAAATTCTGTAATTCAGAGTGACAAAGCATCAGTATTTCTCAAGGTGCTGCTTGTGACTTGATTTCTCCTTGAAATGGGGCTCTTTAGTAAATGGAGGTTCACTTTCAAATTACATGTCCAGACCCCAAAGCAGAGGAGTAGCTGCTAATCAACTGTCTGCAAATCTCTGACTTGTTTCCAAGAGTTGCTTTGATGGAAAAACAGTTAAAACTCTATTTTCACCATTAAATCAGAATAAGAATACTTCCCAAATAAGGCTTGGAAGGACTTACATACACACTTACATTATTGCATTATTACATTGTATTGCATGTTTCCTCAGTTTCAAATGCATTGTTCGTAAGATCCACAATTTAACAGCAAGGGTTTTGGAGGAAGGACTGTGACATCACCTGCATACATTCCCCAAGGCAGAATTGTTTAAAAAATGAAAAAAAATGCATCTTTGAATAGAAAGACTGTGGCATGAATGGGTAAATATAGATGCTTAACTCGATGTGTCTGTTCACCTTTCCAGAGTCTTTCTCTATAAGGGCTGCTGGAAGAAGCTGGTCATCTGTGTTAGTTCCTTCCTAACACTGAAGACACAGAAGCTAGGAGGAGCCTTATAGAAAGGGTGCCAAAAAATATATATTGTGTGCACATCTTTTGACCCAGTAATTCCACTTCTAGAAATCTGCCTTATAGGTATAATTGCTTATATATGGCAACATGTAAACAAGAATGTTTACTGTGGCATTACCTAAAATACAAAAACCTGTAAAAATCATGAGTGTTTAACAATAAAGGGAATTCTTGAACAAATCATGATACACTCATGAACTTGGAATATGAACACATATTTGCATACAGATTTGGAATATCGAATGCAATGAAGTAGAAAGAATAAAGTTGGTCTCTCTCACCGGTGATATGGATTGATGTTTGAAATATGAATGTTTGGGGAGAAAAGTGAGTCCTAAAAGGGTAACATTCTGTATTTTATGCACTATGAATTCACATCTCTTCATAACTTCATATCTGTGAAGTTATGTGTATCAATCAACATTTAAGAATCCATGAAATATGCTAAGATGTTCCTATTTGTGTATATATACATGCTTGAAAGTGTGTGTGTGTGTATAAAGAATATACATGCTTGAATAGGCATAGAAAATTTCCAGAAAGCTACTTTTAAACTGTAACTTAGGGGAAGGAAAAGTGTTTTATTTGTTTTACTTAATCCCATATTCTTTCTTAAGTTTTGAGGTGTTTCATTGAACATGGGTTACTTCCACTAAACATTTTCTTTTGCAAACCAGCTTATTTAGATTCTGCTCATTGGGTGAGGCTGTACCTGGGAGTCTGCAGCTCCAAAACTTGCTCTTCAAATGGCTCTTCCGCTGTTTGGAGTTTGAAGATTTAAGCTTATCTCCCTCCTGCCTGTAAGCAATGTGGCATTATTTTTCTCTATACGTCATTATTGAAGGCATATAACATTGACTTACTAATACATGATTTAATGACACGCCCTCTCAAAGGTAATTTTCACCTTGCCATTCCCATGGGAGTTTTCTATTCTGGTGCAATAAAGCTTCAAACACAAGGGTAGAATTTAGCAAAATGTGCCACTTAAATCAATTTGTATTAAACAGAGATGTTTTCATTTGCTTCCTGATACATCCAAAAGGGAAACCTGTGTACAAGGTATACACAGATGATAATTTAAAATAATTTCTGGAAGGATAGTAACAATTTGTTAAAAGGAAATTATCCCCTGGGGAAAAGGGAATAATTCATTGGAGAGAAGTGAGTTTATGTCATTATGGTTTTGATTTCACATTCCCAATGAGACAGTAATAAGATTTGTAATACGAGGCAGAATATAACTGAAGTGCAGGTTTTAAGGACTTTGCTGAGGATTGCACCGTGAATGACAGCAGGGAAAGCGTTCAGGTTTCTCTGTGGGTCACTGATGGCCAGAAATTTCCAGAAGGTCATCACTGCCTTCTGTAGTAGTCAACACTCTACCTGCATCCCTACGAGCTCTTTCCCTTACTCAAGGTAGGATTAATATCGATCCCATTAGAAACTGACAACAAACTCTGAGGAAGTAGTCAAGTTAAACAGAAAACTTTTAAATGCCAATCTGGTACAGCCCTTGTTTCAGACCAGCTGGCCTCAGTAGGGTCACAGTGCATCACTGTATCCACTCACCTGTCTGTCCCCTTCAACCCAGCATGCCCACTGTGTGCCCTCACCGGGTCCAGTTCCTGCCACCCGTCAGCAGTGGGCACAGTGATTCAGGTTGTGGAGCCAACATGCCTGCATCAAACCCCGCTTCTACCAAATAGCGGTAGCAAAACTTTGTGTGAGTTGTACAGTGTCCCATGACTCAGTCTACTCGTCCTTAAAATGGAGCTAATAATAGTATTTATTGCACAGTGTTGCTGTGAGGATTAAATGAGTTAATACAAATAAAACCCTTAAGAAAGAGCCTAGTATCAGCAAATGCTAGCAGTTACGATTATTGTTAGTGGGGGTGGCAGGACAAGAGACCCACAATTACAGTCCAGTATACTTAGTCCTGGAGAGGTACCCTGGAGGAATCCAGAAGAGCAGCATCTAATTTATATGGGGGCACCAGGGACTATAGGGGAGGAGGGCACGCCTCGGAGCATCTCGAAGCCTGAGTTCAGAGGAAGCAGCCAAATGCAGAAGTTTAGGCGCTCCAAGCAGGGGGAGCGATATGTGGAAAGTTTAGATTTGACTAGCAGTTTGGAGCACAGAACGCCTTTGGAAGAGCGAAAGGAAATGAGGCTGGAAAGTTGGACTGGAACCAGATAACAAGGCCTTTCATATCTTAGGTGAAGGAGTTGGAGTGAACTTGATTCTGAAAGCAGCAGGAACACTCTTGAGAATTTCAAGCTGGGAAATGACAAGGTGATAGCTGCCTCTTGGAAAGCTCACTCGAGCCCTTGGGAGGAAGACCCAAAGAGGGCAGTCTCTCCATTTATACTCGGAAGACTGAGAGACAAGGGTTGAGAAAATTTCCATGCAAACTGGTTGAAATGTTGATACTTAGAAACCACTTACCTGGTAAATTTACTTAGGTGAAGTATTTCACTCCCTAACAATGGTGGGAAGTGATTGCACAAGGTGTTGGAAACGCACTGTAGTTGGTTTGTATTTACTCTCACTGCAGGGTTCACCAATGTGATGGGCAAGGACTTTTGGGAAGGGCGACCATCTGATGAACGCACATGTGCCACTGCAGGGGAGAGCTCCCCCTTCCTCCCCTTCCGTTTCTGTCACTGTCATGGTTACTCTTATTCCTTAGCACACATTGCATGAAACTTCTCCTTGAACTTGACTTGTTTTCCCTTTCTGTTTTATTTGTCTGATGCAAGCATTTGATCCTTCTGATTTCTCTGCCATTATACAATGCTTTGCATTTACTTCACCCACTGACACCCCATGAGGGTGGAAGGGAAAGCCTGTCTCCAATGTTTGAGGGCTCTGAGATTTAATCAAGAAGCACGGTTGTGGTGACCCACAAGAGGCACAGGTATATCTAACTGAGCCCAGCCCAGGGCACACAGCAGCAAGGAGGAGGGGAGGGAGGAGGCAAAGTGGTTTCTGTGTAACATGCTGTCAGCAGCAAAACACTAACTGGAGCCCAGTCCTCTAGCTTCCAAATTCTAAAGCATTTTCTCTCAGACAACACATGCTTTAAATAAAACACAACACTCATTAAAGGGAGCATATCCTTAATGATCTCACTGGTGTGGACACTGGAAAACCGAGACGTTATCTCTAACCAGATTGGAATGTTTATTCTGGCTGCAGAGCGGTTCCCCTAAAGGAATCCATGGGGAAGCTAGGCCCCAGTTCCCCAATTTCCTAGTTTGTGGTTTCTGCGCTGTCAGGCTCTAAGGCACAAGAATCAGTTTTTCTCAGACAAAAGAAGCAAAGAAGAGAATGGCAGACATGACAGGTGGGTCTTTCCAAGCCAGCTTCTAAAATATAATAAATCAAGTGAATGAAGGCAGAAATTATAGTTTAATGGCTCAAAGTACAACAATCTGCAATATCAGATCTCCACCCAGAAGTGGGAAATTCCAATTAGGAGGGATCTTTCCTTCCACCCTGATGCAAAATTAGGACAGAGAGAAAATCAAGGAATATTTTCCTTTCCTCTTATCTCCCCACATTTGACAGGAGAGTTGCTTTGCTTTGCTGTTTTGGATCTTTTTTGTTTCTGTAGGTGAGCCATCTCAGATCATATGCTTTAAATGTTAATTAGAATGGAAATCAATGCACTGATTCAGCTAACCCTGGTGAGAAGATGGTCAGGTGAGCAACACGCTCCAGATGAGCTCATAACATGTCCATTAAAAGACTATGGGAAAAATAAGAGGGGGAGGACTATGCTAAACCAGGTGCTGTCCACCACAGAAAGATGTGGCAGTTCTGCAGAACCAATTCTCAACAGAAAAAGAACTCATTTTCAGCCCACCCTTTCCAAAGGAAGATGAATTTTTATTTTTGACAGTTACCCAGTGGCTAGTAGAAAACATACTAGAAGGAAAGGAGGAAAAAACTATTTAGTGCTCTCTAGAAATTATTTTCTCTAACAAAAAAATGACAATATTTCTGGATTAACTCCCTTGGGATGTTAGCCTATTGCATTTGTCTCTGAGAGTACAGGGATCTTCTAGTTTATAAAATACCAGTAGTTATTTACAGAAAAGCTACAGGTTAGAACTAAATGACCGGAACACACAGTAGGTAGTTTGAAGCTCCAGTTCAATGCACTGCCAGTGTGACCGCAAAGAGGTCACCAAATTTGGTGCTATGATTTTGGTCCTGTATCTAGTGAATCAATAACCAATCCTTCCTTTCTCTTATTTGCTAAAAAAGGGGACTGAAACAAACAAAAATATTTCAATAATCTAAGTGGTGTCTTCTTTCCTGAAGTTCAACTGGAATATTCCTACCTAGGACTACCTCTCTCACTCCTCTCAAGTTCCTGGATGCTCACTTTCCCACACCTTCCCCAAGACAAAACAATTAGACGAGCTATTGAGACCTTAAGAAATTGGACTACATTTATGGTACCTTATGAATATATGCCTTAATACTTCCAGGTCAGTTCCCATTCCTTTTCCACATAAAGATGATTTGCTAAAAATCTTAAAAAATTATAAATCAGAGTTCTATGGTAAAATTCATTTCACCCACATTCCATAATGGCCTACTACATGCCGGATGCAGAACTGGGTGATGAGACACAGAGATGGGACTCTCAGGTCCCAGCCTGAAGGAGCTGGGGCACATAAATGACGGATGAAATCACATATGATCGAAATATTAGAAAGTGGAGAAGCAGCTGGTGCTGCTGAGAGAGGATCAGAGAAGGCTTCCCACAGGAGGTGACATTTCACTTGGACTTTTAAGGCTGAATAGGAGCTGGTCCAATAGAGAAGGGGCACCAGGGAATCCCAGTCAGTAGGAACAAACCAATCCACAGAGGGATAGGAACTGTGTAGTGTTCCAGATGGCATGAGGATAGGGTGCCCAATGGGACACTTTGGGAAGTAGGACAGAAAGACAGTGTGAAGCAAGACATGAGGAGCTCTAAACACCAACTAAGGAGGTCAGATTTCAATCTGTACACGATGCAGGACCACTGATGATTGTTACACAAAGAAGCAACACAACTGTGGCCAAGTCCAAAATGGGCTGAAAGCTGGGAGCCCAGTTAGAAAGCATAATAATTCTGGCGACCAATAAGGATATGAATTCTGAATTCTGAACAGCTGTCTCCATGATCTTTGAAACAATGTTTGGGGCCCATTTGTAATGTTTTTAGCGTGAAGCAGCCCCAAACTTGAGCACCTTGCAGTGGTCATTGCCTTTCCCCGGCCTTGACACCTGCAGCTGCCCTTTCCAGAACACCGCCACTTCCTCTTTCTCAAGTGGATTCCATAGAGGAAGCACATCACGTAGGTTACACTGAGGTTTGTGGAAGAAAGGCCTGTGGCAGAAAATATGTTCCAATACAACCAGAAGAACAAAACTGATAAGGGCACCGGCACTAACATTTACCAGCGCTTTATTTCAGGCAAGTTATTCAGCCTCTCTGCACCTCAGCTTTCCCCACTGTAAAATGGGGACAAAAAAACATACTTTCTTTAGAATGTTGATGTGAAGTTTGAAAACAGATCCTTGTACAAGAACACAGCAAGCAAGGAAAAGAACGATCACTCTTATAATCTCTTTTGACAATAGACTGCATCTGGAACGAAATATGGCTTCTAAGGTTCAAGTATAAAAAAATCCCAGCTCTTCAGAGATAATAGAAATGATGTTGTTTGAGATGGTCTACTTTTCTAAGATTGAGGGCTTCCCTATAAAGCACTAAAGCTTATTTTAATTTCATCCTTTCTAAAATGTATCACACTTACTTAAACAGAACATGCTGATCAAAACTTAGCCTTCTTTCTGATGATGTAATCACCACAATTTTCTCAAATGCCTTGTGACAGATCGGGAAAAGCTAACACATTATAAGTGACCTGATATATTGTACATTTGGTGTAAATGGGGGTTAAATTATATCCCAAGAGTGTCTACAATGTTCTGCACTATAAAAGGTAAAACATAAGTTGTGTTATCTGACCTCTACACACTAACAGGTTTATAATTTCCATTTTTCCTTATCCTTATAATTTAAACTTTCAATGATGTAAAATTTCAAACATACACAAAAGAGAAGATAAATATACCAAGGCTTCATTATCTATTACCCACCTTTAAAAATAATCAACATAATTGCCATTCTTGTTCCAGTGGTGACTCTCTGTCCCTTACCCCTAGTTGGTTACCTTTCCCTTTTTACAGCTTTATTGGGTATAATTTACACTCGTAATTGTGCAATGCAAGAATTTCTGGTGATTCAGAGTGCTGTGCAACTATCACCACAATCCAGTTTTAGAACATTTTATCAACCACCAAGTGCCTGTCTGCAGTCAGTCTCCAGTCTCACGCAGCTTCCGGCAACCATTAATCTACTTTCTGACTATAAATCTGCCTTTTTTGGATGTTACATGAAAGGGAATCAATCATACCACATATAGTGTTTCGTTTCTGGTTTCTTTCACTTAGCATGTTTTTCAGGTTCATCTATGTTGTAGCAGATATAGTACTTCTTTTTTATCACTGAATAGTATTCTAGTGTATAAATATATATCATTTTGTTATTGTTCACCAACTGATGGATATTTGAGCTGTTTCCATTTTGGGCTCTTATGTATAATGCTTCTATGAATATTTGCATAGGAGTATTTTTGTGGATATGTTTTCATTTCTCTTAGGTAGACACCTAAGAGTGGAATTGCTGGGGGGGTTATTTCCTTGTTAGTCAAGAGATCACAAAATGTCAAAGTTTGAATGGACCCAATATCATACATTCCAACCTCTTATTTAACAAATGAAGAAACTAAAGTCCAAAGACATTACCCAACTTGCTCATATTCACAGTTCACTGGTGACAGAGACGGAATTCAAACCTACAACTGTTCATTTCTTCTTCTTTTTTTTTAGTTTCGCTGTTGCCCCAAAACATCCCTCTGGGAACGCTGTTGGCCGTGCTCCATTCTGGACTGGCTGCACTCTCTGTGCCGGAGCTGCTACCAAGGAGCTTCCCTCCTTAGTCATCCCAGCCACCTCCTGTTGATTCTCACCCCCCCCCCCCACTCTCACCCTAAGGCCCTCCGCCTGTCCTCTGTGGAACCTGGGAACTCTCATTTCTGAGCCTTCCTGAGATTCTCTGAGCACATCAATTGCTTCTGGTCCTTTCCCTTTATCCCTTGCAGGTATTTTATTCTTGGCCCCCTTCTCTCTGCAAACTCATCTGCAATCACTTCATCTGCTTTCTGTCTTTAAGTTCTATATTGCTCAGGATGACAGATGTATCCCAGATTATGAAGATATAGTCTGCATTCCTGG